>CAWUFW010000730.1:1800000-2208245 GCA_963921515.1 Calotriton arnoldi | reverse complement strand
GTGATCAAGGGAGACAAGACTCCAGAAACGCGTATGGACAAGCCAAGGCAAAGAGACTCTGTTGTTTGTAAGGATCTCGCCTTATCCTTTTAAGCCACCAATAAAACGGTAATACAACACGAAGTGTGAGGCCCTCAATTGGGAGTGTTGCATATGGATATATAGCGGTCGGCTCTGACCACAAGGAGCCCTACCGCTGAAGTGCGGGTCCGTGGTGTGAAAGACTAAGAACGCTCAGGGAACTTCGTGTCCGGTTGGTTGGCTGAAACTACAAGGATTGAGGGGGTTTCCTACGACAACAGCCCATTGTGGATTTTTAATGAATCAGGGGGCATAACAGCAAAACCACTACGGAAGAAAAACGAGTAGAACTTCATTTACCATGATGCAACTGCTGCATACGCCCAGGGGGGCGGGATATTTAAACTTCACAGCTGAGCTGAAATTCATGGCTGCCGTTCCTCCGATGCCTGAGCCAGTGATCAAGGGAGACAAGACTCCAGAAACGCGTATGGACAAGCCAAGGCAAAGAGACTCTGTTGTTTGTAAGGATCTCGCCTTATCCTTTTAAGCCACCAATAAAACGGTAATACAACACTAAGTGTGAGGCCCTCAATTGGGAGTGTTGCATATGGATATATAGCGGTCGGCTCTGACCGCGAGGAGCCCTACCGCTGAAGTGCGGGTCCGTGGTGTGAAAGACTAAGAACGCTCAGGGAACTTCGTGTCCGGTTGGTTGGCTGAAACTACAAGGATTGAGGGGGTTTCCTACGACAACAGCCCATTGTTGATTTTTAATGAATCAGGGGGGCATAACAGCAAAACCACTACGGAAGAAAAACGAGTAGAACTTCATTTACCATGATGCAACTGCTGCATACGCCCAGGGGGGCGGGATATTTAAACTTCACAGCTGAGCTGAAATTCATGGCTGCCGTTCCTCCGATGCCTGAGCCAGTGATCAAGGGAGACAAAACTCCAGAAACCCGTATGGACAAGCCAAGGCAAAGAGACTTTGTTGTTTGAAAGGATCTCGCCTTATCCTTTTAAGCCACCAATAAAATGGTAATACAACACGAAGTGTGAGGCCCTCAATTGGGAGTGTTGCATATGGATATATAGCGGTCGGCTCTGGACCGCGAGGAGCCCTACCGCTGAAGTGCGGGTCCGTGGTGTGAAAGACTAAGACGCTCAGGGAACTTCGTGTCCGGTTGGTTGGCTGAAACTACAAGGATTGAGGGGTTTTCCTACGACAACAGCCCATTGTGGATTTTTAATGAATCAGGGGGCATAACGGCAAAACCACTACAGAAGAAAAACGAGTAGAACTTCATTTACCATGATGCAACTGCTGCATACGCCCATGGGGGCGGGATATTTAAACTTCACAGCTGAGCTGAAATTCATGGCTGCCGTTCCTTCGATGCCTGAGTCAGTGATCAAGGGAGACAAGACTCCAGAAACGCGTATGGACAAGCCAAGGCAAAGAGACTCTGTTGTTTGTAAGGATCTTGCCTTATCCTTTTAAGTCACCAATAAAACGGTAATACAACACGAAGTGTGAGGCCCTCAATTGGGAGTGTTGCATATGGATATATTGCGGTCGGCTCTGACCACAAGGAGCCCTACCGCTGAAGTGCGGGTCCGTGGTGTGAAAGACTAAGACGCTCAGGGAACTTCGTGTCCGGTTGGTTGGCTGAAACTACAAGGATTGAGGGGGTTTCCTACGACAACAGCCCATTGTGGATTTTTAATGAATCAGGGGGGCATAACAGCAAAACCACTACGGAAGAAAAACGAGTAGAACTTCATTTACCATGATGCAACTGCTGCATACGCCCAGGGGGGCGGGATATTTAAACTTCACAGCTGAGCTGAAATTCATGGCTGCCGTTCCTCCGATGCCTGAGCCAGTGATCAAGGGAGACAAGACTCCAGAAACGCGTATGGACAAGCCAAGGCAAAGAGACTCTGTTGTTTGTAAGGATCTCGCCTTATCCTTTTAAGCCACCAATAAAATGGTAATACAACACGAAGTGTGAGGCCCTCAATTGGGAGTGTTGCATATGGATATATAGCGGTCGGCTCTGACCGCGAGGAGCCCTACCGCTGAAGTGCGGGTCCGTGGTGTGAAAGACTAAGACGCTCAGGGAACTTCGTGTCCGGTTGGTTGGCTGAAACTACAAGGATTGAGGGGTTTCCTACGACAACAGCCCATTGTGGATTTTTAATGAATCAGGGGGCATAACGGCAAAACCACTACAGAAGAAAAACGAGTAGAACTTCATTTACCATGATGCAACTGCTGCATACGCCCATGGGGGCGGGATATTTAAACTTCACAGCTGAGCTGAAATTCATGGCTGCCGTTCCTTCGATGCCTGAGTCAGTGATCAAGGGAGACAAGACTCCAGAAACGCGTATGGACAAGCCAAGGCAAAGAGACTCTGTTGTTTGTAAGGATCTTGCCTTATCCTTTTAAGTCACCAATAAAACGGTAATACAACACGAAGTGTGAGGCCCTCAATTGGGAGTGTTGCATATGGATATATTGCGGTCGGCTCTGACCACAAGGAGCCCTACCGCTGAAGTGCGGGTCCGTGGTGTGAAAGACTAAGACGCTCAGGGAACTTCGTGTCCGGTTGGTTGGCTGAAACTACAAGGATTGAGGGGGTTTCCTACGACAACAGCCCATTGTGGATTTTTAATGAATCAGGGGGCATAACAGCAAAACCACTACGGAAGAAAAACGAGTAGAACTTCATTTACCATGATGCAACTGCTGCATACGCCCAGGGGGGCGGGATATTTAAACTTCACAGCTGAGCTGAAATTCATGGCTGCCGTTCCTCCGATGCCTGAGCCAGTGATCAAGGGAGACAAGACTCCAGAAACGCGTATGGACAAGCCAAGGCAAAGAGACTCTGTTGTTTGTAAGGATCTCGCCTTATCCTTTTAAGCCACCAATAAAACGGTAATACAACACTAAGTGTGAGGCCCTCAATTGGGAGTGTTGCATATGGATATATAGCGGTCGGCTCTGACCGCGAGGAGCCCTACCGCTGAAGTGCGGGTCCGTGGTGTGAAAGACTAAGAAACGCTCAGGGAACTTCGTGTCCGGTTGGTTGGCTGAAACTACAAGTATTGAGGGGGTTTCCTACGACAACAGTCCATTGTTGATTTTTAATGAATCAGTGGGGCATAACAGCAAAACCACTACGGAAGAAAAACGAGTAGAACTTCATTTACCATGATGCAACTGCTGCATACGCCCAGGGGGGCGGGATATTTAAACTTCACAGCTGAGCTGAAATTCATGGCTGCCGTTCCTCCGATGCCTGAGCCAGTGATCAAGGGAGACAAGACTCCAGAAACGCGTATGGACAAGCCAAGGCAAAGAGACTCTGTTGTTTGTAAGGATCTCGCCTTATCCTTTTAAGCCACCAATAAAACGGTAATACAACACGAAGTGTGAGGCCCTCAATTGGGAGTGTTGCATATGGATATATAGCGGTCGGCTCTGACCGCGAGGAGCCCTACCGCTGAAGTGCGGGTCCGTGGTGTGAAAGACTAAGAAACGCTCAGGGAACTTCGTGTCCGGTTGGTTGGCTGAAACTACAAGGATTGAGGGGTTTCCTACGACAACAGCCCATTGTTGATTTTTAATGAATCAGGGGGGCATAACAGCAAAACCACTACGGAAGAAAAACGAGTAGAACTTCATTTACCATGATGCAACTGCTGCATACGCCCAGGGGGGCGGGATATTTAAACTTCACAGCTGAGCTGAAATTCATGGCTGCCGTTCCTCCGATGCCTGAGCCAGTGATCAAGGGAGACAAAACTCCAGAAACCCGTATGGACAAGCCAAGGCAAAGAGACTTTGTTGTTTGAAAGGATCTCGCCTTATCCTTTTAAGCCACCAATAAAATGGTAATACAACACGAAGTGTGAGGCCCTCAATTGGGAGTGTTGCATATGGATATATAGCGGTCGGCTCTGACCGCGAGGAGCCCTACCGCTGAAGTGCGGGTCCGTGGTGTGAAAGACTAAGACGCTCAGGGAACTTCGTGTCTGGTTGGTTGGCTGAAACTACAAGGATTGAGGGGGTTTCCTACGACAACAGCCCATTGTGGATTTTTAATGAATCAGGGGGCATAACGGCAAAACCACTACAGAAGAAAAACGAGTAGAACTTCATTTACCATGATGCAACTGCTGCATACGCCCATGGGGGCGGGATATTTAAACTTCACAGCTGAGCTGAAATTCATGGCTGCCGTTCCTTCGATGCCTGAGTCAGTGATCAAGGGAGACAAGACTCCAGAAACGCGTATGGACAAGCCAAGGCAAAGAGACTCTGTTGTTTGTAAGGATCTTGCCTTATCCTTTTAAGTCACCAATAAAACGGTAATACAACACGAAGTGTGAGGCCCTCAATTGGGAGTGTTGCATATGGATATATTGCGGTCGGCTCTGACCACAAGGAGCCCTACCGCTGAAGTGTGGTCCGTGGTGTGAAAGACTAAGACGCTCAGGGAACTTCGTGTCCGGTTGGTTGGCTGAAACTACAAGGATTGGGTGGGTTTCCTACGACAACAGCCCATTGTGGATTTTTAATGAATCAGGGGGGCATAACAGCAAAACCACTACGGAAGAAAAACGAGTAGAACTTCATTTACCATGATGCAACTACTGCATACGCCCAGGGGGGCGGGATATTTAAACTTCACAGCTGAGCTGAAATTCATGGCTGCCGTTCCTCCGATGCCTGAGCCAGTGATCAAGGGAGACAAGACTCCAGAAACGCGTATGGACAAGCCAAGGCAAAGAGACTGTGTTGTTTGTAAGGATCTCGCCTTATCCTTTTAAGCCACCAATAAAACGGTAATACAACACTAAGTGTGAGGCCCTCAATTGGGAGTGTTGCATATGGATATATAGCGGTCGGCTCTGACCGCGAGGAGCCCTACCGCTGAAGTGCGGGTCCGTGGTGTGAAAGACTAAGAAACGCTCAGGGAACTTCGTGTCCGGTTGGTTGGCTGAAACTACAAGGATTGAGGGGGTTTCCTACGACAACAGTCCATTGTTGATTTTTAATGAATCAGGGGGGCATAACAGCAAAACCACTACGGAAGAAAAACGAGTAGAACTTCATTTACCATGATGCAACTGCTGCATATGCCCAGGGGGGCGGGATATTTAAACTTCACAGCTGAGCTGAAATTCATGGCTGCCGTTCCTCCGATGCCTGAGCCAGTGATCAAGGGAGACAAAACTCCAGAAACCCGTATGGACAAGCCAAGGCAAAGAGACTTTGTTGTTTGAAAGGATCTCGCCTTATCCTTTTAAGCCACCAATAAAATGGTAATACAACACGAAGTGTGAGGCCCTCAATTGGGAGTGTTGCATATGGATATATAGCGGTCGGCTCTGACCGCGAGGAGCCCTACCGCTGAAGTGCGGGTCCGTGGTGTGAAAGACTAAGACGCTCAGGGAACTTCGTGTCCGGTTGGTTGGCTGAAACTACAAGGATTGAGGGGGTTTCCTACGACAACAGCCCATTGTGGATTTTTAATGAATCAGGGGGCATAACGGCAAAACCACTACAGAAGAAAAACGAGTAGAACTTCATTTACCATGATGCAACTGCTGCATACGCCCATGGGGGCGGGATATTTAAACTTCACAGCTGAGCTGAAATTCATGGCTGCCGTTCCTTCGATGCCTGAGTCAGTGATCAAGGGAGACAAGACTCCAGAAACGCGTATGGACAAGCCAAGGCAAAGAGACTTTGTTGTTTGTAAGGATCTCGCCTTATCCTTTTAAGCCACCAATAAAATGGTAATACAACACGAAGTGTGAGGCCCTCAATTGGGAGTGTTGCATATGGATATATAGCGGTCGGCTCTGACCACGAGGAGCCCTACCGCTGAAGTGCGGGTCCGTGGTGTGAAAGACTAAGACGCTCAGGGAACTTCGTGTCCGGTTGGTTGGCTGAAACTACAAGGATTGAGGGGGTTTCCTACGACAACAGCCCATTGTGGATTTTTAATGAATCAGGGGGCATAACGGCAAAACCACTACAGAAGAAAAACGAGTAGAACTTCATTTACCATGATGCAACTGCTGCATACGCCCATGGGGGCGGGATATTTAAACTTCACAGCTGAGCTGAAATTCATGGCTGCCGTTCCTTCGATGCCTGAGCCAGTGATCAAGGGAGACAAGACTCCAGAAACGCGTATGGACAAGCCAAGGCAAAGAGGCTTTGTTGTTTGTAAGGATCTCGCCTTATCCTTTTAAGCCACCAATAAAACGGTAATACAACACTAAGTGTGAGGCCCTCAATTGGGAGTGTTGCATATGGATATATTGCGGTCGGCTCTGACCACAAGGAGCCCTACCGCTGAAGTGCGGGTCCGTGGTGTGAAAGACTAAGACGCTCAGGGAACTTCGTGTCCGGTTGGTTGGCTGAAACTACAAGGATTGAGGGGGTTTCCTACGACAACAGCCCATTGTGGATTTTTAATGAATCAGGGGGCATAACAGCAAAACCACTACGGAAGAAAAACGAGTAGAACTTCATTTACCATGATGCAACTGCTGCATACGCCCAGGGGGGCGGGATATTTAAACTTCACAGCTGAGCTGAAATTCATGGCTGCCGTTCCTCCGATGCCTGAGCCAGTGATCAAGGGAGACAAGACTCCAGAAACGCGTATGGACAAGCCAAGGCAAAGAGACTCTGTTGTTTGTAAGGATCTCGCCTTATCCTTTTAAGCCACCAATAAAACGGTAATACAACACGAAGTGTGAGGCCCTCAATTGGGAGTGTTGCATATGGATATATAGCGGTCGGCTCTGACCGCGAGGAGCCCTACCGCTGAAGTGCGGGTCCGTGGTGTGAAAGACTAAGAAACGCTCAGGGAACTTCGTGTCCGGTTGGTTGGCTGAAACTACAAGGATTGAGGGGGTTTCCTACGACAACAGCCCATTGTTGATTTTTAATGAATCAGGGGGGCATAACAGCAAAACCACTACGGAAGAAAAACGAGTAGAACTTCATTTACCATGATGCAACTGCTGCATATGCCCAGGGGGCGGGATATTTAAACTTCACAGCTGAGCTGAAATTCATGGCTGCCGTTCCTCCGATGCCTGAGCCAGTGATCAAGGGAGACAAAACTCCAGAAACCCGTATGGACAAGCCAAGGCAAAGAGACTTTGTTGTTTGAAAGGATCTCGCCTTATCCTTTTAAGCCACCAATAAAATGGTAATACAACACGAAGTGTGAGGCCCTCAATTGGGAGTGTTGCATATGGATATATAGCGGTCGGCTCTGACCGCGAGGAGCCCTACCGCTGAAGTGCGGGTCCGTGGTGTGAAAGACTAAGACGCTCAGGGAACTTCGTGTCCGGTTGGTTGGCTGAAACTACAAGGATTGAGGGGTTTTCCTACGACAACAGCCCATTGTGGATTTTTAATGAATCAGGGGGCATAACGGCAAAACCACTACAGAAGAAAAACGAGTAGAACTTCATTTACCATGATGCAACTGCTGCATACGCCCATGGGGGCGGGATATTTAAACTTCACAGCTGAGCTGAAATTCATGGCTGCCGTTCCTTCGATGCCTGAGTCAGTGATCAAGGGAGACAAGACTCCAGAAACGCGTATGGACAAGCCAAGGCAAAGAGACTCTGTTGTTTGTAAGGATCTTGCCTTATCCTTTTAAGTCACCAATAAAACGGTAATACAACACGAAGTGTGAGGCCCTCAATTGGGAGTGTTGCATATGGATATATTGCGGTCGGCTCTGACCACAAGGAGCCCTACCGCTGAAGTGCGGGTCCGTGGTGTGAAAGACTAAGACGCTCAGGGAACTTCGTGTCCGGTTGGTTGGCTGAAACTACAAGGATTGAGGGGGTTTCCTACGACAACAGCCCATTGTGGATTTTTAATGAATCAGGGGGCATAACAGCAAAACCACTACGGAAGAAAAACGAGTAGAACTTCATTTACCATGATGCAACTGCTGCATACGCCCAGGGGGGCGGGATATTTAAACTTCACAGCTGAGCTGAAATTCATGGCTGCCGTTCCTCCGATGCCTGAGCCAGTGATCAAGGGAGACAAGACTCCAGAAACGCGTATGGACAAGCCAAGGCAAAGAGACTCTGTTGTTTGTAAGGATCTCGCCTTATCCTTTTAAGCCACCAATAAAACGGTAATACAACACGAAGTGTGAGGCCCTCAATTGGGAGTGTTGCATATGGATATATAGCGGTCGGCTCTGACCGCGAGGAGCCCTACCGCTGAAGTGCGGGTCCGTGGTGTGAAAGACTAAGACGCTCAGGGAACTTCGTGTCCGGTTGGTTGGCTGAAACTACAAGGATTGAGGGGGTTTCCTACGACAACAGCCCATTGTGGATTTTTAATGAATCAGGGGGCATAACGGCAAAACCACTACAGAAGAAAAACGAGTAGAACTTCATTTACCATGATGCAACTGCTGCATACGCCCATGGGGGCGGGATATTTAAACTTCACAGCTGAGCTGAAATTCATGGCTGCCGTTCCTTCGATGCCTGAGTCAGTGATCAAGGGAGACAAGACTCCAGAAACGCGTATGGACAAGCCAAGGCAAAGAGACTCTGTTGTTTGTAAGGATCTTGCCTTATCCTTTTAAGTCACCAATAAAACGGTAATACAACACGAAGTGTGAGGCCCTCAATTGGGAGTGTTGCATATGGATATATTGCGGTCGGCTCTGACCACGAGGAGCCCTACCGCTGAAGTGCGGGTCCGTGGTGTGAAAGACTAAGACGCTCAGGGAACTTCGTGTCCGGTTGGTTGGCTGAAACTACAAGGATTGAGGGGGTTTCCTACGACAACAGCCCATTGTGGATTTTTAATGAATCAGGGGGCATAACAGCAAAACCACTACGGAAGAAAAACGAGTAGAACTTCATTTACCATGATGCAACTGCTGCATACGCCCAGGGGGCGGGATATTTAAACTTCACAGCTGAGCTGAAATTCATGGCTGCCGTTCCTCCGATGCCTGAGCCAGTGATCAAGGGAGACAAGACTCCAGAAACGCGTATGGACAAGCCAAGGCAAAGAGACTCTGTTGTTTGTAAGGATCTCGCCTTATCCTTTTAAGCCACCAATAAAACGGTAATACAACACGAAGTGTGAGGCCCTCAATTGGGAGTGTTGCATATGGATATATAGCGGTCGGCTCTGACCGCGAGGAGCCCTACCGCTGAAGTGCGGGTCCGTGGTGTGAAAGACTAAGACGCTCAGGGAACTTCGTGTCCGGTTGGTTGGCTGAAACTACAAGGATTGAGGGGGTTTCCTACGACAACAGCCCATTGTGGATTTTTAATGAATCAGGGGGCATAACAGCAAAACCACTACGGAAGAAAAACGAGTAGAACTTCATTTACCATGATGCAACTGCTGCATACGCCCATGGGGGCGGGATATTTAAACTTCACAGCTGAGCTGAAATTCATGGCTGCCGTTCCTTCGATGCCTGAGTCAGTGATCAAGGGAGACAAGACTCCAGAAACGCGTATGGACAAGCCAAGGCAAAGAGACTCTGTTGTTTGTAAGGATCTTGCCTTATCCTTTTAAGTCACCAATAAAACGGTAATACAACACGAAGTGTGAGGCCCTCAATTGGGAGTGTTGCATATGGATATATAGCGGTCGGCTCTGACCACAAGGAGCCCTACCGCTGAAGTGCGGGTCCGTGGTGTGAAAGACTAAGACGCTCAGGGAACTTCGTGTCCGGTTGGTTGGCTGAAACTACAAGGATTGAGGGGGTTTCCTACGACAACAGTCCATTGTTGATTTTTAATGAATCAGTGGGGCATAACAGCAAAACCACTACGGAAGAAAAACGAGTAGAACTTCATTTACCATGATGCAACTGCTGCATACGCCCAGGGGGGCGGGATATTTAAACTTCACAGCTGAGCTGAAATTCATGGCTGCCGTTCCTCCGATGCCTGAGCCAGTGATCAAGGGAGACAAAACTCCAGAAACCCGTATGGACAAGCCAAGGCAAAGAGACTTTGTTGTTTGAAAGGATCTCGCCTTATCCTTTAAAGCCACCAATAAAATGGTAATACAACACGAAGTGTGAGGCCCTCAATTGGGAGTGTTGCATATGGATATATAGCGGTCGGCTCTGACCGCGAGGAGCCCTACCGCTGAAGTGCGGGTCCGTGGTGTGAAAGACTAAGACGCTCAGGGAACTTCGTGTCCGGTTGGTTGGCTGAAACTACAAGGATTGAGGGGGTTTCCTACGACAACAGCCCATTGTTGATTTTTAATGAATCAGGGGGGCATAACAGCAAAACCACTACAGAAGAAAAACGAGTAGAACTTCATTTACCATGATGCAACTGCTGCATACGCCCATGGGGGCGGGATATTTAAACTTCACAGCTGAGCTGAAATTCATGGCTGCCGTTCCTCCGATGCCTGAGTCAGTGATCAAGGGAGACAAGACTCCAGAAACGCGTATGGACAAGCCAAGGCAAAGAGACTCTGTTGTTTGTAAGGATCTTGCCTTATCCTTTTAAGCCACCAATAAAACGGTAATACAACACGAAGTGTGAGGCCCTCAATTGGGAGTGTTGCATATGGATATATAGCGGTCGGCTCTGACCGCGAGGAGCCCTACCGCTGAAGTGCGGGTCCGTGGTGTGAAAGACTAAGACGCTCAGGGAACTTCGTGTCCGGTTGGTTGGCTGAAACTACAAGGATTGAGGGGGTTTCCTACGACAACAGCCCATTGTGGATTTTTAATGAATCAGGGGGCATAACGGCAAAACCACTACAGAAGAAAAACGAGTAGAACTTCATTTACCATGATGCAACTGCTGCATACGCCCATGGGGGCGGGATATTTAAACTTCACAGCTGAGCTGAAATTCATGGCTGCCGTTCCTCCGATGCCTGAGTCAGTGATCAAGGGAGACAAGACTCCAGAAACGCGTATGGACAAGCCAAGGCAAAGAGACTCTGTTGTTTGTAAGGATCTCGCCTTATCCTTTTAAGCCACCAATAAAACGGTAATACAACACTAAGTGTGAGGCCCTCAATTGGGAGTGTTGCATATGGATATATAGCGGTCGGCTCTGACCGCGAGGAGCCCTACCGCTGAAGTGCGGGTCCGTGGTGTGAAAGACTAAGAACGCTCAGGGAACTTCGTGTCCGGTTGGTTGGCTGAAACTACAAGGATTGAGGGGGTTTCCTACGACAACAGCCCATTGTTGATTTTTAATGAATCAGGGGGGCATAACAGCAAAACCACTACGGAAGAAAAACGAGTAGAACTTCATTTACCATGATGCAACTGCTGCATATGCCCAGGGGGGCGGGATATTTAAACTTCACAGCTGAGCTGAAATTCATGGCTGCCGTTCCTCCGATGCCTGAGCCAGTGATCAAGGGAGACAAGACTCCAGAAACGCGTATGGACAAGCCAAGGCAAAGAGACTCTGTTGTTTGTAAGGATCTCACCTTATCCTTTTAAGCCACCAATAAAATGGTAATACAACACGAAGTGTGAGGCCCTCAATTGGGAGTGTTGCATATGGATATATAGCGGTCGGCTCTGACCGCGAGGAGCCCTACCGCTGAAGTGCGGGTCCGTGGTGTGAAAGACTAAGACGCTCAGGGAACTTCGTGTCCGGTTGGTTGGCTGAAACTACAAGGATTGAGGGGGTTTCCTACGACAACAGCCCATTGTGGATTTTTAATGAATCAGGGGGCATAACGGCAAAACCACTACAGAAGAAAAACGAGTAGAACTTCATTTACCATGATGCAACTGCTGCATACGCCCATGGGGGCGGGATATTTAAACTTCACAGCTGAGCTGAAATTCATGGCTGCCGTTCCTTCGATGCCTGAGTCAGTGATCAAGGGAGACAAGACTCCAGAAACGCGTATGGACAAGCCAAGGCAAAGAGACTCTGTTGTTTGTAAGGATCTTGCCTTATCCTTTTAAGTCACCAATAAAACGGTAATACAACACGAAGTGTGAGGCCCTCAATTGGGAGTGTTGCATATGGATATATTGCGGTCGGCTCTGACCACGAGGAGCCCTACCGCTGAAGTGCGGGTCCGTGGTGTGAAAGACTAAGACGCTCAGGGAACTTCGTGTCCGGTTGGTTGGCTGAAACTACAAGGATTGAGGGGGTTTCCTACGACAACAGCCCATTGTGGATTTTTAATGAATCAGGGGGCATAACAGCAAAACCACTACGGAAGAAAAACGAGTAGAACTTCATTTACCATGATGCAACTGCTGCATACGCCCAGGGGGCGGGATATTTAAACTTCACAGCTGAGCTGAAATTCATGGCTGCCGTTCCTCCGATGCCTGAGCCAGTGATCAAGGGAGACAAGACTCCAGAAACGCGTATGGACAAGCCAAGGCAAAGAGACTCTGTTGTTTGTAAGGATCTCGCCTTATCCTTTTAAGCCACCAATAAAACGGTAATACAACACTAAGTGTGAGGCCCTCAATTGGGAGTGTTGCATATGGATATATAGCGGTCGGCTCTGACCGCGAGGAGCCCTACCGCTGAAGTGCGGGTCCGTGGTGTGAAAGACTAAGACGCTCAGGGAACTTCGTGTCCGGTTGGTTGGCTGAAACTACAAGGATTGAGGGGGTTTCCTACGACAACAGCCCATTGTTGATTTTTAATGAATCAGGGGGCATAACAGCAAAACCACTACGGAAGAAAAACGAGTAGAACTTCATTTACCATGATGCAACTGCTGCATACGCCCAGGGGGGCGGGATATTTAAACTTCACAGCTGAGCTGAAATTCATGGCTGCCGTTCCTCCGATGCCTGAGCCAGTGATCAAGGGAGACAAGACTCCAGAAACGCGTATGGACAAGCCAAGGCAAAGAGACTCTGTTGTTTGTAAGGATCTCGCCTTATCCTTTTAAGCCACCAATAAAATGGTAATACAACACGAAGTGTGAGGCCCTCAATTGGGAGTGTTGCATATGGATATATAGCGGTCGGCTCTGACCGCGAGGAGCCCTACCGCTGAAGTGCGGGTCCGTGGTGTGAAAGACTAAGAAACGCTCAGGGAACTTCGTGTCCGGTTGGTTGGCTGAAACTACAAGGATTGAGGGGGTTTCCTACGACAACAGCCCATTGTTGATTTTTAATGAATCAGGGGGCATAACAGCAAAACCACTACGGAAGAAAAACGAGTAGAACTTCATTTACCATGATGCAACTGCTGCATACGCCCAGGGGGGCGGGATATTTAAACTTCACAGCTGAGCTGAAATTCATGGCTGCCGTTCCTCCGATGCCTGAGCCAGTGATCAAGGGAGACAAAACTCCAGAAACCCGTATGGACAAGCCAAGGCAAAGAGACTTTGTTGTTTGAAAGGATCTCGCCTTATCCTTTTAAGCCACCAATAAAATGGTAATACAACACGAAGTGTGAGGCCCTCAATTGGGAGTGTTGCATATGGATATATAGCGGTCGGCTCTGACCGCGAGGAGCCCTACCGCTGAAGTGCGGGTCCGTGGTGTGAAAGACTAAGACGCTCAGGGAACTTCGTGTCCGGTTGGTTGGCTGAAACTACAAGGATTGAGGGGGTTTCCTACGACAACAGCCCATTGTGGATTTTTAATGAATCAGGGGGCATAACGGCAAAACCACTACAGAAGAAAAACGAGTAGAACTTCATTTACCATGATGCAACTGCTGCATACGCCCATGGGGGCGGGATATTTAAACTTCACAGCTGAGCTGAAATTCATGGCTGCCGTTCCTTCGATGCCTGAGTCAGTGATCAAGGGAGACAAGACTCCAGAAACGCGTATGGACAAGCCAAGGCAAAGAGACTCTGTTGTTTGTAAGGATCTTGCCTTATCCTTTTAAGTCACCAATAAAACGGTAATACAACACGAAGTGTGAGGCCCTCAATTGGGAGTGTTGCATATGGATATATTGCGGTCGGCTCTGACCACAAGGAGCCCTACCGCTGAAGTGCGGGTCCGTGGTGTGAAAGACTAAGACGCTCAGGGAACTTCGTGTCCGGTTGGTTGGCTGAAACTACAAGGATTGAGGGGGTTTCCTACGACAACAGCCCATTGTGGATTTTTAATGAATCAGGGGGCATAACAGCAAAACCACTACGGAAGAAAAACGAGTAGAACTTCATTTACCATGATGCAACTGCTGCATACGCCCAGGGGGGCGGGATATTTAAACTTCACAGCTGAGCTGAAATTCATGGCTGCCGTTCCTCCGATGCCTGAGCCAGTGATCAAGGGAGACAAGACTCCAGAAACGCGTATGGACAAGCCAAGGCAAAGAGACTCTGTTGTTTGTAAGGATCTCGCCTTATCCTTTTAAGCCACCAATAAAACGGTAATACAACACTAAGTGTGAGGCCCTCAATTGGGAGTGTTGCATATGGATATATAGCGGTCGGCTCTGACCGCGAGGAGCCCTACCGCTGAAGTGCGGGTCCGTGGTGTGAAAGACTAAGAAACGCTCAGGGAACTTCGTGTCCGGTTGGTTGGCTGAAACTACAAGGATTGAGGGGGTTTCCTACGACAACAGTCCATTGTTGATTTTTAATGAATCAGGGGGCATAACAGCAAAACCACTACGGAAGAAAAACGAGTAGAACTTCATTTACCATGATGCAACTGCTGCATATGCCCAGGGGGGCGGGATATTTAAACTTCACAGCTGAGCTGAAATTCATGGCTGCCGTTCCTCCGATGCCTGAGCCAGTGATCAAGGGAGACAAAACTCCAGAAACCCGTATGGACAAGCCAAGGCAAAGAGACTTTGTTGTTTGAAAGGATCTCGCCTTATCCTTTTAAGCCACCAATAAAATGGTAATACAACACGAAGTGTGAGGCCCTCAATTGGGAGTGTTGCATATGGATATATAGCGGTCGGCTCTGACCGCGAGGAGCCCTACCGCTGAAGTGCGGGTCCGTGGTGTGAAAGACTAAGACGCTCAGGGAACTTCGTGTCCGGTTGGTTGGCTGAAACTACAAGGATTGAGGGGGTTTCCTACGACAACAGCCCATTGTGGATTTTTAATGAATCAGGGGGCATAACGGCAAAACCACTACAGAAGAAAAACGAGTAGAACTTCATTTACCATGATGCAACTGCTGCATACGCCCATGGGGGCGGGATATTTAAACTTCACAGCTGAGCTGAAATTCATGGCTGCCGTTCCTTCGATGCCTGAGTCAGTGATCAAGGGAGACAAGACTCCAGAAACGCGTATGGACAAGCCAAGGCAAAGAGACTTTGTTGTTTGAAAGGATCTCGCCTTATCCTTTTAAGCCACCAATAAAATGGTAATACAACACGAAGTGTGAGGCCCTCAATTGGGAGTGTTGCATATGGATATATAGCGGTCGGCTCTGACCGCGAGGAGCCCTACCGCTGAAGTGCGGGTCCGTGGTGTGAAAGACTAAGACGCTCAGGGAACTTCGTGTCCGGTTGGTTGGCTGAAACTACAAGGATTGAGGGGGTTTCCTACGACAACAGCCCATTGTGGATTTTTAATGAATCAGGGGGCATAACGGCAAAACCACTACAGAAGAAAAACGAGTAGAACTTCATTTACCATGATGCAACTGCTGCATACGCCCATGGGGGCGGGATATTTAAACTTCACAGCTGAGCTGAAATTCATGGCTGCCGTTCCTTCGATGCCTGAGTCAGTGATCAAGGGAGACAAGACTCCAGAAACGCGTATGGACAAGCCAAGGCAAAGAGACTCTGTTGTTTGTAAGGATCTCGCCTTATCCTTTTAAGCCACCAATAAAACGGTAATACAACACTAAGTGTGAGGCCCTCAATTGGGAGTGTTGCATATGGATATATAGCGGTCGGCTCTGACCACGAGGAGCCCTACCGCTGAAGTGCGGGTCCGTGGTGTGAAAGACTAAGACGCTCAGGGAACTTCGTGTCCGGTTGGTTGGCTGAAACTACAAGGATTGAGGGGGTTTCCTACGACAACAGCCCATTGTGGATTTTTAATGAATCAGGGGGCATAACAGCAAAACCACTACGGAAGAAAAACGAGTAGAACTTCATTTACCATGATGCAACTGCTGCATACGCCCAGGGGGGCGGGATATTTAAACTTCACAGCTGAGCTGAAATTCATGGCTGCCGTTCCTCCGATGCCTGAGCCAGTGATCAAGGGAGACAAGACTCCAGAAACGCGTATGGACAAGCCAAGGCAAAGAGACTCTGTTGTTTGTAAGGATCTCGCCTTATCCTTTTAAGCCACCAATAAAACGGTAATACAACACTAAGTGTGAGGCCCTCAATTGGGAGTGTTGCATATGGATATATAGCGGTCGGCTCTGACCGCGAGGAGCCCTACCGCTGAAGTGCGGGTCCGTGGTGTGAAAGACTAAGAAACGCTCAGGGAACTTCGTGTCCGGTTGGTTGGCTGAAACTACAAGGATTGAGGGGGTTTCCTACGACAACAGCCCATTGTTGATTTTTAATGAATCAGGGGGGCATAACAGCAAAACCACTACGGAAGAAAAACGAGTAGAACTTCATTTACCATGATGCAACTGCTGCATATGCCCATGGGGGCGGGATATTTAAACTTCACAGCTGAGCTGAAATTCATGGCTGCCGTTCCTCCGATGCCTGAGCCAGTGATCAAGGGAGACAAAACTCCAGAAACCCGTATGGACAAGCCAAGGCAAAGAGACTTTGTTGTTTGAAAGGATCTCGCCTTATCCTTTTAAGCCACCAATAAAATGGTAATACAACACGAAGTGTGAGGCCCTCAATTGGGAGTGTTGCATATGGATATATAGCGGTCGGCTCTGACCGCGAGGAGCCCTACCGCTGAAGTGCGGGTCCGTGGTGTGAAAGACTAAGACGCTCAGGGAACTTCGTGTCCGGTTGGTTGGCTGAAACTACAAGGATTGAGGGGGTTTCCTACGACAACAGCCCATTGTGGATTTTTAATGAATCAGGGGGCATAACGGCAAAACCACTACAGAAGAAAAACGAGTAGAACTTCATTTACCATGATGCAACTGCTGCATACGCCCATGGGGGCGGGATATTTAAACTTCACAGCTGAGCTGAAATTCATGGCTGCCGTTCCTTCGATGCCTGAGTCAGTGATCAAGGGAGACAAGACTCCAGAAACGCGTATGGACAAGCCAAGGCAAAGAGACTCTGTTGTTTGTAAGGATCTTGCCTTATCCTTTTAAGTCACCAATAAAACGGTAATACAACACGAAGTGTGAGGCCCTCAATTGGGAGTGTTGCATATGGATATATTGCGGTCGGCTCTGACCACAAGGAGCCCTACCGCTGAAGTGCGGGTCCGTGGTGTGAAAGACTAAGACGCTCAGGGAACTTCGTGTCCGGTTGGTTGGCTGAAACTACAAGGATTGAGGGGGTTTCCTACGACAACAGCCCATTGTGGATTTTTAATGAATCAGGGGGCATAACAGCAAAACCACTACGGAAGAAAAACGAGTAGAACTTCATTTACCATGATGCAACTGCTGCATACGCCCAGGGGGGCGGGATATTTAAACTTCACAGCTGAGCTGAAATTCATGGCTGCCGTTCCTCCGATGCCTGAGCCAGTGATCAAGGGAGACAAGACTCCAGAAACGCGTATGGACAAGCCAAGGCAAAGAGACTCTGTTGTTTGTAAGGATCTCGCCTTATCCTTTTAAGCCACCAATAAAATGGTAATACAACACGAAGTGTGAGGCCCTCAATTGGGAGTGTTGCATATGGATATATAGCGGTCGGCTCTGACCGCGAGGAGCCCTACCGCTGAAGTGCGGGTCCGTGGTGTGAAAGACTAAGACGCTCAGGGAACTTCGTGTCCGGTTGGTTGGCTGAAACTACAAGGATTGAGGGGGTTTCCTACGACAACAGCCCATTGTGGATTTTTAATGAATCAGGGGGCATAACGGCAAAACCACTACAGAAGAAAAACGAGTAGAACTTCATTTACCATGATGCAACTGCTGCATACGCCCATGGGGGCGGGATATTTAAACTTCACAGCTGAGCTGAAATTCATGGCTGCCGTTCCTTCGATGCCTGAGTCAGTGATCAAGGGAGACAAGACTCCAGAAACGCGTATGGACAAGCCAAGGCAAAGAGACTCTGTTGTTTGTAAGGATCTCGCCTTATCCTTTTAAGCCACCAATAAAACGGTAATACAACACGAAGTGTGAGGCCCTCAATTGGGAGTGTTGCATATGGATATATAGCGGTCGGCTCTGACCGCGAGGAGCCCTACCGCTGAAGTGCGGGTCCGTGGTGTGAAAGACTAAGACGCTCAGGGAACTTCGTGTCCGGTTGGTTGGCTGAAACTACAAGGATTGAGGGGGTTTCCTACGACAACAGCCCATTGTGGATTTTTAATGAATCAGGGGGCATAACGGCAAAACCACTACGGAAGAAAAACGAGTAGAACTTCATTTACCATGATGCAACTGCTGCATACGCCCATGGGGGCGGGATATTTAAACTTCACAGCTGAGCTGAAATTCATGGCTGCCGTTCCTCCGATGCCTGAGTCAGTGATCAAGGGAGACAAGACTCCAGAAACGCGTATGGACAAGCCAAGGCAAAGAGACTCTGTTGTTTGTAAGGATCTCGCCTTATCCTTTTAAGCCACCAATAAAACGGTAATACAACACGAAGTGTGAGGCCCTCAATTGGGAGTGTTGCATATGGATATATAGCGGTCGGCTCTGACCGCGAGGAGCCCTACCGCTGAAGTGCGGGTCCGTGGTGTGAAAGACTAAGACGCTCAGGGAACTTCGTGTCCGGTTGGTTGGCTGAAACTACAAGGATTGAGGGGGTTTCCTACGACAACAGCCCATTGTGGATTTTTAATGAATCAGGGGGCATAACAGCAAAACCACTACGGAAGAAAAACGAGTAGAACTTCATTTACCATGATGCAACTGCTGCATACGCCCATGGGGGCGGGATATTTAAACTTCACAGCTGAGCTGAAATTCATGGCTGCCGTTCCTCCGATGCCTGAGCCAGTGATCAAGGGAGACAAGACTCCAGAAACGCGTATGGACAAGCCAAGGCAAAGAGACTCTGTTGTTTGTAAGGATCTCGCCTTATCCTTTTAAGCCACCAATAAAACGGTAATACAACACGAAGTGTGAGGCCCTCAATTGGGAGTGTTGCATATGGATATATAGCGGTCGGCTCTGACCGCGAGGAGCCCTACCGCTGAAGTGCGGGTCCGTGGTGTGAAAGACTAAGACGCTCAGGGAACTTCGTGTCCGGTTGGTTGGCTGAAACTACAAGGATTGAGGGGGTTTCCTACGACAACAGCCCATTGTTGATTTTTAATGAATCAGGGGGCATAACAGCAAAACCACTACGGAAGAAAAACGAGTAGAACTTCATTTACCATGATGCAACTGCTGCATACGCCCATGGGGGCGGGATATTTAAACTTCACAGCTGAGCTGAAATTCATGGCTGCCGTTCCTCCGATGCCTGAGCCAGTGATCAAGGGAGACAAAACTCCAGAAACCCGTATGGACAAGCCAAGGCAAAGAGACTTTGTTGTTTGAAAGGATCTCGCCTTATCCTTTTAAGCCACCAATAAAATGGTAATACAACACGAAGTGTGAGGCCCTCAATTGGGAGTGTTGCATATGGATATATAGCGGTCGGCTCTGACCGCGAGGAGCCCTACCGCTGAAGTGCGGGTCCGTGGTGTGAAAGACTAAGACGCTCAGGGAACTTCGTGTCCGGTTGGTTGGCTGAAACTACAAGGATTGAGGGGGTTTCCTACGACAACAGCCCATTGTGGATTTTTAATGAATCAGGGGGCATAACAGCAAAACCACTACGGAAGAAAAACGAGTAGAACTTCATTTACCATGATGCAACTGCTGCATACGCCCATGGGGGCGGGATATTTAAACTTCACAGCTGAGCTGAAATTCATGGCTGCCGTTCCTTCGATGCCTGAGTCAGTGATCAAGGGAGACAAGACTCCAGAAACGCGTATGGACAAGCCAAGGCAAAGAGACTCTGTTGTTTGTAAGGATCTTGCCTTATCCTTTTAAGTCACCAATAAAACGGTAATACAACACGAAGTGTGAGGCCCTCAATTGGGAGTGTTGCATATGGATATATTGCGGTCGGCTCTGACCACAAGGAGCCCTACCGCTGAAGTGCGGGTCCGTGGTGTGAAAGACTAAGACGCTCAGGGAACTTCGTGTCCGGTTGGTTGGCTGAAACTACAAGGATTGAGGGGGTTTCCTACGACAACAGCCCATTGTGGATTTTTAATGAATCAGGGGGCATAACAGCAAAACCACTACGGAAGAAAAACGAGTAGAACTTCATTTACCATGATGCAACTGCTGCATACGCCCAGGGGGGCGGGATATTTAAACTTCACAGCTGAGCTGAAATTCATGGCTGCCGTTCCTCCGATGCCTGAGCCAGTGATCAAGGGAGACAAGACTCCAGAAACCGCGTATGGACAAGCCAAGGCAAAGAGACTTTGTTGTTTGTAAGGATCTCGCCTTATCCTTTTAAGCCACCAATAAAATGGTAATACAACACGAAGTGTGAGGCCCTCAATTGGGAGTGTTGCATATGGATATATAGCGGTCGGCTCTGACCGCGAGGAGCCCTACCGCTGAAGTGCGGGTCCGTGGTGTGAAAGACTAAGACGCTCAGGGAACTTCGTGTCCGGTTGGTTGGCTGAAACTACAAGGATTGAGGGGGTTTCCTACGACAACAGTCCATTGTTGATTTTTAATGAATCAGGGGGGCATAACAGCAAAACCACTACGGAAGAAAAACGAGTAGAACTTCATTTACCATGATGCAACTGCTGCATACGCCCATGGGGGCGGGATATTTAAACTTCACAGCTGAGCTGAAATTCATGGCTGCCGTTCCTTCGATGCCTGAGTCAGTGATCAAGGGAGACAAGACTCCAGAAACGCGTATGGACAAGCCAAGGCAAAGAGACTCTGTTGTTTGTAAGGATCTTGCCTTATCCTTTTAAGTCACCAATAAAACGGTAATACAACACGAAGTGTGAGGCCCTCAATTGGGAGTGTTGCATATGGATATATTGCGGTCGGCTCTGACCACAAGGAGCCCTACCGCTGAAGTGCGGGTCCGTGGTGTGAAAGACTAAGACGCTCAGGGAACTTCGTGTCCGGTTGGTTGGCTGAAACTACAAGTATTGAGGGGGTTTCCTACGACAACAGTCCATTGTTGATTTTTAATGAATCAGTGGGGCATAACAGCAAAACCACTACGGAAGAAAAACGAGTAGAACTTCATTTACCATGATGCAACTGCTGCATACGCCCAGGGGGGCGGGATATTTAAACTTCACAGCTGAGCTGAAATTCATGGCTGCCGTTCCTCCGATGCCTGAGCCAGTGATCAAGGGAGACAAAACTCCAGAAACCCGTATGGACAAGCCAAGGCAAAGAGACTTTGTTGTTTGAAAGGATCTCGCCTTATCCTTTTAAGCCACCAATAAAATGGTAATACAACACGAAGTGTGAGGCCCTCAATTGGGAGTGTTGCATATGGATATATAGCGGTCGGCTCTGACCGCGAGGAGCCCTACCGCTGAAGTGCGGGTCCGTGGTGTGAAAGACTAAGACGCTCAGGGAACTTCGTGTCCGGTTGGTTGGCTGAAACTACAAGGATTGAGGGGGTTTCCTACGACAACAGCCCATTGTTGATTTTTAATGAATCAGGGGGCATAACAGCAAAACCACTACGGAAGAAAAACGAGTAGAACTTCATTTACCATGATGCAACTGCTGCATACGCCCATGGGGGCGGGATATTTAAACTTCACAGCTGAGCTGAAATTCATGGCTGCCGTTCCTTCGATGCCTGAGTCAGTGATCAAGGGAGACAAGACTCCAGAAACGCGTATGGACAAGCCAAGGCAAAGAGACTCTGTTGTTTGTAAGGATCTTGCCTTATCCTTTTAAGCCACCAATAAAACGGTAATACAACACGAAGTGTGAGGCCCTCAATTGGGAGTGTTGCATATGGATATATAGCGGTCGGCTCTGACCGCGAGGAGCCCTACCGCTGAAGTGCGGGTCCGTGGTGTGAAAGACTAAGACGCTCAGGGAACTTCGTGTCCGGTTGGTTGGCTGAAACTACAAGGATTGAGGGGGTTTCCTACGACAACAGCCCATTGTGGATTTTTAATGAATCAGGGGGCATAACAGCAAAACCACTACGGAAGAAAAACGAGTAGAACTTCATTTACCATGATGCAACTGCTGCATACGCCCATGGGGGCGGGATATTTAAACTTCACAGCTGAGCTGAAATTCATGGCTGCCGTTCCTCCGATGCCTGAGTCAGTGATCAAGGGAGACAAGACTCCAGAAACGCGTATGGACAAGCCAAGGCAAAGAGACTCTGTTGTTTGTAAGGATCTCGCCTTATCCTTTTAAGCCACCAATAAAACGGTAATACAACACTAAGTGTGAGGCCCTCAATTGGGAGTGTTGCATATGGATATATAGCGGTCGGCTCTGACCGCGAGGAGCCCTACCGCTGAAGTGCGGGTCCGTGGTGTGAAAGACTAAGAACGCTCAGGGAACTTCGTGTCCGGTTGGTTGGCCTGAAACTACAAGGATTGAGGGGGTTTCCTACGACAACAGTCCATTGTTGATTTTTAATGAATCAGGGGGCATAACAGCAAAACCACTACGGAAGAAAAACGAGTAGAACTTCATTTACCATGATGCAACTGCTGCATATGCCCAGGGGGGCGGGATATTTAAACTTCACAGCTGAGCTGAAATTCATGGCTGCCGTTCCTCCGATGCCTGAGCCAGTGATCAAGGGAGACAAAACTCCAGAAACCCGTATGGACAAGCCAAGGCAAAGAGACTTTGTTGTTTGAAAGGATCTCGCCTTATCCTTTTAAGCCACCAATAAAATGGTAATACAACACGAAGTGTGAGGCCCTCAATTGGGAGTGTTGCATATGGATATATAGCGGTCGGCTCTGACCGCGAGGAGCCCTACCGCTGAAGTGCGGGTCCGTGGTGTGAAAGACTAAGACGCTCAGGGAACTTCGTGTCCGGTTGGTTGGCTGAAACTACAAGGATTGAGGGGTTTTCCTACGACAACAGCCCATTGTGGATTTTTAATGAATCAGGGGGCATAACGGCAAAACCACTACAGAAGAAAAACGAGTAGAACTTCATTTACCATGATGCAACTGCTGCATACGCCCATGGGGGCGGGATATTTAAACTTCACAGCTGAGCTGAAATTCATGGCTGCCGTTCCTTCGATGCCTGAGTCAGTGATCAAGGGAGACAAGACTCCAGAAACGCGTATGGACAAGCCAAGGCAAAGAGACTCTGTTGTTTGTAAGGATCTTGCCTTATCCTTTTAAGTCACCAATAAAACGGTAATACAACACGAAGTGTGAGGCCCTCAATTGGGAGTGTTGCATATGGATATATTGCGGTCGGCTCTGACCACGAGGAGCCCTACCGCTGAAGTGCGGGTCCGTGGTGTGAAAGACTAAGACGCTCAGGGAACTTCGTGTCCGGTTGGTTGGCTGAAACTACAAGGATTGAGGGGGTTTCCTACGACAACAGCCCATTGTGGATTTTTAATGAATCAGGGGGCATAACGGCAAAACCACTACAGAAGAAAAACGAGTAGAACTTCATTTACCATGATGCAACTGCTGCATACGCCCATGGGGGCGGGATATTTAAACTTCACAGCTGAGCTGAAATTCATGGCTGCCGTTCCTTCGATGCCTGAGTCAGTGATCAAGGGAGACAAGACTCCAGAAACGCGTATGGACAAGCCAAGGCAAAGAGACTTTGTTGTTTGTAAGGATCTCGCCTTATCCTTTTAAGCCACCAATAAAATGGTAATACAACACGAAGTGTGAGGCCCTCAATTGGGAGTGTTGCATATGGATATATAGCGGTCGGCTCTGACCGCGAGGAGCCCTACCGCTGAAGTGCGGGTCCGTGGTGTGAAAGACTAAGAAACGCTCAGGGAACTTCGTGTCCGGTTGGTTGGCTGAAACTACAAGGATTGAGGGGGTTTCCTACGACAACAGTCCATTGTTGATTTTTAATGAATCAGGGGGCATAACAGCAAAACCACTACGGAAGAAAAACGAGTAGAACTTCATTTACCATGATGCAACTGCTGCATACGCCCAGGGGGGCGGGATATTTAAACTTCACAGCTGAGCTGAAATTCATGGCTGCCGTTCCTCCGATGCCTGAGCCAGTGATCAAGGGAGACAAAACTCCAGAAACCCGTATGGACAAGCCAAGGCAAAGAGACTTTGTTGTTTGAAAGGATCTCGCCTTATCCTTTTAAGCCACCAATAAAATGGTAATACAACACGAAGTGTGAGGCCCTCAATTGGGAGTGTTGCATATGGATATATAGCGGTCGGCTCTGACCGCGAGGAGCCCTACCGCTGAAGTGCGGGTCCGTGGTGTGAAAGACTAAGACGCTCAGGGAACTTCGTGTCCGGTTGGTTGGCTGAAACTACAAGGATTGAGGGGTTTTCCTACGACAACAGCCCATTGTTGATTTTTAATGAATCAGGGGGCATAACGGCAAAACCACTACAGAAGAAAAACGAGTAGAACTTCATTTACCATGATGCAACTGCTGCATACGCCCATGGGGGCGGGATATTTAAACTTCACAGCTGAGCTGAAATTCATGGCTGCCGTTCCTTCGATGCCTGAGTCAGTGATCAAGGGAGACAAGACTCCAGAAATGCGTACGGACAAGCCAAGGCAAAGAGACTCTGTTGTTTGTAAGGATCTTGCCTTATCCTTTTAAGTCACCAATAAAACGGTAATACAACACGAAGTGTGAGGCCCTCAATTGGGAGTGTTGCATATGGATATATTGCGGTCGGCTCTGACCACAAGGAGCCCTACCGCTGAAGTGCGGGTCCGTGGTGTGAAAGACTAAGACGCTCAGGGAACTTCGTGTCCGGTTGGTTGGCTGAAACTACAAGGATTGAGGGGGTTTCCTACGACAACAGCCCATTGTGGATTTTTAATGAATCAGGGGGCATAACGGCAAAACCACTACGGAAGAAAAACGAGTAGAACTTCATTTACCATGATGCAACTGCTGCATACGCCCATGGGGGCGGGATATTTAAACTTCACAGCTGAGCTGAAATTCATGGCTGCCGTTCCTTCGATGCCTGAGTCAGTGATCAAGGGAGACAAGACTCCAGAAACGCGTATGGACAAGCCAAGGCAAAGAGACTCTGTTGTTTGTAAGGATCTTGCCTTATCCTTTTAAGTCACCAATAAAACGGTAATACAACACGAAGTGTGAGGCCCTCAATTGGGAGTGTTGCATATGGATATATTGCGGTCGGCTCTGACCACAAGGAGCCCTACCGCTGAAGTGCGGGTCCGTGGTGTGAAAGACTAAGACGCTCAGGGAACTTCGTGTCCGGTTGGTTGGCTGAAACTACAAGGATTGAGGTGGGTTTCCTACGACAACAGCCCATTGTGGATTTTTAATGAATCAGGGGGCATAACAGCAAAACCACTACGGAAGAAAAACGAGTAGAACTTCATTTACCATGATGCAACTGCTGCATACGCCCAGGGGGCGGGATATTTAAACTTCACAGCTGAGCTGAAATTCATGGCTGCCGTTCCTCCGATGCCTGAGCCAGTGATCAAGGGAGACAAAACTCCAGAAACCCGTATGGACAAGCCAAGGCAAAGAGACTTTGTTGTTTGAAAGGATCTCGCCTTATCCTTTTAAGCCACCAATAAAATGGTAATACAACACGAAGTGTGAGGCCCTCAATTGGGAGTGTTGCATATGGATATATAGCGGTCGGCTCTGACCGCGAGGAGCCCTACCGCTGAAGTGCGGGTCCGTGGTGTGAAAGACTAAGACGCTCAGGGAACTTCGTGTCCGGTTGGTTGGCTGAAACTACAAGGATTGAGGGGGTTTCCTACGACAACAGCCCATTGTGGATTTTTAATGAATCAGGGGGCATAACGGCAAAACCACTACAGAAGAAAAACGAGTAGAACTTCATTTACCATGATGCAACTGCTGCATACGCCCATGGGGGCGGGATATTTAAACTTCACAGCTGAGCTGAAATTCATGGCTGCCGTTCCTTCGATGCCTGAGTCAGTGATCAAGGGAGACAAGACTCCAGAAACGCGTATGGACAAGCCAAGGCAAAGAGACTCTGTTGTTTGTAAGGATCTCGCCTTATCCTTTTAAGCCACCAATAAAATGGTAATACAACACGAAGTGTGAGGCCCTCAATTGGGAGTGTTGCATATGGATATATAGCGGTCGGCTCTGACCGCGAGGAGCCCTACCGCTGAAGTGCGGGTCCGTGGTGTGAAAGACTAAGACGCTCAGGGAACTTCGTGTCCGGTTGGTTGGCTGAAACTACAAGGATTGAGGGGGTTTCCTACGACAACAGCCCATTGTGGATTTTTAATGAATCAGGGGGCATAACGGCAAAACCACTACAGAAGAAAAACGAGTAGAACTTCATTTACCATGATGCAACTGCTGCATACGCCCATGGGGGCGGGATATTTAAACTTCACAGCTGAGCTGAAATTCATGGCTGCCGTTCCTTCGATGCCTGAGTCAGTGATCAAGGGAGACAAGACTCCAGAAACGCGTATGGACAAGCCAAGGCAAAGAGACTTTGTTGTTTGAAAGGATCTCGCCTTATCCTTTTAAGCCACCAATAAAATGGTAATACAACACGAAGTGTGAGGCCCTCAATTGGGAGTGTTGCATATGGATATATAGCGGTCGGCTCTGACCGCGAGGAGCCCTACCGCTGAAGTGCGGGTCCGTGGTGTGAAAGACTAAGAAACGCTCAGGGAACTTCGTGTCCGGTTGGTTGGCTGAAACTACAAGGATTGAGGGGGTTTCCTACGACAACAGCCCATTGTTGATTTTTAATGAATCAGGGGGCATAACAGCAAAACCACTACGGAAGAAAAACGAGTAGAACTTCATTTACCATGATGCAACTGCTGCATACGCCCAGGGGGGCGGGATATTTAAACTTCACAGCTGAGCTGAAATTCATGGCTGCCGTTCCTCCGATGCCTGAGCCAGTGATCAAGGGAGACAAGACTCCAGAAACGCGTATGGACAAGCCAAGGCAAAGAGACTCTGTTGTTTGTAAGGATCTCGCCTTATCCTTTTAAGCCACCAATAAAACGGTAATACAACACTAAGTGTGAGGCCCTCAATTGGGAGTGTTGCATATGGATATATAGCGGTCGGCTCTGACCGCGAGGAGCCCTACCGCTGAAGTGCGGGTCCGTGGTGTGAAAGACTAAGAAACGCTCAGGGAACTTCGTGTCCGGTTGGTTGGCTGAAACTACAAGTATTGAGGGGGTTTCCTACGACAACAGTCCATTGTTGATTTTTAATGAATCAGGGGGGCATAACAGCAAAACCACTACGGAAGAAAAACGAGTAGAACTTCATTTACCATGATGCAACTGCTGCATATGCCCAGGGGGGCGGGATATTTAAACTTCACAGCTGAGCTGAAATTCATGGCTGCCGTTCCTCCGATGCCTGAGCCAGTGATCAAGGGAGACAAGACTCCAGAAACGCGTATGGACAAGCCAAGGCAAAGAGACTCTGTTGTTTGTAAGGATCTCGCCTTATCCTTTTAAGCCACCAATAAAACGGTAATACAACACTAAGTGTGAGGCCCTCAATTGGGAGTGTTGCATATGGATATATAGCGGTCGGCTCTGACCGCGAGGAGCCCTACCGCTGAAGTGCGGGTCCGTGGTGTGAAAGACTAAGAAACGCTCAGGGAACTTCGTGTCCGGTTGGTTGGCTGAAACTACAAGGATTGAGGGGGTTTCCTACGACAACAGTCCATTGTTGATTTTTAATGAATCAGTGGGGCATAACAGCAAAACCACTACGGAAGAAAAACGAGTAGAACTTCATTTACCATGATGCAACTGCTGCATACGCCCAGGGGGGCGGGATATTTAAACTTCACAGCTGAGCTGAAATTCATGGCTGCCGTTCCTCCGATGCCTGAGCCAGTGATCAAGGGAGACAAGACTCCAGAAACCCGTATGGACAAGCCAAGGCAAAGAGACTTTGTTGTTTGAAAGGATCTCGCCTTATCCTTTTAAGCCACCAATAAAATGGTAATACAACACGAAGTGTGAGGCCCTCAATTGGGAGTGTTGCATATGGATATATAGCGGTCGGCTCTGACCGCGAGGAGCCCTACCGCTGAAGTGCGGGTCCGTGGTGTGAAAGACTAAGACGCTCAGGGAACTTCGTGTCCGGTTGGTTGGCTGAAACTACAAGGATTGAGGGGGTTTCCTACGACAACAGCCCATTGTGGATTTTTAATGAATCAGGGGGCATAACAGCAAAACCACTACGGAAGAAAAACGAGTAGAACTTCATTTACCATGATGCAACTGCTGCATACGCCCATGGGGGCGGGATATTTAAACTTCACAGCTGAGCTGAAATTCATGGCTGCCGTTCCTTCGATGCCTGAGTCAGTGATCAAGGGAGACAAGACTCCAGAAACGCGTATGGACAAGCCAAGGCAAAGAGACTCTGTTGTTTGTAAGGATCTTGCCTTATCCTTTTAAGTCACCAATAAAACGGTAATACAACACGAAGTGTGAGGCCCTCAATTGGGAGTGTTGCATATGGATATATTGCGGTCGGCTCTGACCACAAGGAGCCCTACCGCTGAAGTGCGGGTCCGTGGTGTGAAAGACTAAGACGCTCAGGGAACTTCGTGTCCGGTTGGTTGGCTGAAACTACAAGGATTGAGGGGGTTTCCTACGACAACAGCCCATTGTGGATTTTTAATGAATCAGGGAGGCATAACAGCAAAACCACTACGGAAGAAAAACGAGTAGAACTTCATTTACCATGATGCAACTGCTGCATACGCCCAGGGGGGCGGGATATTTAAACTTCACAGCTGAGCTGAAATTCATGGCTGCCGTTCCTCCGATGCCTGAGCCAGTGATCAAGGGAGACAAAACTCCAGAAACCCGTATGGACAAGCCAAGGCAAAGAGACTTTGTTGTTTGAAAGGATCTCGCCTTATCCTTTTAAGCCACCAATAAAATGGTAATACAACACGAAGTGTGAGGCCCTCAATTGGGAGTGTTGCATATGGATATATAGCGGTCGGCTCTGACCGCGAGGAGCCCTACCGCTGAAGTGCGGGTCCGTGGTGTGAAAGACTAAGACGCTCAGGGAACTTCGTGTCCGGTTGGTTGGCTGAAACTACAAGGATTGAGGGGGTTTCCTATGACAACAGCCCATTGTGGATTTTTAATGAATCAGGGGGCATAACGGCAAAACCACTACAGAAGAAAAACGAGTAGAACTTCATTTACCATGATGCAACTGCTGCATACGCCCATGGGGGCGGGATATTTAAACTTCACAGCTGAGCTGAAATTCATGGCTGCCGTTCCTTCGATGCCTGAGTCAGTGATCAAGGGAGACAAGACTCCAGAAACGCGTATGGACAAGCCAAGGCAAAGAGACTTTGTTGTTTGAAAGGATCTCGCCTTATCCTTTTAAGCCACCAATAAAATGGTAATACAACACGAAGTGTGAGGCCCTCAATTGGGAGTGTTGCATATGGATATATAGCGGTCGGCTCTGACCGCGAGGAGCCCTACCGCTGAAGTGCGGGTCCGTGGTGTGAAAGACTAAGACGCTCAGGGAACTTCGTGTCCGGTTGGTTGGCTGAAACTACAAGGATTGAGGGGGTTTCCTACGACAACAGCCCATTGTGGATTTTTAATGAATCAGGGGGCATAACGGCAAAACCACTACAGAAGAAAAACGAGTAGAACTTCATTTACCATGATGCAACTGCTGCATACGCCCATGGGGGCGGGATATTTAAACTTCACAGCTGAGCTGAAATTCATGGCTGCCGTTCCTTCGATGCCTGAGTCAGTGATCAAGGGAGACAAGACTCCAGAAACGCGTATGGACAAGCCAAGGCAAAGAGACTCTGTTGTTTGTAAGGATCTTGCCTTATCCTTTTAAGCCACCAATAAAACGGTAATACAACACTAAGTGTGAGGCCCTCAATTGGGAGTGTTGCATATGGATATATAGCGGTCGGCTCTGACCGCGAGGAGCCCTACCGCTGAAGTGCGGGTCCGTGGTGTGAAAGACTAAGAAACGCTCAGGGAACTTCGTGTCCGGTTGGTTGGCTGAAACTACAAGGATTGAGGGGGTTTCCTACGACAACAGTCCATTGTTGATTTTTAATGAATCAGGGGGCATAACAGCAAAACCACTACGGAAGAAAAACGAGTAGAACTTCATTTACCATGATGCAACTGCTGCATACGCCCAGGGGGGCGGGATATTTAAACTTCACAGCTGAGCTGAAATTCATGGCTGCCGTTCCTCCGATGCCTGAGCCAGTGATCAAGGGAGACAAAACTCCAGAAACCCGTATGGACAAGCCAAGGCAAAGAGACTTTGTTGTTTGAAAGGATCTCGCCTTATCCTTTTAAGCCACCAATAAAATGGTAATACAACACGAAGTGTGAGGCCCTCAATTGGGAGTGTTGCATATGGATATATAGCGGTCGGCTCTGACCGCGAGGAGCCCTACCGCTGAAGTGCGGGTCCGTGGTGTGAAAGACTAAGACGCTCAGGGAACTTCGTGTCCGGTTGGTTGGCTGAAACTACAAGGATTGAGGGGGTTTCCTACGACAACAGCCCATTGTTGATTTTTAATGAATCAGGGGGCATAACGGCAAAACCACTACAGAAGAAAAACGAGTAGAACTTCATTTACCATGATGCAACTGCTGCATACGCCCATGGGGGCGGGATATTTAAACTTCACAGCTGAGCTGAAATTCATGGCTGCCGTTCCTTCGATGCCTGAGTCAGTGATCAAGGGAGACAAGACTCCAGAAACGCGTATGGACAAGCCAAGGCAAAGAGACTCTGTTGTTTGTAAGGATCTTGCCTTATCCTTTTAAGTCACCAATAAAACGGTAATACAACACGAAGTGTGAGGCCCTCAATTGGGAGTGTTGCATATGGATATATTGCGGTCGGCTCTGACCACAAGGAGCCCTACCGCTGAAGTGCGGGTCCGTGGTGTGAAAGACTAAGACGCTCAGGGAACTTCGTGTCCGGTTGGTTGGCTGAAACTACAAGGATTGAGGGGGTTTCCTACGACAACAGCCCATTGTGGATTTTTAATGAATCAGGGGGGCATAACAGCAAAACCACTACGGAAGAAAAACGAGAAGAACTTCATTTACCATGATGCAACTGCTGCATACGCCCAGGGGGGCGGGATATTTAAACTTCACAGCTGAGCTGAAATTCATGGCTGCCGTTCCTCCGATGCCTGAGTCAGTGATCAAGGGAGACAAGACTCCAGAAACGCGTATGGACAAGCCAAGGCAAAGAGACTCTGTTGTTTGTAAGGATCTTGCCTTATCCTTTTAAGCCACCAATAAAACGGTAATACAACACGAAGTGTGAGGCCCTCAATTGGGAGTGTTGCATATGGATATATAGCGGTCGGCTCTGACCGCGAGGAGCCCTACCGCTGAAGTGCGGGTCCGTGGTGTGAAAGACTAAGACGCTCAGGGAACTTCGTGTCCGGTTGGTTGGCTGAAACTACAAGGATTGGGTGGGTTTCCTACGACAACAGCCCATTGTGGATTTTTAATGAATCAGGTGGGCATAACAGCAAAACCACTACGGAAGAAAAACGAGTAGAACTTCATTTACCATGATGCAACTGCTGCATACGCCCATGGGGGCGGGATATTTAAACTTCACAGCTGAGCTGAAATTCATGGCTGCCGTTCCTCCGATGCCTGAGCCAGTGATCAAGGGAGACAAAACTCCAGAAACCCGTATGGACAAGCCAAGGCAAAGAGACTTTGTTGTTTGAAAGGATCTCGCCTTATCCTTTTAAGCCACCAATAAAATGGTAATACAACACGAAGTGTGAGGCCCTCAATTGGGAGTGTTGCATATGGATATATAGCGGTCGGCTCTGACCGCGAGGAGCCCTACCGCTGAAGTGCGGGTCCGTGGTGTGAAAGACTAAGACGCTCAGGGAACTTCGTGTCCGGTTGGTTGGCTGAAACTACAAGGATTGAGGGGGTTTCCTACGACAACAGCCCATTGTTGATTTTTAATGAATCAGGGGGCATAACGGCAAAACCACTACAGAAGAAAAACGAGTAGAACTTCATTTACCATGATGCAACTGCTGCATACGCCCATGGGGGCGGGATATTTAAACTTCACAGCTGAGCTGAAATTCATGGCTGCCGTTCCTTCGATGCCTGAGTCAGTGATCAAGGGAGACAAGACTCCAGAAATGCGTATGGACAAGCCAAGGCAAAGAGACTCTGTTGTTTGTAAGGATCTTGCCTTATCCTTTTAAGTCACCAATAAAACGGTAATACAACACGAAGTGTGAGGCCCTCAATTGGGAGTGTTGCATATGGATATATTGCGGTCGGCTCTGACCACAAGGAGCCCTACCGCTGAAGTGCGGGTCCGTGGTGTGAAAGACTAAGACGCTCAGGGAACTTCGTGTCCGGTTGGTTGGCTGAAACTACAAGGATTGAGGGGGTTTCCTACGACAACAGCCCATTGTGGATTTTTAATGAATCAGGGGGCATAACGGCAAAACCACTACGGAAGAAAAACGAGTAGAACTTCATTTACCATGATGCAACTGCTGCATACGCCCAGGGGGGCGGGATATTTAAACTTCACAGCTGAGCTGAAATTCATGGCTGCCGTTCCTCCGATGCCTGAGCCAGTGATCAAGGGAGACAAGACTCCAGAAACGCGTATGGACAAGCCAAGGCAAAGAGACTCTGTTGTTTGTAAGGATCTCGCCTTATCCTTTTAAGCCACCAATAAAATGGTAATACAACACGAAGTGTGAGGCCCTCAATTGGGAGTGTTGCATATGGATATATAGCGGTCGGCTCTGACCGCGAGGAGCCCTACCGCTGAAGTGCGGGTCCGTGGTGTGAAAGACTAAGACGCTCAGGGAACTTCGTGTCCGGTTGGTTGGCTGAAACTACAAGGATTGAGGGGGTTTCCTACGACAACAGCCCATTGTGGATTTTTAATGAATCAGGGGGCATAACGGCAAAACCACTACAGAAGAAAAACGAGTAGAACTTCATTTACCATGATGCAACTGCTGCATACGCCCATGGGGGCGGGATATTTAAACTTCACAGCTGAGCTGAAATTCATGGCTGCCGTTCCTTCGATGCCTGAGTCAGTGATCAAGGGAGACAAGACTCCAGAAACGCGTATGGACAAGCCAAGGCAAAGAGACTCTGTTGTTTGTAAGGATCTCGCCTTATCCTTTTAAGTCACCAATAAAACGGTAATACAACACGAAGTGTGAGGCCCTCAATTGGGAGTGTTGCATATGGATATATAGCGGTCGGCTCTGACCGCAAGGAGCCCTACCGCTGAAGTGCGGGTCCGTGGTGTGAAAGACTAAGAACGCTCAGGGAACTTCGTGTCCGGTTGGTTGGCTGAAACTACAAGGATTGAGGGGGTTTCCTACGACAACAGCCCATTGTGGATTTTTAATGAATCAGGGGGCATAACAGCAAAACCACTACGGAAGAAAAACGAGTAGAACTTCATTTACCATGATGCAACTGCTGCATACGCCCAGGGGGGCGGGATATTTAAACTTCACAGCTGAGCTGAAATTCATGGCTGCCGTTCCTCCGATGCCTGAGCCAGTGATCAAGGGAGACAAGACTCCAGAAACGCGTATGGACAAGCCAAGGCAAAGAGACTCTGTTGTTTGTAAGGATCTCGCCTTATCCTTTTAAGCCACCAATAAAACGGTAATACAACACTAAGTGTGAGGCCCTCAATTGGGAGTGTTGCATATGGATATATAGCGGTCGGCTCTGACCGCGAGGAGCCCTACCGCTGAAGTGCGGGTCCGTGGTGTGAAAGACTAAGAAACGCTCAGGGAACTTCGTGTCCGGTTGGTTGGCTGAAACTACAAGTATTGAGGGGGTTTCCTACGACAACAGTCCATTGTTGATTTTTAATGAATCAGTGGGGCATAACAGCAAAACCACTACGGAAGAAAAACGAGTAGAACTTCATTTACCATGATGCAACTGCTGCATACGCCCAGGGGGGCGGGATATTTAAACTTCACAGCTGAGCTGACATTCATGGCTGCCGTTCCTCCGATGCCTGAGCCAGTGATCAAGGGAGACAAATCTCCAGAAACCCGTATGGACAAGCCAAGGCAAAGATACTTTGTTGTTTGAAAGGATCTCGCCTTATCCTTTTAAGCCACCAATAAAATGGTAATACAACACGAAGTGTGAGGCCCTCAATTGGGAGTGTTGCATATGGATATATAGCGGTCGGCTCTGACCGCGAGGAGCCCTACCGCTGAAGTGCGGGTCCGTGGTGTGAAAGACTAAGACGCTCAGGGAACTTCGTGTCCGGTTGGTTGGCTGAAACTACAAGGATTGAGGGGGTTTCCTACGACAACAGCCCATTGTTGATTTTTAATGAATCAGGGGGCATAACAGCAAAACCACTACGGAAGAAAAACGAGTAGAACTTCATTTACCATGATGCAACTGCTGCATACGCCCAGGGGGGCGGGATATTTAAACTTCACAGCTGAGCTGAAATTCATGACTGCCGTTCCTCCGAGGCCTGAGCCAGTGATCAAGGGAGACAAAACTCCAGAAACGCGTATGGACAAGCCAAGGCAAAGAGACTGTGTTGTTTGTAAGGATCTCGCCTTATCCTTTTAAGCCACCAATAAAACGGTAATACAACACTAAGTGTGAGGCCCTCAATTGGGAGTGTTGCATATGGATATATAGCGGTTGGCTCTGACCGCGAGGAGCCCTACCGCTGAAGTGCGGGTCCGTGGTGTGAAAGACTAAGAAACGCTCAGGGAACTTCGTGTCCGGTTGGTTGGCTGAAACTACAAGGATTGAGGGGGTTTCCTACGACAACAGTCCATTGTTGATTTTTAATGAATCAGGGGGCATAACAGCAAAACCACTACGGAAGAAAAACGAGTAGAACTTCATTTACCATGATGCAACTGCTGCATACGCCCATGGGGGCGGGATATTTAAACTTCACAGCTGAGCTGAAATTCATGGCTGCCGTTCCTCCGATGCCTGAGCCAGTGATCAAGGGAGACAAAACTCCAGAAACCCGTATGGACAAGCCAAGGCAAAGAGACTTTGTTGTTTGAAAGGATCTCGCCTTATCCTTTTAAGCCACCAATAAAATGGTAATACAACACGAAGTGTGAGGCCCTCAATTGGGAGTGTTGCATATGGATATATAGCGGTCGGCTCTGACCGCGAGGAGCCCTACCGCTGAAGTGCGGGTCCGTGGTGTGAAAGACTAAGACGCTCAGGGAACTTCGTGTCCGGTTGGTTGGCTGAAACTACAAGGATTGAGGGGGTTTCCTACGACAACAGCCCATTGTGGATTTTTAATGAATCAGGGGGCATAACGGCAAAACCACTACAGAAGAAAAACGAGTAGAACTTCATTTACCATGATGCAACTGCTGCATACGCCCATGGGGGCGGGATATTTAAACTTCACAGCTGAGCTGAAATTCATGGCTGCCGTTCCTTCGATGCCTGAGTCAGTGATCAAGGGAGACAAGACTCCAGAAACGCGTATGGACAAGCCAAGGCAAAGAGACTTTGTTGTTTGAAAGGATCTCGCCTTATCCTTTTAAGCCACCAATAAAATGGTAATACAACACGAAGTGTGAGGCCCTCAATTGGGAGTGTTGCATATGGATATATAGCGGTCGGCTCTGACCGCGAGGAGCCCTACCGCTGAAGTGCGGGTCCGTGGTGTGAAAGACTAAGAACGCTCAGGGAACTTCGTGTCCGGTTGGTTGGCTGAAACTACAAGGATTGAGGGGGTTTCCTACGACAACAGCCCATTGTGGATTTTTAATGAATCAGGGGGCATAACAGCAAAACCACTACAGAAGAAAAACGAGTAGAACTTCATTTACCATGATGCAACTGCTGCATACGCCCATGGGGGCGGGATATTTAAACTTCACAGCTGAGCTGAAATTCATGGCTGCCGTTCCTTCGATGCCTGAGTCAGTGATCAAGGGAGACAAGACTCCAGAAACGCGTATGGACAAGCCAAGGCAAAGAGACTCTGTTGTTTGTAAGGATCTTGCCTTATCCTTTTAAGCCACCAATAAAACGGTAATACAACACGAAGTGTGAGGCCCTCAATTGGGAGTGTTGCATATGGATATATAGCGGTCGGCTCTGACCGCGAGGAGCCCTACCGCTGAAGTGCGGGTCCGTGGTGTGAAAGACTAAGACGCTCAGGGAACTTCGTGTCCGGTTGGTTGGCTGAAACTACAAGGATTGAGGGGGTTTCCTACGACAACAGCCCATTGTGGATTTTTAATGAATCAGGGGGCATAACGGCAAAACCACTACAGAAGAAAAACGAGTAGAACTTCATTTACCATGATGCAACTGCTGCATACGCCCATGGGGGCGGGATATTTAAACTTCACAGCTGAGCTGAAATTCATGGCTGCCGTTCCTCCGATGCCTGAGCCAGTGATCAAGGGAGACAAGACTCCAGAAACGCGTATGGACAAGCCAAGGCAAAGAGACTCTGTTGTTTGTAAGGATCTCGCCTTATCCTTTTAAGCCACCAATAAAATGGTAATACAACACGAAGTGTGAGGCCCTCAATTGGGAGTGTTGCATATGGATATATAGCGGTCGGCTCTGACCGCGAGGAGCCCTACCGCTGAAGTGCGGGTCCGTGGTGTGAAAGACTAAGACGCTCAGGGAACTTCGTGTCCGGTTGGTTGGCTGAAACTACAAGGATTGAGGGGGTTTCCTACGACAACAGCCCATTGTGGATTTTTAATGAATCAGGGGGCATAACGGCAAAACCACTACAGAAGAAAAACGAGTAGAACTTCATTTACCATGATGCAACTGCTGCATACGCCCATGGGGGCGGGATATTTAAACTTCACAGCTGAGCTGAAATTCATGGCTGCCGTTCCTTCGATGCCTGAGTCAGTGATCAAGGGAGACAAGACTCCAGAAACGCGTATGGACAAGCCAAGGCAAAGAGACTCTGTTGTTTGTAAGGATCTTGCCTTATCCTTTTAAGCCACCAATAAAACGGTAATACAACACGAAGTGTGAGGCCCTCAATTGGGAGTGTTGCATATGGATATATTGCGGTCGGCTCTGACCACAAGGAGCCCTACCGCTGAAGTGCGGGTCCGTGGTGTGAAAGACTAAGACGCTCAGGGAACTTCGTGTCCGGTTGGTTGGCTGAAACTACAAGGATTGAGGGGGTTTCCTACGACAACAGCCCATTGTGGATTTTTAATGAATCAGGGGGGCATAACAGCAAAACCACTACGGAAGAAAAACGAGTAGAACTTCATTTACCATGATGCAACTGCTGCATACGCCCAGGGGGGCGGGATATTTAAACTTCACAGCTGAGCTGAAATTCATGGCTGCCGTTCCTCCGATGCCTGAGCCAGTGATCAAGGGAGACAAGACTCCAGAAACGCGTATGGACAAGCCAAGGCAAAGAGACTCTGTTGTTTGTAAGGATCTCGCCTTATCCTTTTAAGCCACCAATAAAACGGTAATACAACACTAAGTGTGAGGCCCTCAATTGGGAGTGTTGCATATGGATATATAGCGGTCGGCTCTGACCGCGAGGAGCCCTACCGCTGAAGTGCGGGTCCGTGGTGTGAAAGACTAAGAAACGCTCAGGGAACTTCGTGTCCAGTTGGTTGGCTGAAACTACAAGTATTGAGGGGGTTTCCTACGACAACAGTCCATTGTTGATTTTTAATGAATCAGTGGGGCATAACAGCAAAACCACTACGGAAGAAAAACGAGTAGAACTTCATTTACCATGATGCAACTGCTGCATACGCCCATGGGGGCGGGATATTTAAACTTCACAGCTGAGCTGAAATTCATGGCTGCCGTTCCTTCGATGCCTGAGTCAGTGATCAAGGGAGACAAGACTCCAGAAACGCGTATGGACAAGCCAAGGCAAAGAGACTCTGTTGTTTGTAAGGATCTTGCCTTATCCTTTTAAGCCACCAATAAAACGGTAATACAACACGAAGTGTGAGGCCCTCAATTGGGAGTGTTGCATATGGATATATAGCGGTCGGCTCTGACCACGAGGAGCCCTACCGCTGAAGTGCGGGTCCGTGGTGTGAAAGACTAAGACGCTCAGGGAACTTCGTGTCCGGTTGGTTGGCTGAAACTACAAGTATTGAGGGGGTTTCCTACGACAACAGTCCATTGTTGATTTTTAATGAATCAGTGGGGCATAACAGCAAAACCACTACGGAAGAAAAACGAGTAGAACTTCATTTACCATGATGCAACTGCTGCATACGCCCAGGGGGGCGGGATATTTAAACTTCACAGCTGAGCTGAAATTCATGGCTGCCGTTCCTCCGATGCCTGAGCCAGTGATCAAGGGAGACAAGACTCCAGAAACGCGTATGGACAAGCCAAGGCAAAGAGACTTTGTTGTTTGAAAGGATCTCGCCTTATCCTTTTAAGCCACCAATAAAATGGTAATACAACACGAAGTGTGAGGCCCTCAATTGGGAGTGTTGCATATGGATATATAGCGGTCGGCTCTGACCGCGAGGAGCCCTACCGCTGAAGTGCGGGTCCGTGGTGTGAAAGACTAAGACGCTCAGGGAACTTCGTGTCCGGTTGGTTGGCTGAAACTACAAGGATTGAGGGGGTTTCCTACGACAACAGCCCATTGTTGATTTTTAATGAATCAGGGGGCATAACAGCAAAACCACTACGGAAGAAAAACGAGTAGAACTTCATTTACCATGATGCAACTGCTGCATACGCCCAGGGGGGCGGGATATTTAAACTTCACAGCTGAGCTGAAATTCATGGCTGCCGTTCCTCCGATGCCTGAGTCAGTGATCAAGGGAGACAAGACTCCAGAAACGCGTATGGACAAGCCAAGGCAAAGAGACTCTGTTGTTTGTAAGGATCTTGCCTTATCCTTTTAAGCCACCAATAAAACGGTAATACAACACGAAGTGTGAGGCCCTCAATTGGGAGTGTTGCATATGGATATATAGCGGTCGGCTCTGACCGCGAGGAGCCCTACCGCTGAAGTGCGGGTCCGTGGTGTGAAAGACTAAGACGCTCAGGGAACTTCGTGTCCGGTTGGTTGGCTGAAACTACAAGGATTGAGGGGGTTTCCTACGACAACAGCCCATTGTGGATTTTTAATGAATCAGGGGGCATAACGGCAAAACCACTACAGAAGAAAAACGAGTAGAACTTCATTTACCATGATGCAACTGCTGCATACGCCCATGGGGGCGGGATATTTAAACTTCACAGCTGAGCTGAAATTCATGGCTGCCGTTCCTTCGATGCCTGAGTCAGTGATCAAGGGAGACAAGACTCCAGAAACGCGTATGGACAAGCCAAGGCAAAGAGACTCTGTTGTTTGTAAGGATCTCGCCTTATCCTTTTAAGCCACCAATAAAACGGTAATACAACACGAAGTGTGAGGCCCTCAATTGGGAGTGTTGCATATGGATATATAGCGGTCGGCTCTGACCGCGAGGAGCCCTACCGCTGAAGTGCGGGTCCGTGGTGTGAAAGACTAAGACGCTCAGGGAACTTCGTGTCCGGTTGGTTGGCTGAAACTACAAGGATTGAGGGGGTTTCCTACGACAACAGCCCATTGTGGATTTTTAATGAATCAGGGGGCATAACGGCAAAACCACTACAGAAGAAAAACGAGTAGAACTTCATTTACCATGATGCAACTGCTGCATACGCCCATGGGGGCGGGATATTTAAACTTCACAGCTGAGCTGAAATTCATGGCTGCCGTTCCTTCGATGCCTGAGTCAGTGATCAAGGGAGACAAGACTCCAGAAACGCGTATGGACAAGCCAAGGCAAAGAGACTCTGTTGTTTGTAAGGATCTTGCCTTATCCTTTTAAGCCACCAATAAAACGGTAATACAACACTGAAGTGTGAGGCCCTCAATTGGGAGTGTTGCATATGGATATATAGCGGTCGGCTCTGACCGCGAGGAGCCCTACCGCTGAAGTGCGGGTCCGTGGTGTGAAAGACTAAGAACGCTCAGGGAACTTCGTGTCCGGTTGGTTGGCTGAAACTACAAGGATTGAGGGGGTTTCCTACGACAACAGTCCATTGTTGATTTTTAATGAATCAGGGGGCATAACAGCAAAACCACTACGGAAGAAAAACGAGTAGAACTTCATTTACCATGATGCAACTGCTGCATACGCCCAGGGGGGCGGGATATTTAAACTTCACAGCTGAGCTGAAATTCATGGCTGCCGTTCCTCCGATGCCTGAGCCAGTGATCAAGGGAGACAAGACTCCAGAAACGCGTATGGACAAGCCAAGGCAAAGAGACTTTGTTGTTTGAAAGGATCTCGCCTTATCCTTTTAAGCCACCAATAAAATGGTAATACAACACGAAGTGTGAGGCCCTCAATTGGGAGTGTTGCATATGGATATATAGCGGTCGGCTCTGACCGCGAGGAGCCCTACCGCTGAAGTGCGGGTCCGTGGTGTGAAAGACTAAGACGCTCAGGGAACTTCGTGTCCGGTTGGTTGGCTGAAACTACAAGGATTGAGGGGGTTTCCTACGACAACAGCCCATTGTGGATTTTTAATGAATCAGGGGGCATAACGGCAAAACCACTACAGAAGAAAAACGAGTAGAACTTCATTTACCATGATGCAACTGCTGCATACGCCCATGGGGGCGGGATATTTAAACTTCACAGCTGAGCTGAAATTCATGGCTGCCGTTCCTCCGATGCCTGAGCCAGTGATCAAGGGAGACAAGACTCCAGAAACGCGTATGGACAAGCCAAGGCAAAGAGACTCTGTTGTTTGTAAGGATCTCGCCTTATCCTTTTAAGCCACCAATAAAACGGTAATACAACACTAAGTGTGAGGCCCTCAATTGGGAGTGTTGCATATGGATATATAGCGGTCGGCTCTGACCGCGAGGAGCCCTACCGCTGAAGTGCGGGTCCGTGGTGTGAAAGACTAAGACGCTCAGGGAACTTCGTGTCCGGTTGGTTGGCTGAAACTACAAGGATTGAGGGGGTTTCCTACGACAACAGTCCATTGTTGATTTTTAATGAATCAGTGGGGCATAACAGCAAAACCACTACGGAAGAAAAACGAGTAGAACTTCATTTACCATGATGCAACTGCTGCATACGCCCATGGGGGCGGGATATTTAAACTTCACAGCTGAGCTGAAATTCATGGCTGCCGTTCCTTCGATGCCTGAGTCAGTGATCAAGGGAGACAAGACTCCAGAAACGCGTATGGACAAGCCAAGGCAAAGAGACTCTGTTGTTTGTAAGGATCTTGCCTTATCCTTTTAAGTCACCAATAAAACGGTAATACAACACGAAGTGTGAGGCCCTCAATTGGGAGTGTTGCATATGGATATATTGCGGTCGGCTCTGACCGCGAGGAGCCCTACCGCTGAAGTGCGGGTCCGTGGTGTGAAAGACTAAGACGCTCAGGGAACTTCGTGTCCGGTTGGTTGGCTGAAACTACAAGGATTGAGGGGGTTTCCTACGACAACAGCCCATTGTGGATTTTTAATGAATCAGGGGGCATAACGGCAAAACCACTACAGAAGAAAAACGAGTAGAACTTCATTTACCATGATGCAACTGCTGCATACGCCCATGGGGGCGGGATATTTAAACTTCACAGCTGAGCTGAAATTCATGGCTGCCGTTCCTTCGATGCCTGAGTCAGTGATCAAGGGAGACAAGACTCCAGAAACGCGTATGGACAAGCCAAGGCAAAGAGACTCTGTTGTTTGTAAGGATCTTGCCTTATCCTTTTAAGTCACCAATAAAACGGTAATACAACACGAAGTGTGAGGCCCTCAATTGGGAGTGTTGCATATGGATATATAGCGGTCGGCTCTGACCGCGAGGAGCCCTACCGCTGAAGTGCGGGTCCGTGGTGTGAAAGACTAAGAAACGCTCAGGGAACTTCGTGTCCGGTTGGTTGGCTGAAACTACAAGGATTGAGGGGGTTTCCTACGACAACAGTCCATTGTTGATTTTTAATGAATCAGTGGGGCATAACAGCAAAACCACTACGGAAGAAAAACGAGTAGAACTTCATTTACCATGATGCAACTGCTGCATACGCCCAGGGGGGCGGGATATTTAAACTTCACAGCTGAGCTGAAATTCATGGCTGCCGTTCCTTCGATGCCTGAGTCAGTGATCAAGGGAGACAAGACTCCAGAAACGCGTATGGACAAGCCAAGGCAAAGAGACTTTGTTGTTTGTAAGGATCTCGCCTTATCCTTTTAAGCCACCAATAAAATGGTAATACAACACGAAGTGTGAGGCCCTCAATTGGGAGTGTTGCATATGGATATATAGCGGTCGGCTCTGACCGCGAGGAGCCCTACCGCTGAAGTGCGGGTCCGTGGTGTGAAAGACTAAGACGCTCAGGGAACTTCGTGTCCGGTTGGTTGGCTGAAACTACAAGGATTGAGGGGGTTTCCTACGACAACAGCCCATTGTGGATTTTTAATGAATCAGGGGGCATAACGGCAAAACCACTACAGAAGAAAAACGAGTAGAACTTCATTTACCATGATGCAACTGCTGCATACGCCCATGGGGGCGGGATATTTAAACTTCACAGCTGAGCTGAAATTCATGGCTGCCGTTCCTTCGATGCCTGAGTCAGTGATCAAGGGAGACAAGACTCCAGAAACGCGTATGGACAAGCCAAGGCAAAGAGACTCTGTTGTTTGTAAGGATCTTGCCTTATCCTTTTAAGCCACCAATAAAACGGTAATACAACACTAAGTGTGAGGCCCTCAATTGGGAGTGTTGCATATGGATATATAGCGGTCGGCTCTGACCGCGAGGAGCCCTACCGCTGAAGTGCGGGTCCGTGGTGTGAAAGACTAAGAAACGCTCAGGGAACTTCGTGTCCGGTTGGTTGGCTGAAACTACAAGGATTGAGGGGGTTTCCTACGACAACAGTCCATTGTTGATTTTTAATGAATCAGGGGGCATAACAGCAAAACCACTACGGAAGAAAAACGAGTAGAACTTCATTTACCATGATGCAACTGCTGCATATGCCCAGGGGGGCGGGATATTTAAACTTCACAGCTGAGCTGAAATTCATGGCTGCCGTTCCTCCGATGCCTGAGCCAGTGATCAAGGGAGACAAAACTCCAGAAACCCGTATGGACAAGCCAAGGCAAAGAGACTTTGTTGTTTGAAAGGATCTCGCCTTATCCTTTTAAGCCACCAATAAAATGGTAATACAACACGAAGTGTGAGGCCCTCAATTGGGAGTGTTGCATATGGATATATAGCGGTCGGCTCTGACCGCGAGGAGCCCTACCGCTGAAGTGCGGGTCCGTGGTGTGAAAGACTAAGACGCTCAGGGAACTTCGTGTCCGGTTGGTTGGCTGAAACTACAAGGATTGAGGGGTTTTCCTACGACAACAGCCCATTGTGGATTTTTAATGAATCAGGGGGCATAACGGCAAAACCACTACAGAAGAAAAACGAGTAGAACTTCATTTACCATGATGCAACTGCTGCATACGCCCATGGGGGCGGGATATTTAAACTTCACAGCTGAGCTGAAATTCATGGCTGCCGTTCCTTCGATGCCTGAGTCAGTGATCAAGGGAGACAAGACTCCAGAAACGCGTATGGACAAGCCAAGGCAAAGAGACTCTGTTGTTTGTAAGGATCTTGCCTTATCCTTTTAAGTCACCAATAAAACGGTAATACAACACGAAGTGTGAGGCCCTCAATTGGGAGTGTTGCATATGGATATATTGCGGTCGGCTCTGACCACAAGGAGCCCTACCGCTGAAGTGCGGGTCCGTGGTGTGAAAGACTAAGACGCTCAGGGAACTTCGTGTCCGGTTGGTTGGCTGAAACTACAAGGATTGAGGGGGTTTCCTACGACAACAGCCCATTGTGGATTTTTAATGAATCAGGGGGCATAACAGCAAAACCACTACGGAAGAAAAACGAGTAGAACTTCATTTACCATGATGCAACTGCTGCATACGCCCAGGGGGGCGGGATATTTAAACTTCACAGCTGAGCTGAAATTCATGGCTGCCGTTCCTCCGATGCCTGAGCCAGTGATCAAGGGAGACAAGACTCCAGAAACGCGTATGGACAAGCCAAGGCAAAGAGACTCTGTTGTTTGTAAGGATCTCGCCTTATCCTTTTAAGCCACCAATAAAACGGTAATACAACACTAAGTGTGAGGCCCTCAATTGGGAGTGTTGCATATGGATATATAGCGGTCGGCTCTGACCGCGAGGAGCCCTACCGCTGAAGTGCGGGTCCGTGGTGTGAAAGACTAAGAAACGCTCAGGGAACTTCGTGTCCGGTTGGTTGGCTGAAACTACAAGGATTGAGGGGGTTTCCTACGACAACAGTCCATTGTTGATTTTTAATGAATCAGTGGGGCATAACAGCAAAACCACTATGGAAGAAAAACGAGTAGAACTTCATTTACCATGATGCAACTGCTGCATACGCCCAGGGGGGCGGGATATTTAAACTTCACAGCTGAGCTGAAATTCATGGCTGCCGTTCCTTCGATGCCTGAGTCAGTGATCAAGGGAGACAAGACTCCAGAAACGCGTATGGACAAGCCAAGGCAAAGAGACTTTGTTGTTTGAAAGGATCTCGCCTTATCCTTTTAAGCCACCAATAAAATGGTAATACAACACGAAGTGTGAGGCCCTCAATTGGGAGTGTTGCATATGGATATATAGCGGTCGGCTCTGACCGCGAGGAGCCCTACCGCTGAAGTGCGGGTCCGTGGTGTGAAAGACTAAGACGCTCAGGGAACTTCGTGTCCGGTTGGTTGGCTGAAACTACAAGGATTGAGGGGGTTTCCTACGACAACAGCCCATTGTGGATTTTTAATGAATCAGGGGGCATAACGGCAAAACCACTACGGAAGAAAAACGAGTAGAACTTCATTTACCATGATGCAACTGCTGCATACGCCCATGGGGGCGGGATATTTAAACTTCACAGCTGAGCTGAAATTCATGGCTGCCGTTCCTCCGATGCCTGAGCCAGTGATCAAGGGAGACAAGACTCCAGAAACGCGTATGGACAAGCCAAGGCAAAGAGACTCTGTTGTTTGTAAGGATCTCGCCTTATCCTTTTAAGCCACCAATAAAACGGTAATACAACACTAAGTGTGAGGCCCTCAATTGGGAGTGTTGCATATGGATATATAGCGGTCGGCTCTGACCGCGAGGAGCCCTACCGCTGAAGTGCGGGTCCGTGGTGTGAAAGACTAAGACGCTCAGGGAACTTCGTGTCCGGTTGGTTGGCTGAAACTACAAGGATTGAGGGGGTTTCCTACGACAACAGTCCATTGTTGATTTTTAATGAATCAGTGGGGCATAACAGCAAAACCACTACGGAAGAAAAACGAGTAGAACTTCATTTACCATGATGCAACTGCTGCATACGCCCATGGGGGCGGGATATTTAAACTTCACAGCTGAGCTGAAATTCATGGCTGCCGTTCCTTCGATGCCTGAGTCAGTGATCAAGGGAGACAAGACTCCAGAAACGCGTATGGACAAGCCAAGGCAAAGAGACTCTGTTGTTTGTAAGGATCTTGCCTTATCCTTTTAAGTCACCAATAAAACGGTAATACAACACGAAGTGTGAGGCCCTCAATTGGGAGTGTTGCATATGGATATATTGCGGTCGGCTCTGACCGCGAGGAGCCCTACCGCTGAAGTGCGGGTCCGTGGTGTGAAAGACTAAGACGCTCAGGGAACTTCGTGTCCGGTTGGTTGGCTGAAACTACAAGGATTGAGGGGGTTTCCTACGACAACAGCCCATTGTGGATTTTTAATGAATCAGGGGGCATAACGGCAAAACCACTACAGAAGAAAAACGAGTAGAACTTCATTTACCATGATGCAACTGCTGCATACGCCCATGGGGGCGGGATATTTAAACTTCACAGCTGAGCTGAAATTCATGGCTGCCGTTCCTTCGATGCCTGAGTCAGTGATCAAGGGAGACAAGACTCCAGAAACGCGTATGGACAAGCCAAGGCAAAGAGACTCTGTTGTTTGTAAGGATCTTGCCTTATCCTTTTAAGTCACCAATAAAACGGTAATACAACACGAAGTGTGAGGCCCTCAATTGGGAGTGTTGCATATGGATATATAGCGGTCGGCTCTGACCGCGAGGAGCCCTACCGCTGAAGTGCGGGTCCGTGGTGTGAAAGACTAAGAAACGCTCAGGGAACTTCGTGTCCGGTTGGTTGGCTGAAACTACAAGGATTGAGGGGGTTTCCTACGACAACAGTCCATTGTTGATTTTTAATGAATCAGTGGGGCATAACAGCAAAACCACTACGGAAGAAAAACGAGTAGAACTTCATTTACCATGATGCAACTGCTGCATACGCCCATGGGGGCGGGATATTTAAACTTCACAGCTGAGCTGAAATTCATGGCTGCCGTTCCTCCGATGCCTGAGTCAGTGATCAAGGGAGACAAGACTCCAGAAACGCGTATGGACAAGCCAAGGCAAAGAGACTTTGTTGTTTGAAAGGATCTCGCCTTATCCTTTTAAGCCACCAATAAAATGGTAATACAACACGAAGTGTGAGGCCCTCAATTGGGAGTGTTGCATATGGATATATAGCGGTCGGCTCTGACCGCGAGGAGCCCTACCGCTGAAGTGCGGGTCCGTGGTGTGAAAGACTAAGACGCTCAGGGAACTTCGTGTCCGGTTGGTTGGCTGAAACTACAAGGATTGAGGGGGTTTCCTACGACAACAGCCCATTGTGGATTTTTAATGAATCAGGGGGCATAACGGCAAAACCACTACAGAAGAAAAACGAGTAGAACTTCATTTACCATGATGCAACTGCTGCATACGCCCATGGGGGCGGGATATTTAAACTTCACAGCTGAGCTGAAATTCATGGCTGCCGTTCCTTCGATGCCTGAGTCAGTGATCAAGGGAGACAAGACTCCAGAAACGCGTATGGACAAGCCAAGGCAAAGAGACTCTGTTGTTTGTAAGGATCTTGCCTTATCCTTTTAAGCCACCAATAAAACGGTAATACAACACTAAGTGTGAGGCCCTCAATTGGGAGTGTTGCATATGGATATATAGCGGTCGGCTCTGACCGCGAGGAGCCCTACCGCTGAAGTGCGGGTCCGTGGTGTGAAAGACTAAGAAACGCTCAGGGAACTTCGTGTCCGGTTGGTTGGCTGAAACTACAAGGATTGAGGGGGTTTCCTACGACAACAGTCCATTGTTGATTTTTAATGAATCAGGGGGCATAACAGCAAAACCACTACGGAAGAAAAACGAGTAGAACTTCATTTACCATGATGCAACTGCTGCATATGCCCAGGGGGGCGGGATATTTAAACTTCACAGCTGAGCTGAAATTCATGGCTGCCGTTCCTCCGATGCCTGAGCCAGTGATCAAGGGAGACAAAACTCCAGAAACCCGTATGGACAAGCCAAGGCAAAGAGACTTTGTTGTTTGAAAGGATCTCGCCTTATCCTTTTAAGCCACCAATAAAATGGTAATACAACACGAAGTGTGAGGCCCTCAATTGGGAGTGTTGCATATGGATATATAGCGGTCGGCTCTGACCGCGAGGAGCCCTACCGCTGAAGTGCGGGTCCGTGGTGTGAAAGACTAAGACGCTCAGGGAACTTCGTGTCCGGTTGGTTGGCTGAAACTACAAGGATTGAGGGGGTTTCCTACGACAACAGCCCATTGTGGATTTTTAATGAATCAGGGGGCATAACGGCAAAACCACTACAGAAGAAAAACGAGTAGAACTTCATTTACCATGATGCAACTGCTGCATACGCCCATGGGGGCGGGATATTTAAACTTCACAGCTGAGCTGAAATTCATGGCTGCCGTTCCTTCGATGCCTGAGTCAGTGATCAAGGGAGACAAGACTCCAGAAACGCGTATGGACAAGCCAAGGCAAAGAGACTCTGTTGTTTGTAAGGATCTTGCCTTATCCTTTTAAGTCACCAATAAAACGGTAATACAACACGAAGTGTGAGGCCCTCAATTGGGAGTGTTGCATATGGATATATTGCGGTCGGCTCTGACCACAAGGAGCCCTACCGCTGAAGTGCGGGTCCGTGGTGTGAAAGACTAAGACGCTCAGGGAACTTCGTGTCCGGTTGGTTGGCTGAAACTACAAGGATTGAGGGGGTTTCCTACGACAACAGCCCATTGTGGATTTTTAATGAATCAGGGGGCATAACAGCAAAACCACTACGGAAGAAAAACGAGTAGAACTTCATTTACCATGATGCAACTGCTGCATACGCCCAGGGGGGCGGGATATTTAAACTTCACAGCTGAGCTGAAATTCATGGCTGCCGTTCCTCCGATGCCTGAGCCAGTGATCAAGGGAGACAAGACTCCAGAAACGCGTATGGACAAGCCAAGGCAAAGAGACTCTGTTGTTTGTAAGGATCTCGCCTTATCCTTTTAAGCCACCAATAAAACGGTAATACAACACTAAGTGTGAGGCCCTCAATTGGGAGTGTTGCATATGGATATATAGCGGTCGGCTCTGACCGCGAGGAGCCCTACCGCTGAAGTGCGGGTCCGTGGTGTGAAAGACTAAGAAACGCTCAGGGAACTTCGTGTCCGGTTGGTTGGCTGAAACTACAAGGATTGAGGGGGTTTCCTACGACAACAGTCCATTGTTGATTTTTAATGAATCAGTGGGGCATAACAGCAAAACCACTACGGAAGAAAAACGAGTAGAACTTCATTTACCATGATGCAACTGCTGCATACGCCCAGGGGGGCGGGATATTTAAACTTCACAGCTGAGCTGAAATTCATGGCTGCCGTTCCTCCGATGCCTGAGTCAGTGATCAAGGGAGACAAGACTCCAGAAACGCGTATGGACAAGCCAAGGCAAAGAGACTTTGTTGTTTGAAAGGATCTCGCCTTATCCTTTTAAGCCACCAATAAAATGGTAATACAACACGAAGTGTGAGGCCCTCAATTGGGAGTGTTGCATATGGATATATAGCGGTCGGCTCTGACCGCGAGGAGCCCTACCGCTGAAGTGCGGGTCCGTGGTGTGAAAGACTAAGACGCTCAGGGAACTTCGTGTCCGGTTGGTTGGCTGAAACTACAAGGATTGAGGGGGTTTCCTACGACAACAGCCCATTGTGGATTTTTAATGAATCAGGGGGCATAACGGCAAAACCACTACAGAAGAAAAACGAGTAGAACTTCATTTACCATGATGCAACTGCTGCATACGCCCATGGGGGCGGGATATTTAAACTTCACAGCTGAGCTGAAATTCATGGCTGCCGTTCCTTCGATGCCTGAGTCAGTGATCAAGGGAGACAAGACTCCAGAAACGCGTATGGACAAGCCAAGGCAAAGAGACTCTGTTGTTTGTAAGGATCTTGCCTTATCCTTTTAAGCCACCAATAAAACGGTAATACAACACGAAGTGTGAGGCCCTCAATTGGGAGTGTTGCATATGGATATATAGCGGTCGGCTCTGACCGCGAGGAGCCCTACCGCTGAAGTGCGGGTCCGTGGTGTGAAAGACTAAGACGCTCAGGGAACTTCGTGTCCGGTTGGTTGGCTGAAACTACAAGGATTGAGGGGGTTTCCTACGACAACAGCCCATTGTGGATTTTTAATGAATCAGGGGGCATAACGGCAAAACCACTACAGAAGAAAAACGAGTAGAACTTCATTTACCATGATGCAACTGCTGCATACGCCCATGGGGGCAAGATATTTAAACTTCACAGCTGAGCTGAAATTCATGGCTGCCGTTCCTTCGATGCCTGAGTCAGTGATCAAGGGAGACAAGACTCCAGAAATGCGTACGGACAAGCCAAGGCAAAGAGACTCTGTTGTTTGTAAGGATCTTGCCTTATCCTTTTAAGTCACCAATAAAACGGTAATACAACACGAAGTGTGAGGCCCTCAATTGGGAGTGTTGCATATGGATATATTGCGGTCGGCTCTGACCACAAGGAGCCCTACCGCTGAAGTGCGGGTCCGTGGTGTGAAAGACTAAGACGCTCAGGGAACTTCGTGTCCGGTTGGTTGGCTGAAACTACAAGGATTGAGGGGGTTTCCTACGACAACAGCCCATTGTGGATTTTTAATGAATCAGGGGGGCATAACGGCAAAACCACTACGGAAGAAAAACGAGTAGAACTTCATTTACCATGATGCAACTGCTGCATACGCCCAGGGGGGCGGGATATTTAAACTTCACAGCTGAGCTGAAATTCATGGCTGCCGTTCCTCCTATGCCTGAGCCAGTGATCAAGGGAGACAAGACTCCAGAAACGCGTATGGACAAGCCAAGGCAAAGAGACTCTGTTGTTTGTAAGGATCTCGCCTTATCCTTTTAAGCCACCAATAAAATGGTAATACAACACGAAGTGTGAGGCCCTCAATTGGGAGTGTTGCATATGGATATATAGCGGTCGGCTCTGACCGCGAGGAGCCCTACCGCTGAAGTGCGGGTCCGTGGTGTGAAAGACTAAGACGCTCAGGGAACTTCGTGTCCGGTTGGTTGGCTGAAACTACAAGGATTGAGGGGGTTTCCTACGACAACAGCCCATTGTGGATTTTTAATGAATCAGGGGGCATAACGGCAAAACCACTACAGAAGAAAAACGAGTAGAACTTCATTTACCATGATGCAACTGCTGCATACGCCCATGGGGGCGGGATATTTAAACTTCACAGCTGAGCTGAAATTCATGGCTGCCGTTCCTTCGATGCCTGAGTCAGTGATCAAGGGAGACAAGACTCCAGAAACGCGTATGGACAAGCCAAGGCAAAGAGACTCTGTTGTTTGTAAGGATCTTGCCTTATCCTTTTAAGTCACCAATAAAACGGTAATACAACACGAAGTGTGAGGCCCTCAATTGGGAGTGTTGCATATGGATATATTGCGGTCGGCTCTGACCACAAGGAGCCCTACCGCTGAAGTGCGGGTCCGTGGTGTGAAAGACTAAGACGCTCAGGGAACTTCGTGTCCGGTTGGTTGGCTGAAACTACAAGGATTGAGGGGGTTTCCTACGACAACAGCCCATTGTGGATTTTTAATGAATCAGGGGGCATAACAGCAAAACCACTACGGAAGAAAAACGAGTAGAACTTCATTTACCATGATGCAACTGCTGCATACGCCCAGGGGGGCGGGATATTTAAACTTCACAGCTGAGCTGAAATTCATGGCTGCCGTTCCTCCGATGCCTGAGCCAGTGATCAAGGGAGACAAGACTCCAGAAACGCGTATGGACAAGCCAAGGCAAAGAGACTTTGTTGTTTGAAAGGATCTCGCCTTATCCTTTTAAGCCACCAATAAAATGGTAATACAACACGAAGTGTGAGGCCCTCAATTGGGAGTGTTGCATATGGATATATAGCGGTCGGCTCTGACCGCGAGGAGCCCTACCGCTGAAGTGCGGGTCCGTGGTGTGAAAGACTAAGACGCTCAGGGAACTTCGTGTCCGGTTGGTTGGCTGAAACTACAAGGATTGAGGGGGTTTCCTACGACAACAGCCCATTGTTGATTTTTAATGAATCAGGGGGCATAACAGCAAAACCACTACGGAAGAAAAACGAGTAGAACTTCATTTACCATGATGCAACTGCTGCATACGCCCATGGGGGCGGGATATTTAAACTTCACAGCTGAGCTGAAATTCATGGCTGCCGTTCCTCCGATGCCTGAGTCAGTGATCAAGGGAGACAAGACTCCAGAAACGCGTATGGACAAGCCAAGGCAAAGAGACTCTGTTGTTTGTAAGGATCTCGCCTTATCCTTTTAAACCACCAATAAAACGGTAATACAACACTAAGTGTGAGGCCCTCAATTGGGAGTGTTGCATATGGATATATAGCGGTCGGCTCTGACCGCGAGGAGCCCTACCGCTGAAGTGCGGGTCCGTGGTGTGAAAGACTAAGAAACGCTCAGGGAACTTCGTGTCCGGTTGGTTGGCTGAAACTACAAGGATTGAGGGGGTTTCCTACGACAACAGTCCATTGTTGATTTTTAATGAATCAGGGGGGCATAACAGCAAAACCACTACGGAAGAAAAACGAGTAGAACTTCATTTACCATGATGCAACTGCTGCATACGCCCAGGGGGGCGGGATATTTAAACTTCACAGCTGAGCTGAAATTCATGGCTGCCGTTCCTCCGATGCCTGAGCCAGTGATCAAGGGAGACAAGACTCCAGAAACCCGTATGGACAAGCCAAGGCAAAGAGACTTTGTTGTTTGAAAGGATCTCGCCTTATCCTTTTAAGCCACCAATAAAATGGTAATACAACACGAAGTGTGAGGCCCTCAATTGGGAGTGTTGCATATGGATATATAGCGGTCGGCTCTGACCGCGAGGAGCCCTACCGCTGAAGTGCGGGTCCGTGGTGTGAAAGACTAAGACGCTCAGGGAACTTCGTGTCCGGTTGGTTGGCTGAAACTACAAGGATTGAGGGGGTTTCCTACGACAACAGCCCATTGTGGATTTTTAATGAATCAGGGGGCATAACGGCAAAACCACTACAGAAGAAAAACGAGTAGAACTTCATTTACCATGATGCAACTGCTGCATACGCCCATGGGGGCGGGATATTTAAACTTCACAGCTGAGCTGAAATTCATGGCTGCCGTTCCTTCGATGCCTGAGTCAGTGATCAAGGGAGACAAGACTCCAGAAACGCGTATGGACAAGCCAAGGCAAAGAGACTCTGTTGTTTGTAAGGATCTTGCCTTATCCTTTTAAGTCACCAATAAAACGGTAATACAACACGAAGTGTGAGGCCCTCAATTGGGAGTGTTGCATATGGATATATAGCGGTCGGCTCTGACCGCGAGGAGCCCTACCGCTGAAGTGCGGGTCCGTGGTGTGAAAGACTAAGACGCTCAGGGAACTTCGTGTCCGGTTGGTTGGCTGAAACTACAAGGATTGAGGGGGTTTCCTACGACAACAGCCCATTGTGGATTTTTAATGAATCAGGGGGCATAACAGCAAAACCACTACGGAAGAAAAACGAGTAGAACTTCATTTACCATGATGCAACTGCTGCATACGCCCAGGGGGGCGGGATATTTAAACTTCACAGCTGAGCTGAAATTCATGGCTGCCGTTCCTCCGATGCCTGAGCCAGTGATCAAGGGAGACAAGACTCCAGAAACGCGTATGGACAAGCCAAGGCAAAGAGACTCTGTTGTTTGTAAGGATCTCGCCTTATCCTTTTAAGCCACCAATAAAACGGTAATACAACACTAAGTGTGAGGCCCTCAATTGGGAGTGTTGCATATGGATATATAGCGGTCGGCTCTGACCGCGAGGAGCCCTACCGCTGAAGTGCGGGTCCGTGGTGTGAAAGACTAAGAAACGCTCAGGGAACTTCGTGTCCGGTTGGTTGGCTGAAACTACAAGGATTGAGGGGGTTTCCTACGACAACAGTCCATTGTTGATTTTTAATGAATCAGGGGGCATAACAGCAAAACCACTACGGAAGAAAAACGAGTAGAACTTCATTTACCATGATGCAACTGCTGCATACGCCCAGGGGGGCGGGATATTTAAACTTCACAGCTGAGCTGAAATTCATGGCTGCCGTTCCTCCGATGCCTGAGCCAGTGATCAAGGGAGACAAAACTCCAGAAACCCGTATGGACAAGCCAAGGCAAAGAGACTTTGTTGTTTGAAAGGATCTCGCCTTATCCTTTTAAGCCACCAATAAAATGGTAATACAACACGAAGTGTGAGGCCCTCAATTGGGAGTGTTGCATATGGATATATAGCGGTCGGCTCTGACCGCGAGGAGCCCTACCGCTGAAGTGCGGGTCCGTGGTGTGAAAGACTAAGACGCTCAGGGAACTTCGTGTCCGGTTGGTTGGCTGAAACTACAAGGATTGAGGGGGTTTCCTACGACAACAGCCCATTGTGGATTTTTAATGAATCAGGGGGCATAACGGCAAAACCACTACAGAAGAAAAACGAGTAGAACTTCATTTACCATGATGCAACTGCTGCATACGCCCATGGGGGCGGGATATTTAAACTTCACAGCTGAGCTGAAATTCATGGCTGCCGTTCCTTCGATGCCTGAGTCAGTGATCAAGGGAGACAAGACTCCAGAAACGCGTATGGACAAGCCAAGGCAAAGAGACTCTGTTGTTTGTAAGGATCTTGCCTTATCCTTTTAAGTCACCAATAAAACGGTAATACAACACGAAGTGTGAGGCCCTCAATTGGGAGTGTTGCATATGGATATATTGCGGTCGGCTCTGACCACAAGGAGCCCTACCGCTGAAGTGCGGTCCGTGGTGTGAAAGACTAAGAAGCTCAGGGAACTTCGTGTCCGGATGGTTGGCTGAAACTACAAGGATTGAGGGGGTTTCCTACGACAACAGCCCATTGTGGATTTTTAATGAATCAGGGGGCATAACAGCAAAACCACTACGGAAGAAAAACGAGTAGAACTTCATTTACCATGATGCAACTGCTGCATACGCCCAGGGGGGCGGGATATTTAAACTTCACAGCTGAGCTGAAATTCATGGCTGCCGTTCCTCCGATGCCTGAGCCAGTGATCAAGGGAGACAAGACTCCAGAAACGCGTATGGACAAGCCAAGGCAAAGAGACTCTGTTGTTTGTAAGGATCTCGCCTTATCCTTTTAAGCCACCAATAAAACGGTAATACAACACTAAGTGTGAGGCCCTCAATTGGGAGTGTTGCATATGGATATATAGCGGTCGGCTCTGACCGCGAGGAGCCCTACCGCTGAAGTGCGGGTCCGTGGTGTGAAAGACTAAGAAACGCTCAGGGAACTTCGTGTCCGGTTGGTTGGCTGAAACTACAAGGATTGAGGGGGTTTCCTACGACAACAGTCCATTGTTGATTTTTAATGAATCAGGGGGGCATAACAGCAAAACCACTACGGAAGAAAAACGAGTAGAACTTCATTTACCATGATGCAACTGCTGCATACGCCCAGGGGGCGGGATATTTAAACTTCACAGCTGAGCTGAAATTCATGGCTGCCGTTCCTCCGATGCCTGAGCCAGTGATCAAGGGAGACAAAACTCCAGAAACGCGTATGGACAAGCCAAGGCAAAGAGACTTTGTTGTTTGAAAGGATCTCGCCTTATCCTTTTAAGCCACCAATAAAATGGTAATACAACACGAAGTGTGAGGCCCTCAATTGGGAGTGTTGCATATGGATATATAGCGGTCGGCTCTGACCGCGAGGAGCCCTACCGCTGAAGTGCGGGTCCGTGGTGTGAAAGACTAAGACGCTCAGGGAACTTCGTGTCCGGTTGGTTGGCTGAAACTACAAGGATTGAGGGGGTTTCCTACGACAACAGCCCATTGTGGATTTTTAATGAATCAGGGGGCATAACGGCAAAACCACTACAGAAGAAAAACGAGTAGAACTTCATTTACCATGATGCAACTGCTGCATACGCCCATGGGGGCGGGATATTTAAACTTCACAGCTGAGCTGAAATTCATGGCTGCCGTTCCTTCGATGCCTGAGTCAGTGATCAAGGGAGACAAGACTCCAGAAACGCGTATGGACAAGCCAAGGCAAAGAGACTTTGTTGTTTGAAAGGATCTCGCCTTATCCTTTTAAGCCACCAATAAAATGGTAATACAACACGAAGTGTGAGGCCCTCAATTGGGAGTGTTGCATATGGATATATAGCGGTCGGCTCTGACCGCGAGGAGCCCTACCGCTGAAGTGCGGGTCCGTGGTGTGAAAGACTAAGACGCTCAGGGAACTTCGTGTCCGGTTGGTTGGCTGAAACTACAAGGATTGAGGGGGTTTCCTACGACAACAGCCCATTGTGGATTTTTAATGAATCAGGGGGCATAACGGCAAAACCACTACAGAAGAAAAACGAGTAGAACTTCATTTACCATGATGCAACTGCTGCATACGCCCATGGGGGCGGGATATTTAAACTTCACAGCTGAGCTGAAATTCATGGCTGCCGTTCCTTCGATGCCTGAGTCAGTGATCAAGGGAGACAAGACTCCAGAAACGCGTATGGACAAGCCAAGGCAAAGAGACTCTGTTGTTTGTAAGGATCTTGCCTTATCCTTTTAAGTCACCAATAAAACGGTAATACAACACGAAGTGTGAGGCCCTCAATTGGGAGTGTTGCATATGGATATATTGCGGTCGGCTCTGACCGCGAGGAGCCCTACCGCTGAAGTGCGGGTCCGTGGTGTGAAAGACTAAGACGCTCAGGGAACTTCGTGTCCGGTTGGTTGGCTGAAACTACAAGGATTGAGGGGGTTTCCTACGACAACAGCCCATTGTGGATTTTTAATGAATCAGGGGGGCATAACGGCAAAACCACTACGGAAGAAAAACGAGTAGAACTTCATTTACCATGATGCAACTGCTGCATACGCCCAGGAGGGCGGGATATTTAAACTTCACAGCTGAGCTGAAATTCATGGCTGCCGTTCCTCCGATGCCTGAGACAGTGATCAAGGGAGACAAGACTCCAGAAACGCGTATGGACAAGCCAAGGCAAAGAGACTCTGTTGTTTGTAAGGATCTCGCCTTATCCTTTTAAACCACCAATAAAACGGTAATACAACACTAAGTGTGAGGCCCTCAATTGGGAGTGTTGCATATGGATATATAGCGGTCGGCTCTGACCGCGAGGAGCCCTACCGCTGAAGTGCGGGTCCGTGGTGTGAAAGACTAAGAAACGCTCAGGGAACTTCGTGTCCGGTTGGTTGGCTGAAACTACAAGGATTGAGGGGGTTTCCTACGACAACAGTCCATTGTTGATTTTTAATGAATCAGGGGGCATAACAGCAAAACCACTACGGAAGAAAAACGAGTAGAACTTCATTTACCATGATGCAACTGCTGCATATGCCCATGGGGGCGGGATATTTAAACTTCACAGCTGAGCTGAAATTCATGGCTGCCGTTCCTCCGATGCCTGAGCCAGTGATCAAGGGAGACAAAACTCCAGAAACCCGTATGGACAAGCCAAGGCAAAGAGACTTTGTTGTTTGAAAGGATCTCGCCTTATCCTTTTAAGCCACCAATAAAATGGTAATACAACACGAAGTGTGAGGCCCTCAATTGGGAGTGTTGCATATGGATATATAGCGGTCGGCTCTGACCGCGAGGAGCCCTACCGCTGAAGTGCGGGTCCGTGGTGTGAAAGACTAAGACGCTCAGGGAACTTCGTGTCCGGTTGGTTGGCTGAAACTACAAGGATTGAGGGGGTTTCCTACGACAACAGCCCATTGTGGATTTTTAATGAATCAGGGGGCATAACGGCAAAACCACTACAGAAGAAAAACGAGTAGAACTTCATTTACCATGATGCAACTGCTGCATACGCCCATGGGGGCGGGATATTTAAACTTCACAGCTGAGCTGAAATTCATGGCTGCCGTTCCTTCGATGCCTGAGTCAGTGATCAAGGGAGACAAGACTCCAGAAACGCGTATGGACAAGCCAAGGCAAAGAGACTCTGTTGTTTGTAAGGATCTTGCCTTATCCTTTTAAGTCACCAATAAAACGGTAATACAACACGAAGTGTGAGGCCCTCAATTGGGAGTGTTGCATATGGATATATTGCGGTCGGCTCTGACCACAAGGAGCCCTACCGCTGAAGTGCGGGTCCGTGGTGTGAAAGACTAAGACGCTCAGGGAACTTCGTGTCCGGTTGGTTGGCTGAAACTACAAGGATTGAGGGGGTTTCCTACGACAACAGCCCATTGTGGATTTTTAATGAATCAGGGGGCATAACAGCAAAACCACTACGGAAGAAAAACGAGTAGAACTTCATTTACCATGATGCAACTGCTGCATACGCCCAGGGGGGCGGGATATTTAAACTTCACAGCTGAGCTGAAATTCATGGCTGCCGTTCCTCCGATGCCTGAGCCAGTGATCAAGGGAGACAAGACTCCAGAAACGCGTATGGACAAGCCAAGGCAAAGAGACTTTGTTGTTTGAAAGGATCTCGCCTTATCCTTTTAAGCCACCAATAAAATGGTAATACAACACGAAGTGTGAGGCCCTCAATTGGGAGTGTTGCATATGGATATATAGCGGTCGGCTCTGACCGCGAGGAGCCCTACCGCTGAAGTGCGGGTCCGTGGTGTGAAAGACTAAGACGCTCAGGGAACTTCGTGTCCGGTTGGTTGGCTGAAACTACAAGGATTGAGGGGGTTTCCTACGACAACAGCCCATTGTGGATTTTTAATGAATCAGGGGGCATAACGGCAAAACCACTACAGAAGAAAAACGAGTAGAACTTCATTTACCATGATGCAACTGCTGCATACGCCCATGGGGGCGGGATATTTAAACTTCACAGCTGAGCTGAAATTCATGGCTGCCGTTCCTTCGATGCCTGAGTCAGTGATCAAGGGAGACAAGACTCCAGAAACGCGTATGGACAAGCCAAGGCAAAGAGACTTTGTTGTTTGAAAGGATCTCGCCTTATCCTTTTAAGCCACCAATAAAATGGTAATACAACACGAAGTGTGAGGCCCTCAATTGGGAGTGTTGCATATGGATATATAGCGGTCGGCTCTGACCGCGAGGAGCCCTACCGCTGAAGTGCGGGTCCGTGGTGTGAAAGACTAAGACGCTCAGGGAACTTCGTGTCCGGTTGGTTGGCTGAAACTACAAGGATTGAGGGGTTTCCTACGACAACAGCCCATTGTGGATTTTTAATGAATCAGGGGGCATAACGGCAAAACCACTACAGAAGAAAAACGAGTAGAACTTCATTTACCATGATGCAACTGCTGCATACGCCCATGGGGGCGGGATATTTAAACTTCACAGCTGAGCTGAAATTCATGGCTGCCGTTCCTTCGATGCCTGAGTCAGTGATCAAGGGAGACAAGACTCCAGAAACGCGTATGGACAAGCCAAGGCAAAGAGACTCTGTTGTTTGTAAGGATCTTGCCTTATCCTTTTAAGTCACCAATAAAACGGTAATACAACACGAAGTGTGAGGCCCTCAATTGGGAGTGTTGCATATGGATATATTGCGGTCGGCTCTGACCACAAGGAGCCCTACCGCTGAAGTGCGGGTCCGTGGTGTGAAAGACTAAGACGCTCAGGGAACTTCGTGTCCGGTTGGTTGGCTGAAACTACAAGGATTGAGGGGTTTCCTACGACAACAGCCCATTGTGGATTTTTAATGAATCAGGGGGCATAACAGCAAAACCACTACGGAAGAAAAACGAGTAGAACTTCATTTACCATGATGCAACTGCTGCATACGCCCAGGGGGGCGGGATATTTAAACTTCACAGCTGAGCTGAAATTCATGGCTGCCGTTCCTCCGATGCCTGAGCCAGTGATCAAGGGAGACAAGACTCCAGAAACGCGTATGGACAAGCCAAGGCAAAGAGACTCTGTTGTTTGTAAGGATCTCGCCTTATCCTTTTAAGCCACCAATAAAACGGTAATACAACACGAAGTGTGAGGCCCTCAATTGGGAGTGTTGCATATGGATATATAGCGGTCGGCTCTGACCGCGAGGAGCCCTACCGCTGAAGTGCGGGTCCGTGGTGTGAAAGACTAAGACGCTCAGGGAACTTCGTGTCCGGTTGGTTGGCTGAAACTACAAGGATTGAGGGGTTTTCCTACGACAACAGCCCATTGTGGATTTTTAATGAATCAGGGGGCATAACGGCAAAACCACTACAGAAGAAAAACGAGTAGAACTTCATTTACCATGATGCAACTGCTGCATACGCCCATGGGGGCGGGATATTTAAACTTCACAGCTGAGCTGAAATTCATGGCTGCCGTTCCTTCGATGCCTGAGTCAGTGATCAAGGGAGACAAGACTCCAGAAACGCGTATGGACAAGCCAAGGCAAAGAGACTCTGTTGTTTGTAAGGATCTTGCCTTATCCTTTTAAGTCACCAATAAAACGGTAATACAACACGAAGTGTGAGGCCCTCAATTGGGAGTGTTGCATATGGATATATTGCGGTCGGCTCTGACCACAAGGAGCCCTACCGCTGAAGTGCGGGTCCGTGGTGTGAAGGACTAAGACGCTCAGGGAACTTCGTGTCCGGTTGGTTGGCTGAAACTACAAGGATTGAGGGGGTTTCCTACGACAACAGCCCATTGTGGATTTTTAATGAATCAGGGGGGCATAACGGCAAAACCACTACGGAAGAAAAACGAGTAGAACTTCATTTACCATGATGCAACTGCTGCATACGCCCAGGGGGGCGGGATATTTAAACTTCACAGCTGAGCTGAAATTTATGGCTGCCGTTCCTCCGATGCCTGAGCCAGTGATCAAGGGAGACAAGACTCCAGAAACACGTATGGACAAGCCAAGGCAAAGAGACTCTGTTGTTTGTAAGGATCTCGCCTTATCCTTTTAAGCCACCAATAAAATGGTAATACAACACGAAGTGTGAGGCCCTCAATTGGGAGTGTTGCATATGGATATATAGCGGTCGGCTCTGACCGCGAGGAGCCCTACCGCTGAAGTGCGGGTCCGTGGTGTGAAAGACTAAGACGCTCAGGGAACTTCGTGTCCGGTTGGTTGGCTGAAACTACAAGGATTGAGGGGGTTTCCTACGACAACAGCCCATTGTGGATTTTTAATGAATCAGGGGGCATAACGGCAAAACCACTACAGAAGAAAAACGAGTAGAACTTCATTTACCATGATGCAACTGCTGCATACGCCCATGGGGGCGGGATATTTAAACTTCACAGCTGAGCTGAAATTCATGGCTGCCGTTCCTTCGATGCCTGAGTCAGTGATCAAGGGAGACAAGACTCCAGAAACGCGTATGGACAAGCCAAGGCAAAGAGACTCTGTTGTTTGTAAGGATCTTGCCTTATCCTTTTAAGTCACCAATAAAACGGTAATACAACACGAAGTGTGAGGCCCTCAATTGGGAGTGTTGCATATGGATATATAGCGGTCGGCTCTGACCGCGAGGAGCCCTACCGCTGAAGTGCGGGTCCGTGGTGTGAAAGACTAAGACGCTCAGGGAACTTCGTGTCCGGTTGGTTGGCTGAAACTACAAGGATTGAGGGGGTTTCCTACGACAACAGCCCATTGTGGATTTTTAATGAATCAGGGGGCATAACGGCAAAACCACTACAGAAGAAAAACGAGTAGAACTTCATTTACCATGATGCAACTGCTGCATACGCCCATGGGGGCGGGATATTTAAACTTCACAGCTGAGCTGAAATTCATGGCTGCCGTTCCTTCGATGCCTGAGTCAGTGATCAAGGGAGACAAGACTCCAGAAACGCGTATGGACAAGCCAAGGCAAAGAGACTCTGTTGTTTGTAAGGATCTTGCCTTATCCTTTTAAGTCACCAATAAAACGGTAATACAACACGAAGTGTGAGGCCCTCAATTGGGAGTGTTGCATATGGATATATTGCGGTCGGCTCTGACCACGAGGAGCCCTACCGCTGAAGTGCGGGTCCGTGGTGTGAAAGACTAAGACGCTCAGGGAACTTCGTGTCCGGTTGGTTGGCTGAAACTACAAGGATTGAGGGGGTTTCCTACGACAACAGCCCATTGTGGATTTTTAATGAATCAGGGGGGCATAACAGCAAAACCACTACGGAAGAAAAACGAGTAGAACTTCATTTACCATGATGCAACTGCTGCATACGCCCAGGGGGGCGGGATATTTAAACTTCACAGCTGAGCTGAAATTCATGGCTGCCGTTCCTCCGATGCCTGAGCCAGTGATCAAGGGAGACAAGACTCCAGAAACGCGTATGGACAAGCCAAGGCAAAGAGACTCTGTTGTTTGTAAGGATCTCGCCTTATCCTTTTAAGCCACCAATAAAATGGTAATACAACACGAAGTGTGAGGCCCTCAATTGGGAGTGTTGCATATGGATATATAGCGGTCGGCTCTGACCGCGAGGAGCCCTACCGCTGAAGTGCGGGTCCGTGGTGTGAAAGACTAAGACGCTCAGGGAACTTCGTGTCCGGTTGGTTGGCTGAAACTACAAGGATTGAGGGGGTTTCCTACGACAACAGCCCATTGTGGATTTTTAATGAATCAGGGGGCATAACGGCAAAACCACTACAGAAGAAAAACGAGTAGAACTTCATTTACCATGATGCAACTGCTGCATACGCCCATGGGGGCGGGATATTTAAACTTCACAGCTGAGCTGAAATTCATGGCTGCCGTTCCTTCGATGCCTGAGTCAGTGATCAAGGGAGACAAGACTCCAGAAACGCGTATGGACAAGCCAAGGCAAAGAGACTCTGTTGTTTGTAAGGATCTTGCCTTATCCTTTTAAGTCACCAATAAAACGGTAATACAACACGAAGTGTGAGGCCCTCAATTGGGAGTGTTGCATATGGATATATAGCGGTCGGCTCTGACCGCGAGGAGCCCTACCGCTGAAGTGCGGGTCCGTGGTGTGAAAGACTAAGACGCTCAGGGAACTTCGTGTCCGGTTGGTTGGCTGAAACTACAAGGATTGAGGGGGTTTCCTACGACAACAGCCCATTGTGGATTTTTAATGAATCAGGGGGCATAACAGCAAAACCACTACGGAAGAAAAACGAGTAGAACTTCATTTACCATGATGCAACTGCTGCATACGCCCAGGGGGGCGGGATATTTAAACTTCACAGCTGAGCTGAAATTCATGGCTGCCGTTCCTCCGATGCCTGAGCCAGTGATCAAGGGAGACAAGACTCCAGAAACGCGTATGGACAAGCCAAGGCAAAGAGACTCTGTTGTTTGTAAGGATCTCGCCTTATCCTTTTAAGCCACCAATAAAATGGTAATACAACACGAAGTGTGAGGCCCTCAATTGGGAGTGTTGCATATGGATATATAGCGGTCGGCTCTGACCGCGAGGAGCCCTACCGCTGAAGTGCGGGTCCGTGGTGTGAAAGACTAAGACGCTCAGGGAACTTCGTGTCCGGTTGGTTGGCTGAAACTACAAGGATTGAGGGGGTTTCCTACGACAACAGCCCATTGTGGATTTTTAATGAATCAGGGGGCATAACGGCAAAACCACTACAGAAGAAAAACGAGTAGAACTTCATTTACCATGATGCAACTGCTGCATACGCCCATGGGGGCGGGATATTTAAACTTCACAGCTGAGCTGAAATTCATGGCTGCCGTTCCTTCGATGCCTGAGTCAGTGATCAAGGGAGACAAGACTCCAGAAACGCGTATGGACAAGCCAAGGCAAAGAGACTCTGTTGTTTGTAAGGATCTTGCCTTATCCTTTTAAGTCACCAATAAAACGGTAATACAACACGAAGTGTGAGGCCCTCAATTGGGAGTGTTGCATATGGATATATAGCGGTCGGCTCTGACCGCGAGGAGCCCTACCGCTGAAGTGCGGGTCCGTGGTGTGAAAGACTAAGACGCTCAGGGAACTTCGTGTCCGGTTGGTTGGCTGAAACTACAAGGATTGAGGGGGTTTCCTACGACAACAGCCCATTGTGGATTTTTAATGAATCAGGGGGCATAACAGCAAAACCACTACAGAAGAAAAACGAGTAGAACTTCATTTACCATGATGCAACTGCTGCATACGCCCATGGGGGCGGGATATTTAAACTTCACAGCTGAGCTGAAATTCATGGCTGCCGTTCCTCCGATGCCTGAGTCAGTGATCAAGGGAGACAAGACTCCAGAAACGCGTATGGACAAGCCAAGGCAAAGAGACTCTGTTGTTTGTAAGGATCTCGCCTTATCCTTTTAAGTCACCAATAAAACGGTAATACAACACGAAGTGTGAGGCCCTCAATTGGGAGTGTTGCATATGGATATATAGCGGTCGGCTCTGACCACGAGGAGCCCTACCGCTGAAGTGCGGGTCCGTGGTGTGAAAGACTAAGACGCTCAGGGAACTTCGTGTCCGGTTGGTTGGCTGAAACTACAAGGATTGAGGGGGTTTCCTACGACAACAGCCCATTGTGGATTTTTAATGAATCAGGGGGCATAACGGCAAAACCACTACGGAAGAAAAACGAGTAGAACTTCATTTACCATGATGCAACTGCTGCATACGCCCAGGGGGCGGGATATTTAAACTTCACAGCTGAGCTGAAATTCATGGCTGCCGTTCCTCCGATGCCTGAGCCAGTGATCAAGGGAGACAAGACTCCAGAAACGCGTATGGACAAGCCAAGGCAAAGAGACTCTGTTGTTTGTAAGGATCTCGCCTTATCCTTTTAAGCCACCAATAAAATGGTAATACAACACGAAGTGTGAGGCCCTCAATTGGGAGTGTTGCATATGGATATATAGCGGTCGGCTCTGACCGCGAGGAGCCCTACCGCTGAAGTGCGGGTCCGTGGTGTGAAAGACTAAGACGCTCAGGGAACTTCGTGTCCGGTTGGTTGGCTGAAACTACAAGGATTGAGGGGTTTCCTACGACAACAGCCCATTGTGGATTTTTAATGAATCAGGGGGCATAACGGCAAAACCACTACAGAAGAAAAACGAGTAGAACTTCATTTACCATGATGCAACTGCTGCATACGCCCATGGGGGCGGGATATTTAAACTTCACAGCTGAGCTGAAATTCATGGCTGCCGTTCCTTCGATGCCTGAGTCAGTGATCAAGGGAGACAAGACTCCAGAAACGCGTAAGGACAAGCCAAGGCAAAAGAGACTCTGTTGTTTGTAAGGATCTTGCCTTATCCTTTTAAGTCACCAATAAAACGGTAATACAACACGAAGTGTGAGGCCCTCAATTGGGAGTGTTGCATATGGATATATAGCGGTCGGCTCTGACCGCGAGGAGCCCTACCGCTGAAGTGCGGGTCCGTGGTGTGAAAGACTAAGACGCTCAGGGAACTTCGTGTCCGGTTGGTTGGCTGAAACTACAAGGATTGAGGGGTTTTCCTACGACAACAGCCCATTGTGGATTTTTAATGAATCAGGGGGCATAACGGCAAAACCACTACAGAAGAAAAACGAGTAGAACTTCATTTACCATGATGCAACTGCTGCATACGCCCAGGGGGCGGGATATTTAAACTTCACAGCTGAGCTGAAATTCATGGCTGCCGTTCCTCCGATGCCTGAGCCAGTGATCAAGGGAGACAAGACTCCAGAAACGCGTATGGACAAGCCAAGGCAAAGAGACTCTGTTGTTTGTAAGGATCTCACCTTATCCTTTTAAGCCACCAATAAAATGGTAATACAACACGAAGTGTGAGGCCCTCAATTGGGAGTGTTGCATATGGATATATAGCGGTCGGCTCTGACCGCGAGGAGCCCTACTGCTGAAGTGCGGGTCCGTGGTGTGAAAGACTAAGACGCTCAGGGAACTTCGTGTCCGGTTGGTTGGCTGAAACTACAAGGATTGAGGGGGTTTCCTACGACAACAGCCCATTGTGGATTTTTAATGAATCAGGGGGCATAACGGCAAAACCACTACAGAAGAAAAACGAGTAGAACTTCATTTACCATGATGCAACTGCTGCATACGCCCATGGGGGCGGGATATTTAAACTTCACAGCTGAGCTGAAATTCATGGCTGCCGTTCCTTCGATGCCTGAGTCAGTGATCAAGGGAGACAAGACTCCAGAAACGCGTAAGGACAAGCCAAGGCAAAGAGACTCTGTTGTTTGTAAGGATCTTGCCTTATCCTTTTAAGTCACCAATAAAACGGTAATACAACACGAAGTGTGAGGCCCTCAATTGGGAGTGTTGCATATGGATATATAGCGGTCGGCTCTGACCGCGAGGAGCCCTACCGCTGAAGTGCGGGTCCGTGGTGTGAAAGACTAAGACGCTCAGGGAACTTCGTGTCCGGTTGGTTGGCTGAAACTACAAGGATTGAGGGGTTTTCCTACGACAACAGCCCATTGTGGATTTTTAATGAATCAGGGGGCATAACGGCAAAACCACTACAGAAGAAAAACGAGTAGAACTTCATTTACCATGATGCAACTGTTGCATACGCCCATGGGGGCGGGATATTTAAACTTCACAGCTGAGCTGAAATTCATGGCTGCCGTTCCTTCGATGCCTGAGTCAGTGATCAAGGGAGACAAGACTCCAGAAACGCGTATGGACAAGCCAAGGCAAAGAGACTCTGTTGTTTGTAAGGATCTCACCTTATCCTTTTAAGCCACCAATAAAATGGTAATACAACACGAAGTGTGAGGCCCTCAATTGGGAGTGTTGCATATGGATATATAGCGGTCGGCTCTGACCGCGAGGAGCCCTACTGCTGAAGTGCGGGTCCGTGGTGTGAAAGACTAAGACGCTCAGGGAACTTCGTGTCCGGTTGGTTGGCTGAAACTACAAGGATTGAGGGGGTTTCCTACGACAACAGCCCATTGTGGATTTTTAATGAATCAGGGGGCATAACGGCAAAACCACTACAGAAGAAAAACGAGTAGAACTTCATTTACCATGATGCAACTGCTGCATACGCCCATGGGGGCGGGATATTTAAACTTCACAGCTGAGCTGAAATTCATGGCTGCCGTTCCTTCGATGCCTGAGTCAGTGATCAAGGGAGACAAGACTCCAGAAACGCGTATGGACAAGCCAAGGCAAAGAGACTCTGTTGTTTGTAAGGATCTTGCCTTATCCTTTTAAGTCACCAATAAAACGGTAATACAACACGAAGTGTGAGGCCCTCAATTGGGAGTGTTGCATATGGATATATTGCGGTCGGCTCTGACCACAAGGAGCCCTACCGCTGAAGTGCGGTCCGTGGTGTGAAAGACTAAGACGCTCAGGGAACTTCGTGTCCGGTTGGTTGGCTGAAACTACAAGGATTGAGGGGGTTTCCTACGACAACAGCCCATTGTGGATTTTTAATGAATCAGGGGGCATAACAGCAAAACCACTACGGAAGAAAAACGAGTAGAACTTCATTTACCATGATGCAACTGCTGCATACGCCCAGGGGGCGGGATATTTAAACTTCACAGCTGAGCTGAAATTCATGGCTGCCGTTCCTCCGATGCCTGAGCCAGTGATCAAGGGAGACAAGACTCCAGAAACGCGTATGGACAAGCCAAGGCAAAGAGACTCTGTTGTTTGTAAGGATCTCGCCTTATCCTTTTAAGCCACCAATAAAACGGCAATACAACACTAAGTGTGAGGCCCTCAATTGGGAGTGTTGCATATGGATATATAGCGGTCGGCTCTGACCGCGAGGAGCCCTACCGCTGAAGTGCGGGTCCGTGGTGTGAAAGACTAAGAAACGCTCAGGGAACTTCGTGTCCGGTTGGTTGGCTGAAACTACAAGTATTGAGGGGGTTTCCTACGACAACAGTCCATTGTTGATTTTTAATGAATCAGTGGGGCATAACAGCAAAACCACTACGGAAGAAAAACGAGTAGAACTTCATTTACCATGATGCAACTGCTGCATACGCCCAGGGGGGCAGGATATTTAAACTTCACAGCTGAGCTGAAATTCATGGCTGCCATTCCTCCGATGCCTGAGCCAGTGATCAAGGGAGACAAAACTCCAGAAACCCGTATGGACAAGCCAAGGCAAAGAGACTTTGTTGTTTGAAAGGATCTCGCCTTATCCTTTTAAGCCACCAATAAAATGGTAATACAACACGAAGTGTGAGGCCCTCAATTGGGAGTGTTGCATATGGATATATAGCGGTCGGCTCTGACCGCGAGGAGCCCTACCGCTGAAGTGCGAGTCCGTGGTGTGAAAGACTAAGACGCTCAGGGAACTTAGTGTCCGGTTGGTTGGCTGAAACTACAAGGTTTGAGGGGGTTTCCTACGACAACAGCCCATTGTGGATTTTTAATGAATCAGGGGGCATAACGGCAAAACCACTACAGAAGAAAAACGAGTAGAACTTCATTTACCATGATGCAACTGCTGCATACGCCCATGGGGGCGGGATATTTAAACTTCACATCTGAGCTGAAATTCATGGCTTCCGTTCCTTCGATGCCTGAGTCAGTGATCAAGGGAGACAAGACTCCAGAAACGCGTATGGACAAGCCAAGGCAAAGAGACTCTGTTGTTTGTAAGGATCTTGCCTTATCCTTTAAGTCACCAATAAAACGGTAATACAACACGAAGTGTGAGGCCCCAATTGGGAGTGTTGCATATGGATATATTGCGGTCGGCTCTGACCACAAGGAGCCCTACCGCTGAAGTGCGGGTCCGTGGTGTAAAGACTAAGACGCTCAGGGAACTTCGTGTCCGGTTGGTTGGCTGAAACTACAAGGATTGAGGGGTTTCCTACGACAACAGCCCATTGTGGATTTTTAATGAATCAGGGGGGCATAACGGCAAAACCACTACGGAAGAAAAACGAGTAGAACTTCATTTACCATGATGCAACTGCTGCATACGCCCAGGGGCGGGATATTTAAACTTCACAGCTGAGCTGAAATTCATGGCTGCCGTTCCTCCTATGCCTGAGCCAGTGATCAAGGGAGACAAGACTCCAGAAACGTGTATGGACAAGCCAAGGCAAAGAGACTCTGTTGTTTGTAAGGATCTCACCTTATCCTTTTAAGCCACCAATAAAACGGTAATACAACACGAAGTGTGAGGCCCTCAATTGGGAGTGTTGCATATGGATATATAGCGGTCGGCTCTGACCGCGAGGAGCCCTACTGCTGAAGTGCGGGTCCGTGGTGTGAAAGACTAAGAGACGCTCAGGGAACTTCGTGTCCGGTTGGTTGGCTGAAACTACAAGGATTGAGGGGGTTTCCTATGACAACAGCCCATTGTGGATTTTTAATGAATCAGGGGGGCATAATGGCAAAACCACTACGGAAGAAAAACGAGTAGAACTTCATTTACCATGGTGCAACCGCTGCATACGCCCAGGGGGGCGGGATATTTAAACTTCACAGCTGAGCTGAAATTCATGGCTGCCGTTCCTCCGATGCCTGAGCCAGTGATCAAGGGAGACAAGACTTCAGAAACGCGTATGGACAAGCCAAGGCAAAGAGACTCTGTTGTTGTAAGGATCTTGCCTTATCCTTTTAAGCCACCAATAAAACGCTAATACAACACGAAGTGTGAGGCCCTCAATTGGGAGTGTTGCATATGGATATGGATATATATATATATATACATATATACATATATATATATATATATATATATATATATATATATATATATATATATATATATATATATATATATATATATATATATATATATATGTATGTATGAAGATTGCACAGTCCTGGCCCACCTCCCTTCACGATGGGACTAATCAGGTACGGACCACACCACGCACAAACTCCAGGTTGTTCCTTCAAATAGTGCTTTTATTCCAATTCGTAAACCTCAGTGCTGATCAGACATAGTGCCCGCCATGATGCGTTTCGATCGCAAGAACGCGATCTTGATCACATGACACGCCACATGACATTAGACCGTTACATAGTGAGTGTGCCCTAGCGGTTACAGAAACTCTCAGGCATGTTGATAGATACAGATAACAGACTGCATATACAACTGATAACATCGTCCTAATCCAATCTAATTCATATATATAGTGGATTATAATAATCAATAACATAATCAAATCACACAAATGTGTCTACGATGCTACTTATATACAAATGTTAAGTCATTATGTGCACTTGGACCGCCCTGTTTTAACAACATGAGGTACAATCAATGTTCTCCAATGTAATAAGATCATTGTACTCTATCAGTATTGATGTCGTTTCTTATTTATCCTTTCTTTTTCCATGTAAAGTGCTAGTGCTTATATAAATTCATATATTTGAATGTTGGAGAACATATACACTTATATTATATGAGGGGCGGTTCTAGTGTACTATTAAAACCTCCAACGACTTCTCACTAGACCTGACTTATACGACATATCATTGGATTTCATTTCATAAATCAATACAGTCTGTTCTGTCTGGAAAGTACAGTGCAAATGTGCAAATAGCAAAAACCTAGTGCAAACAAGAGTGTTCTAAATTTAATACCCATAATCATTAAACAAACTAACATTTGAGGCGGCCCAGAGGCAAGGTCTAAAAGCCGTAAAAAGATATCAATAAAGTGCTAGTGCTAGAATAATCTAGGACACAGATCTTGATAATATGGAGTTGTAATTACAATTGCAAATTATTTTGTAATTACAGGCCAGTGCCCATATATCACCATACTCACATATTTAGTGCAAATTAGGACAATGGAAGAGTGTAAACATAGGACTCTTATGTACAAAAGTAATTGAATAATCAATTTGATTTTTACATACAACTGTTTACAGAACTTGATATCAGTCATGAATACAAATATATCAGCCATCATGGATTATCATAGAATGGGAAAAGACTCTCTAGGTAAAAACAACTAGTGAATTCAGATCACCTAGAGAAAATTATGTAAATCCTCGCTCGTGTTCAAGCCGTTTGGCATCTTAGTATCTAAGGCTAAAATAAAGTGCGATTCTAGTTGGCGAAGGCTTTTCTCCCGATTACCTCCCCGTCTTGCCACGGGGACGGCCCCCAGTACAGAGTATTTTAGATCATTTAAATTGTTTTGATGCACCAACTTAAAATGCCGGGCAACAGGATAGTTGGAATCCGAATTCACTACAGCTCTCAAGTGCAGCAGGATTCTCTTATATACTGGGAGTTTCGTACTCCCTATGTATTTGAGCCCGCAAGTGCATTGTAAAACATATATAGCAAACTCTGTGCGACATGCCAAATGGTCTTTAATGGGAATAGGTGCCAAACTGAAAGCTGTCAAGTATTCTGTTGCATTGGTGCTAAACTTACAGGCACGACAGGCGTTACATTTGTAAAATCCTGGTTTGGCTAACCAAGTAGGAGTCATTGTGACTTCTGGACTTGTTTTCACTAGGGCGTCCCTCATCGAGGGAGCCCTCCTAAATGTTATCGAGGGTAATGGTGGCAGAATAGATTTGAGAGTTATATAAGTCAGCACAATTGACCAGTGAGAATAGATGATGTGCCGAACCTTATGATGTTGTTTACTAAAGGCGGTCACCAATCTAACAACTTGTGTGTCATTCTTCTCAACCTCTACTTGAGGTGTTTGAACAGCCATTCTGTCAATTTTAGGTTTCAAGCATGCCTCTCTAGTGTGTTCATTGGTTTTATTGAGGGCTTTACTTAGCACAGACCTCTTGTAGCCTCGACCAAGGAATCGGTCAAACGCTTCCTGCTGGCATCGTATCAAGTCAATGTCAAGGCTACAAATACGGCGAATTCATAAAAACTCGCCGTATGGTATGTTCTCAATCAAGTAGCGATGGTGCGAGCTACTCTCGTGAAGAATAGAATTGCCCGCAGTCTTTTTACGATGTAATTTAGTCTGAATTTGACCCTCACTGATGTAAATCTGTACATCTAAAAATTCCACACACTTGTCACTTAGTTCTGCTGTGAATCTTAAGTTATATACATTGTCATTGATCGATGCTACAAAATCCTAGGCTGCTTCTCTGGTGCCCTCCCAAATCAGACAGACATCATCTATATAGCGCCAGAAATGTCTTACATGTGCTTCCCAAACTTCTTGGTGGTGTATCTTGAGGACATGCTCCTCCCACCAGCCAACATGAAGACACACGTAGCTGGGGGAGAAGCATGCCCCCATCGCCACCCCTCGCAACTGCTGGTAGACTTCCTTATTGAATAAGAAATAGTTGTTGTTGAAACATAGTTCGATCCTTGTTAAAATCATACAATCATACAATTGTGTTCGTATAAATGAATCGATCTATTTTCAAGATATTTCACTGCCGCCAGACCATCTGAATGTTGAATACTGGTATACAGTGATGTAATATCCATAACAATCAACAGAAAATCTTGGTGCCATTTGATTTTGCTGATTTTTCTAAGAAAGTCTCCAGTATCTTTTATAAGGGATGGTAGATTGATAACATGATCATGTAAAAAATAGTCCACATATTTAGATATTGTTTCTATGATGCTCTTTCTCGCCGAGATAATGGGTCTACCTGGAATAGGCAAAACATTTTTGTGCACTTTGGGTATAAAATATAAAACAGGCGTAACGGGATGTTCGACTTTTAAAAAATTGTATTCATTCTTGGTTAACAACCCCTGCCTTCTCCATTGTGACAAATGTTGGAACACTTTGTCCTTTATTGCTCGCAGATCGTGCTTGGAGGCTTTTCTATAACAGGTAGAATCAGACAGATGTAAATTGGCCTCCTCTAAATACTGATTTTTCGGACACAACACAATGTTTCCACCCTTATCAGCCTTCTTAATCACGATATTGTTGTTGTCTCTTAGTTTCTTCATAAGGGCAAAGTTGGACTTGTGTATGATTCCTCTGATGTTTATGTCGATTGATGGCGCAATTCAGTCGTTTAAGTTCTTCCACCACTCTATCGCTGAAGATGTCTATTGCGTCTTTAGGCATTAACGGGAAGAAGGTAGAAGGCGGACGAAAAGGACTATTGGTAGCTTTGTTAGTGTTAATACTAGCCTCCGACAAATCTTGTTGAGTTGAAGTTGTAATATCACTTTCATCATTGGCCATAGAGTGTAACAATCTCAGAGTAGCAATGTCCTTGGTCTGTAAATTGCTGTCATATATATATATATTTTTTAAACACTTTGCTATGAGAGCACATACAATATTCATTATTATAACATATATAATTGTTCAAAGATTTTAAATACCTTCTGAGTGTTTGCAGTGGTTCTTTTCTGTCAATGATCCCGGTGTCTGGGTCTAGAGTCGTAAAAATGCATCTACAATAATGAGGAACACAGCATGCATGAAAATAAAGTCGCTAAGGCCAATGTAAAATTGATTAAAAAAGCCCAATGAACTTCCAGTTTGTTCGACAGTAATCGTTAACACCCAATTTTTCCATCCGCCTGGTGCGTCTAACAAAATAAGGATAAAGTGTTCGCCTTACCTGCCACAAGCCATGACTCTATTCAGCTTCACATCACCAATCATTAGTTCATCCCAAGAATCCTGGAGGAGACATTAAGAAATGATCACATGCCAGGCCTCCTGCAACCTTTTTCACTGTGCATTATGCAAATGTTATGTGCATAAAATGAGGATATACTGCCATCCAAGAATATCCAATCAAGGAGTCACATGCAGCACATATCCCAGGTTACTCAGCCTGTCCCTTCAAAAATACAGATGCTCTTGTTTACCATTAAAGAAGACTCCAGAAAGTCCCTAATGTCACTGCATTGTGGTCTGTGAGGCCTGCTCAAAAGACATATCACCACAATTATACATAAGGAAAAAAGTGTGTATTTGCAAGGACGTGGATCCAGCAGTGCTGGCCTCTGAGGAGTTTAAGGCAGGCTTCATGGCAGCAGAGCAGTTCTTCCATGTACAGGAGGTAGTCCTTTGAGAGTCCTTCCGCAGGTCGAGAAAAGAGAACTCAAGAGTGGGTCTGAGTGTCCTATTTTTATATCTGGTTTCTTCTTCGAAGTAGGAGAAGTTTCCTAGAGAATTCCCTTTGAAGTGCTTGGAGTTTCCTGCTTTCCCTGCCCTGGACCCAGTCTGCCTGCATGAACAATGAGGTAGTGTGAAGTCCTTCATGTAAATGCAGGGCACAGCCTATTGACTTGTAAGTTGGGCTGTGCCCTGCTCCACCCAATATTCTGCAAGTGATGGCCCATCCAGGCGCACCTAATCCCTCTATTGTGTGGCAGTCTGCTAGGAATAAACAAGGTCCAACTGTCAACTACATCCAGTCATGTGACCCAGGAACAAGCTGGGCACAAAACAACTAGGGTAGGAAAATGCCAACTTTCTAAAAGTGGCATTTTTAAAACTGTGACTTAAAATATAACTTCCCGTTAAAGAGGATTTTAAATTACAATTTCGTGGAAATAAACATGAATGTCCTACTTGCTTCCAATTAAAAGTTATCACTTATTAAATGTAACAAGGCAACTCAATGTTATCCTATGAGAGAGTACATGCCCAACCTTTTAATTACAGTGCACCCTGCCCTATGGCCTACCTAGGACCTACCTTACAGATGACTTATATGCAATAAAAGGGGAGTTTAAGGCTTTGGAAGGGGGTTATATTGCCCAGTAAAATTGGTAGTTTAAAACTGCATAAAGGCTACAATGACAGGCTTGGGGCATGTTTTAAGGGACTACTCAAGCGGATGTCACAATAAGTGCTGCAAGCCCACTAGTATTTAATTTACAGGCCCTGGGTATATGGTATACCAGTTAACTATGGACTTATAAGTAAATTAAATATGCCAATCAGGTTTAAGGCAATTGGACCATGTTTAGGGAGTGAGCACAATCACTTTAGCACTGGTTAGCAATGGTAAAGTGCACAGAGTCCTAAAGCTAGCAAAAACACATTCAGAAAAATAGGTGGGTGAAGGAAAAGTGTTTGGAGGGAGACCACTCTAATGCTGACAGGTCTAACAGTGGTGGTGGTAGTAATGGTGGTGATAATGGCAACTGTGGTGGTGTTAGTGGTAATGGTTTTGCTGGCAGTAGGGACGCACCATATGTCAAGCTTTCAACATTAACATACAGGGTGTCTACTGGGCACTCTTCATGAAAAACAAGCAGCCTTGCAAGCACATTACAGGATCTGCCAGATGCAAGAGAGACAGAACATGAGCAGAGGCTGCTATGAAGTGCAGTGAAGCACTTATAATGAGGACAGGGCAGAACAGAAACTGGGACTGCTAAGAGATACTGTAACATTGCTCATGAGATAGCACAAGAGTTAGGATTGCTGAGCTGCAGCGAAGCAGGGGAAAAGGAGGGTGGAGTTGAACTGAAGGTGGGACAGCAATGAGACATGGTGAGAAAGAGGGCAGAGTAGAGTGGGACCTAGGATTTTGTGAAATAATAGGGTGGCCATGTAGTGGTCAAACTGTCCCCTAAACAGTGATATTAGACAGTCAGCTTAAGCTTTGGCTCACACTAGAGTCCTGGAAAAAACATTGAAAAAGGCTGCTGCGTAGCAGAAATAACCAAAAAGGGCAGCTTTCCGAGAAACTAAGCATGCTAGAGATAAAGAATTGAGTTTGTGATGCTTGTGTGTACTTTTCAGATATAAAATAGTCTGTCATTTACTGCAATGGAATACATTCCTAAGAGGGGAAATGATACACCAAACACCCAAGAGTATGAGGTGGGAGATATATGCTCTTCTGGGCTGATCCAAGATGAGATTGACAACGTTTCAAAATAATGCCTGAAGGAATTAGACTCAAACATGCCGAAGCCTGTTCTCTGTACACTGAAACCAATAGGTTTTGCAGACCACTGTGCTATCAAACCAGGCCTATAATGATTACAAACTGGCCCCAGCAGCTAGACCAGGAGGACTTTTAATTTTAGATCTCAGATCAATCATAAAGACAAGTGAGTTTTCAAAAGTTCTTTCCAGTGCATTTTTCCATCTAAAGAGACAATAGGTTTAGTACTAAAACAAGAACATGCACTTTGATATGGTTGAGGAACACAGCCAGAGACTAGGGGAATTTTTCACTAAAACATACCACTCACTGGGGCAAACTAGATGTCAAAATCCTGCCATATAGTGGGAATAGAAGGGGGGCGTGGCTTGGCCGGCTGCAAGATGGCCGCACTCTGAGCGGGCTCTGCCGGCTAAGCCTAATATCCGTCTATCATCCTGCGGACACAGTGCCCATCGCCACTTCCTGCCGCACCACAGCCACTCACCTGCTCCTGGGGCACAGATTGGTTGTGCTCCTGTCTTCCAGTGACGCTGTGGGGCTGGGATCCGCCGCCGCATGGGCCCCGAGCCTGAGGCCCGCTACCAGCGCGGCCGTCCCGGCCATCCCGAAGCTGTCTGTGGGCTCCTTCCTGGCCGCCAGATTCGGCTCCTCCATCCAGACGCCGGCGTTCCTGTATCTCAGCCGGTAAGCGCTGTTGCTGTGGGGGCGCATTGCGGCGGGGCTGGGGGCTCGCGGGTCGTACCGCCCAGCCTGGTCTGATTGACTGCGGGCGCCACGCTCCTTACCTTGGTGCCCGCTGCTTAGGCCTCGCTCCACCGGGCTGGGCGACGCGGACGGTGCGCCCCCTTGGCTCCTCGCTGCATGCCGCCCCCCTCCCGCTGCGGCCTGCCAGATCCCTGGGGACTACTGCTGCGGAGGCTCATTTGGCCGCTTTGCCCTTGCATCCCGGGCTGCGACGGGGGTCCGCAATACCCTGCGGCACACCGCCATTCGCCACCGCTGCGGTGCACCACTGGCCTCCTTCGCCACCACACCGGCGCGTGTGTGCTCCTGGCTGCTTCACCCCTGCTTTGCACCAGCGCTTGGATTTACGGCTGGCGCTGGCCCCCGCTTACTGCTGGGCCCTGCCCTTGGGGCCATCTGGTGCCCGTGGCCCATCGCTCCTCCGGCTTGGGGCTTGCCGCCTCCCGGGGGGTTCCCCACCTTGGTGCTGCACGGTGAAGACCCTTCATCCTCCACCCTCTGCGCCGTTGCCCACGCTGGCCCTATGACCTTCTACCAGCACCTGTGACTGGAGCGACGTTACTTCCCTCTCCTTCTCCCGGGCGGCCTGCGCATTGCTTGGTCGTTCGGCGGCCCGGCCTCCTGGCGTTGGCCAGTCCTCACTGCTCTCCCTCTAGTGCTGGCGCACCCGCTCCCCACCTGTTCCTGCCTCCTGGAGCTGGGTCTGCCACCGAGGGTCTACACAACATGCTATAACCGGCTCAGCTGCACATGGCCTTTGCTGGCTGCCTCCGCCGCCTGCCGGTCCTGATCCTCCGCTCTGCCTGAAGCTGCTCCAACGAGCGCAGCACTCACCTCCTGTCGCAGCTGCCTCTGGGTTGCTGCTAGCCTGCCACGTCAGACATGGGGAGGACAGACCCCAAGCAGCCTAAAATCGCTTTCGATCAACGTCGCCAGACGCGCCAGGACGACACGGGCGCCGATGGGGGGGTCCCCCCGGTCTCTACCGACATGGCTGCGACTCGTGAGGACAACTTAAAGACCATCATGCTGGACGTCAAGTCCACTGTTACCAACATTGCGGCCCAGTTGGATCAGCTGTCGACTCGCCTGGACACTGTGAAGGCTCGTGTCGATTCTCATGATGCCCGCCTCCTTCACGTGGAGACCAGGGTATCGGATGCGGAGGATGCCGCCACCCAGGACCGACAGAAACTGCTGCAGATGAACAAAATACTTGATCTCATCCGGAGCAAAAACGAGGATTTGGAGGCGCGCTCCCGAAGGAGCAACCTCCGCATCACAGGAGTGCCTGAATCCACCAATATCTCCCGCATGGAAGACTACGTAGAACAGCTGGTCCGTGAGCTCTTTGGTGACATCCTCTCCCCAGTCTTCATTGTTGAGCGGGCCCACCGCTCTCTCGGCCCTCGTCCAGGCCCTGGCCTGCCGGCCCGCCCCATCATAGCCAAAATGTTGAACTTTCGGGACCGTGACGCCATCCTGCGTGCAGCCAGAGAGAAGGGGGACGTCCGCCATCAGGGTAACTCTCTGTCGTTCTACCCGGACTACACTACTGCGGTTCAGGCAGCCCCCGCGAGTTCCTTCCAGCAAAACGACTCCTTCAGAAGCATGAGATCTCATACTCGCTGGCATACCCCTCCAAACTGCGCGTCAAGCAGGGAACCAAGACCCTCATCTTTGTGGATCACAGAGAAGCGCTGGCGTTTGCCCAAAAATTGGACAGGTCACATCGCTCTCCGCCCTCCAGCTCACAGACTGCCGCTGGGGCCAACCTTAGTGATAATGACTGATCAGATGGACAGCCATGTTGTATGGGTAGTTCTCTTTCGGACATTTTGCTTTTCTGCCTTTCTGGTCGCATGGTGCCTCCTGAACCAACGCTGACTCTTCGGCTATTTTGCTATACCTTCTTTGATGTTGGCACGGTGTGCTATACCTGCTAAGTATTTTTTGGTGTCTGCCACTTCCAACGGCTTAGCCACCCTGTCTTCTTTGGCAGGGGTGTACGCTGAGCGTTGCCATGCCCCCACGGGATAATTCCCATCTTGGACACAGACTTTTCCCTTCCTAGTTGTGGGTCCCTGGGGTGGGAAGAGGTGGTACCTCAGCCTGATTGGGGGGTTGGTGTGGGAGCGGGGTTGTGGGGATTCTTGGGGTTTTTTGTTTTGGGGGTGGTCTTGGGTGGTTGGGGGATTGAGACCTGTGCTTTACGCCCTCCTTCCGAGGCAACGCTACTCTTCGCAGCACCGGTTCGCGTACCGAGCCTGGCCATGCTTTCTCCCCCTTACGATTCATCTCCTTGTTGGGGGGTTTGTAATGTTGGGGCTGCCTCCTTCTGAGGCATTTGTTGTATTTTCGATTGCACTGTTTCAATGTGATTCCATTGCTACTGCACTACTATTTCTCCTTGTTGTTTATTGCACGGTGCACGGCATTTACACACGGACTCTGCGCTTTCCCACACCTTTTTTCGCTTCTCTACCCCATGACGAAGCGCCATGACTGATACTACACTTTGGACATGGAATGTCCGTGGGCTGAACGACCACCGTAAGGCACGACTAGTCCACGCCCATCTCATTCGGCACAAGGTGGACATCTGTTTTTTTACAAGAGACCCACTTGTTACCGGCCACCTCCTCAAGACTCCTTTCCAGATACTGGGGTGAAATTCACTCTTCCTTTTATTCCAACTATTCCCGGGGGGTTTCCATTTTGTTACGCAAAGGGCTCCCATGGCAGACCTGTCAAGTGCACATTGATCCTGGGGGGCGTTTTGTTATCCTTCATGGCACTCTACTGGCCCAACCTTTGACGCTTGCTGCTTTATATGGCCCAAACTGCGATGACCCTGACTTTTTTGCGCAAGTTTGGTACCACATCTCATCATTCGGCCCTGCAGCGCTCCTCTGGGGGGGCGGGGGATTTTAACGTAACACTATCTGCCGCTTTGGACCGGTCCGGCACTCATGCTTCTCACCCGCGCGCAGCTTCACTCCTCAGCTCCTTGCTCTCGGATAACTCTCTGTACGACGTGTGGCGTCACGCTCACCCTGCTTTACAGGAGGGCACCTGTGTCTCTGGTTCTCGTGGCTGCTGGTCCCGTCTCGACTTGTGGATCACTACTCCGGATGCCTTGGTATGGCTCACCTCCGTTGACCAAATGGCGCGCACTCTCTCAGATCATGCCCCCGTTCGCCTCTGCCTCCGTCTCCCACACTCTCCTCGCCGTGCCTTTTCCTGGCGGCTTCCCCCTAACGCGTTACGCGACTCGGTCTTCAGTGACGAAATACAAACCGCAATTGTAAACTATTTTGAGCTCAATGTGGGTTCTGTGGACTCCCCGTCTACACTCTGGGAGGGGTTTAAAACTGTTATCCACGGGGAATGTATCTCCAAGCAATCTGGCGTTCTTCGCTCCATCCGTGGCACTCTTGATAGACTGGAGGGGGAAATCAAGGCGCTTGACGCCTCCCATGCCCTGGACCCTCGCCCTGACACGCTTGCCCAGTTGCGGGGGAAACTTACTGACTTCGCCGATGAGGCTGGCAGAGAACTGGCGTATCTCGGCAGGGAGGCGAGGGCACGCCGCTTCGGCGAGGGTGATCGTCCTGGCAAAAACCTTGCCAACATCCTTCGACAGCCACGGGCGGCATCCTACATCACCGCCCTTTGGGACGGCGGCCCCGATCGTACCACCTCCCCTGAGGAAATCAAGGCGCGCTTCACCACTTTCTACGCACAACTCTACACGGCCGGATCGGTGCCTCCGCGTGAAGTACTTGACCAATATTTCGACACCCTTCAGCTTCTTTGGCTCGGTAATTCTCATCGGGAATATCTTGACGAGCCCTTCTCTAAAGAAGAGATCCTTGCGGCAATCAACAGCATGCCTGGTGACAGGGCCCCCGGCTCGGACGGCCTGCCGGCTTCCTTCTATAAAGCTTTTGCCCCGCTCTTGGTTCCCCATTTAGCCTCCATGTATAATGAATCTTTCGAAACAGGTTTGTTCCCCCCATCGCTGCGCGAGGCAGTGTTAACTCTGCTCCTTAAACCGGATAAACCACCCGAACAGCGAGACTCATACCGTCCCCTATCCCTCATCAATACATATAATACAATTTTCGCCAAATTGCTCGCTTCCCGTCTCCTACCCCTCATGCCGCTCGTCGCACGCCCAGATCAGTCCAGCTTCATTCCCGGTCGCGCGACCTCTCACAACCTCCGGACCATTTTTTCCGTTATTCATCAAATTAATCCTGCGCTCCCGGCAGTGGCCGCCCTTCTTGACGCCACCAAGGCCTTCGACACCTTGGAGTGGCCCTTCCTGTTTTATCTTCTCCCCCGGTTGGGCTTCAGCCAAGTTTTCTTATGCAAAGTACAGCTTCTTTATACTCTAGCTACTGCCCGTCTTCGCATTAATGGTCAGGTCTCTGAGCCCATTCCCATCGGGCGCGGTACTCGGCAGGGTTGTCCTCTGTCCCCAATGCTCTTTGCTATCGACATGGAACCCCTCGCGGCTCGTCTCCGGCAACACCATACCCAGAGAGGCATTGGTTTTGCGGCTCGCGCTTTGTTAGTCTCCATGTATGCAGATGACGTCACTCTTTATGTCCGCCATCCCCAGGAGAACCTCAGCCCACTGGTCCGTGAGGTGATTCGCTTCGGCGGCTATTCCGGAATCCAGATCAACTGGAGCAAGTCGGTACTATTTCCTCTAATGAATGCTACAACACCCTTTGTTCCTGACTATCCCTTTGTGTGGGCATCGGAGCCCACTAGATATTTGGGCATTTGGTTGAGCAGGGACGTTGATGAACTTTGGAAAGTTAACTTTGGTCGTGCTGTGGACTGGCTCGAGTCTAAGATTCCTCTCTGGAACTGGCTGCCACTTTCCCTGGCCGGGCGCATCGCTATCGCTAAAATGGTTGTGCTTCCGAAGTTTTTATACTTATTTGTCAATATCCCCATCCCTTTAATCGCTCACTTTTTTCGCAAGATTCGCTCTCTGCTCATCACCTTAATTTGGGCCGGTCGGCAACCTCGCATTGCCTACTGCATCCTCACTCTTCCCATGTCGCGTGGCGGGCTTGGCGCCCCAGATTTCAAGCTGTATGCTCTCAGTGCTCAAGCCAGTTTTCTTCACTTTTGGCTTCACCCCACTCCGTTTCAACCTCACGTCGCGGTAGAGGCTGACCTCGCTACCCCGTGGCCGCTCACGACTGCTCTATTCGCTCCTGCGAAACTCCTTCGCACTGAAATAGATACGGTTGGGACCCTGCGCTGGGCTTGGGACGGGGTTCGCAAATTTTCTGGCTCTGATATACTTTACGCGAACAATATGCCACTCGCACATCACCCCGCCTTTCCTCCTCTTCATTCTTCCGGGATAATCAAGCACGCTACTCGTCTGGGCCTCTCCACAGTCTCGGATCTCTACCCTGGGGACACTTTCTTTTCCTCGCCGCTGACTCTGGCCCCATGGACACTCTGTTATATTATCAACTCAGAGCTATCTGTAGGAAGCTTCACCCCACTTTTCCCCAGCCTCCCCTTCGATGGCCTCTCTTGATCTTCTTTACACATCTTCCTCTCCTAAAAAACTGGTCACAAAAATCTACGCTTATACGCTAGCAGCATCTCCCATCTCCACCGACCGTGCGCGCGTTGCATGGGGCGATGACCTGGGAGCCGAAATCTCCGAGGCCGATTGGTTATACTGTTGTAATCAAATCAAACGCCTTTCCCCAAACTATCGTCTGCGCCTTATCCATTTTAAGTACCTCCATCGGCTCTATCGGACTCGCGCTCAACTTCATAAGCTCGGACTGATTGCCAGTGATGGATGCCTGCGCTGCTCTGTGCCCGCAGCTGACTTTTCTCATCTCGCCTGGCTGTGCCCCCGGGTCTCAGCATATTGGCGCAAGGTATGCACTGCGATCTCTGCAATCACCTCATCTCCGATTCAGCCTGACCCTCTGCTCTGCCTCTTAGGCTTTGTTAAATTTTGCCCAGAGGCCACTCGTCGCTTGACTGCCATGCTGCTGGTCCTCGCGAGGCGCAGGGTCTCCATGTGCTGGGGCCGCAGGCTGGCGCCCAAGGTTGCCCTTTGGCTTGAGGACGCTTCTCGCTGCCAAACTCTACTGGCTGAGTTTTGGGACCTCCAGCCAGCCAGGTCCCGTCCAATTGATATTTGGGGTCCGCTTGTAACCTACCTCTCACTTCCGGACTCACAGCGCCCTGCGACCTCTCCCACGCTCCCGGCCGGCGCCACGCCAGCGGCGGCCACCGGTGTAGGTCCATGAGCTGTCTCCCCGCTGTTCCTGCCCCCCTCCTCCACACCCCCTGCCTTTCTGCCCTACTGATGGCGCTCTTTTCTAATGTGTATTTCACTCCCTCTGCGCTTACCGGTTATTGTCTCTTAACATTGTCCCCAATGTGCCTTTAGTTTCTGATTGTCTTTACTGTATTACATTGTCATACTGTGCTTCATTCATTGCAATGGTGGAATCTTGTAATTGTGCTGTGCAATATTTCTTAAATAAAGGTTTTAAAAAAATAAAAATAAAAAATAAAAATATAGTGGGAATAGAAGGCCTAGCAATGGACCCATAATTTATGTCATTTCACATAGAAGCAGGTCATATTCTATTGCAGGAAAAATAGATGGACATACCATGGGATGTGTGTAGTGGCTTAGACTGGTTACGTTTAAGACCTGTGGAATGCTCACTGCCGATGGTTCCTTGTGTGTGTGTATTCCATTTAGAATGTACAATACACCGGTGTGTTTGCCGGTGACAGTTGGATTTGTCCTAGCTCTGTGTTGGCTGCTGCGCAGTCCCTGCCAGTGAATAAGCTTAACTTTTATCACGTTAATTGTAGTGTGTCGTTACTACAATTATTATGGCAAAGAGCGACAGAGGACTGCAGAACCCACGAAGATGATGCAACGCCTCGTATTGAGAACTTCAAAAACATTCCTCAGATGTTCTTTTCTTCGATCATTTGCTTTAAACAAAGGGGGAATATTTGTCACCGAAGTGTCACCAACGAAAGCACGGGTGCACTCTTGAAGATCGTGTAGCTCTTTTTGTCTCCTGGAGGAAAAGCCCGAAGGTACGCCTTTAGCGCATGCGCAAACTGCTCACAGCAGTTTTTTTGGGGGGGTTTTGGCAGCAGTCCAACGTTTCAAAGACAGGGGCAGGCGCGCTACACGCAACACAAAGGCACGCAGCGGGCGCACAAAGGAGACGCATTTCAGTGACTGGCGCGCTACACACAATGCAAAGGCACGCAACGCAAAAGGCATGCAGCGGGCGCACAAGGGAGACGCCATTTCAGTGACAGGTGCCATTTCACAGACAGAGGCAGGCACACTACGGAAGGGCACGCAGAGTGAGCACGGAGGTGATGCCATTTCAGGGACAGGCGCACACAGTGGACACCAATTATGGAGCGGCCGGAATCATTTTGCTGCCTGACTGGACCCAGTTCTCTTGGCAGTTGTTTTCAGGTCATCTTGTTTCGGCGTGAGAAGTCAAACCTGGTACGTTGGTCAGTTCTTTTTTATTTCTATTTTTATACATGTGTGCCCCGACATTGTGCTACACAATTTTTTTTTCTCGGTCTCAAGTGATTTTTGTGATTGAAAGACTACAGTGGCACGCACGCTCCTGTTTGTGATCTTGTACAGGTGCGTCTGTTTCAATGGTGGCACGCACACCTTACTAAGACAAATACAAGTGCGTCTGTTTCAACGGTGGCAGGCACACCTTACCAAGACATTTGAAGAAATGTTTAACCGCATTTCGCTCCTATTTGTGATCTTGTACAGGTGTGTCTGTTTCAACGGTGGCACGCACATCTTACCAAGACAAATACAGATGCGTCTGTTTCAACAGCGACACGCACACCTTACCAAGACATTTGAAGAAACTTTTAAACACATTTTTTTTCTTTTCTTTCCTTCAAAAGTATAACAGGAGTTTTTTTTAGTTAGTTTCTTGACTCAGTTTTCTGCTGATCATTTAGTGAGTATGTTCTGCTTCTGTTTTTAGTCCAGTTGATTTTCTTTTATCATGCAGTCTGTTTCTCCACCACCACCTTTTCTCGAGGTGCCTGGCAATCCACCTATAGCATGGAAAAACTGGTATGATGCTTTTGTAACATATTTGGGAGCTATACGAGCGTCTATGTTATACAGCTAAGAGGAAAAAATGCTTACTATTGCACTCTTTAGGCTTTGAAGGAAGATCAGTATTTAAACACTTGCCACCTTTGGTACAAGCTCAGGGAGATAAGGACATTGACGAATATGTGGAAGCTGTAAAAAAAACTGGAATTGCGTTTTGATGTCCTGCCAAGCTTGGTTGTCATCAGACATGTTCTTTAAAAGAGAGCAAAGATCTGGTGAGGATGTTGACGGATTTGTTTCTTCCCTCAGGATATTGAGTGCAGATTGTCAATTTAAAGGATTCACAGAACAGTTGGTCAGAGATCAGTATATTTGTAAGTGTTCGGATAAGTCTATCTAACAGAAATTGTTATCCATGAGAAATCCTTCCCTCAAAGAAACGATTCGCACTGCAAAAAGCAACAAACTCTCTAAAACATCTGTTAAAGAGCTAGAAGACAAAACTAATGAACTTGTAGGGGCAATTAGTTCAAAGGACTTTAAACCTAACTTAGCTCTGTGCACCGAAAGTAGTTCTGTTTTCAAGCAACCCAACATCTGTGTCAGGTGTGGTAACCACTCTCATGTCAAGGGGGGCAGAGGGTGTCCAGCAAAGAATGTCATGTGCAGGTCTTGTGGCAAGATGGGTCATTTTGCTTAAGTGTGCCAAAGTGGTAAGCGTGGTGGAAATGTTTCTCAAGCCAGCAAAGGGCAGGGAAATTCTGCTTCAATTGCGAATGTGTCTGATGCGGAGCGTGCTGACCCAGACAACATTTGAAATATTCAAGATGAGTTGAGAGAAATGGTGATGGTGGTGAGTGAAGAGTCCATCATCGTGGGGGATACCTCCGAATGTGTTGATCCTTATGTTGAAATTGGAATTGGTGACAAAAAAGTAAGTCTTTTGGTCAATTCTGGTGCGAGAATAACCATGATCACCCAGGAAATGTTTGAGGAAACATGGGAAAACCGTTCTTTGGAACCGCCGGACAGGGCTCCTGTTTGGTATGAAGGGTGGAAGATAGAGTTGGCTGGTTTTTTGGAAGACATCTTAGAATTTAAAGGAAGGAAGATACCTGGTAAAGTGTATGTGGCTATCAAGGGGTTGGCAATTCTGGGGTGGTTCCATCAAGGGTTATTTAAGATGGTTCTCAGGCCGGGAACTAAAGAACAAGTTTCTATAGTCTGTTCTACTGATTATACTGAAAACGTGTTACAACGTTTTCCTTCAGTTTTTGGTTAACGTTTGGGACAGATCTAGGGTTTTACCCATCAGATTAAAGTTAAGGATTATGTGAGTCCCGTTAAGCACAGACTTAGGAGTGTCCCTTTTAGTGTGAGAGATAGTCTTGAACATGAATTAAATGATTTGTGTGAGAAAGGTATTATAGAGCCAATTGAGTCATCTTTGTGGCTTTCTCCGTTAGTTGTCGCAAGAACAAAAATGGAGATCTTTGTGTTTGCATTGATTTACGCAGTCTGAATAAAAACATTTGGATTGATTCTCACCCTCTTCCCAAGATTTCAGAATTGCTGACGATGATTAATGGTTCCAAGTGGTTCATTAAATTAGATCTGGCATCAGCTTACCACCAGGTAGTTTTGGAGACATCTTCGAGACATCTTACGGCATTTGTGTCTCCTATTGGAATTTTCCAATATTGTAGGATGCAGTTTGGACTTGCTTCTGCAGCAGAGGATTATGTGCTACATGTTGAAGGGAGTCAAGGGTGTTGCTGTGTATCAGGACAATGTTTTGATTTATGGTGAATCCAAGGAAAAACATGATGAATCTTTATTTCAAGTCTTAGATATTATGCAAGAAAAAGGTGTCATGCTCAAGAAGGAAAAGTGTCTTTTCCTAAAAGAAAAAGCGGACTATTTGGGACACGTGTTGTCTGAACATGAGGTGGAACCTAGACCAGGTTTGGTAAAGGCCAATGAAGACAGCTTAGCACCTACGGACAAGGTTGGATTAAAATCTTTCATTGGTCTTTGTGAATTTTATTCAAGATTTGTGCCTGACTATATATCCAAAGTTCAACCTCTCACTAACATGTTGAAGAAAAATGTAGCCTTCGTTTGGAACGATTGCTGTCAAGAGGTGTTTAAATGGGTGAAATCACAGTTGGATGGTCCCAATATTTGGAAACATTTTGATCCCAAAGTCAAGTGCACCATCATGGTCGATGCCAATGGTGTAGGTTTGGGCGCCATCCTCACCCAAACCAAAGAGGGTGTGGAAAGCACTTTCGGGTATGCTTCTAGAGTCTTGAGAGGTCAGGAGATGATTTTAGAGAGAGAGAAAACTGCTGGCCTGTTGTTGGAGCATCAGAAAATGTCATTACTACATTTGGGGTAACCATTTTGTGCTGCTCACTGATCACAGCCCACTAGTTTCCATTCTATCTGGGAAAAAAATCAAATAGCACACACCAAGGATTGCTAGGTTGTATACAAAGTTACTGCAGTATGATTTCGAAGTGTCATATCTCCCTGGGAACAAGAATGGTAGGGCAGATTTCTTCTCAAGATTCCCTGTTGCTGATGAGGACAACTGTATAGATGAAGATGAGTACAGGAAAATTGCTTCATTGCCTCCATTGATATGCAAGACATGTGTGCCGTGAGTGAGAAGGATAAGGATGAGTTACTGGTCATGTCATAAAATGTATGAGCTGTGGTTGGCCCAAGGAGAAAAATATACCATATTCATTGCAAACCTTTGTGAAAGTGTCGCTTGAACTTTCTGTAGAAGACGGAATATAGATGCATAGAGACAGATCGATTCCACCTGAGAGGCTAAGACGAAGATTGATTTGTGGTGCTCATGAAGGGCATTTGGGCAAAACTCTCACTAAACGCAGATTGCGTGAAGTTTTCTGGTGGCCTCTTATGTATAAAGATGTAGATGCCTTTGTGGGAGATTGCGTGGTGTGTTTGAATGCAGAGAACAGTTTTACGGTAAGGACACCACCACAACAGCCAATTGAACTTCCGGCAAGGCCTTGGGAGAAGGTTGGCATTGATTTAGTTGGACCTTTTAACCTGTTACCACCCCCTCACATTATGCTATGGTTGTCATCGACTACTATTCTAAGTGGCCAGAAGTTCGTTTTTTAGGTGAACCGAATTCCAAGAATGTTATAGATTTCTTAAAAGACTTATTTTTGCGGGAGTGTGTCCCCACCAACATTGTGTCTGACAACAGGGTGCACTTTGTCAGTCAGGAATTTCAAAATTTCTTGGTACAAGGAGGTATTTCCCACTGTAAAGCTCATTGTATCACCCACAAACAAATGGACTAGTGGAACGAATGAATAGAGTGTTGAACAATTGTATAAAATGGGCGATTGCAAGTAAATGTGTAGTACAGAATGCTGTGTGCTCCATGTTGTGGTTTTACCACACTACTCCACATTCCTCAACCAAAATCTCACCATTTGAATTGTTATGGGGAAGGAAGCCTTCTTCTATGGTGTTTCCAGGTTGAATGTCAAAATGGGTGAAAATGAATGCTATTGAGGGTGTGGATGAGCTAGTCAGGGAAAATGTTGGTAAAGCACAGGAACCTCAGAAGAGTTATTTTGATTCAAGGAAAAGGACTGTACCACAGAAATTTGCAATTGGTGAAGTGGTGCGCATAAAGATTCCCATTCATTGCAAGAAGGGTAATGTGAAATACTCTGAGCCTATGATTGTGGACAAGGTTTGTGGAAATGCTATTAGGTTAAACAACAAAAATTGGTGGAACATGTCCAGAGTTGTTAAAATAAGTGGTCAAGCTAATAGCAAACAAACATGTGACATTTCTTCTGAATTGCTCAATGGTAATGGTTCTGGCATGCAGATGCCAACAGATCTGCGTAGAAGCAATCGACATTGTTCAGTTCCTGTGAGGTTTCGCAAGTTTTCTCGAAATCTCTGTTTTCTTGTTTCATTCTTCTTTTAGGTTCTTTCCATTCATCAGTTGCTTCTTTCATGTTCTACTCTTGTTTCGTTTTCCCTTTTTCTTTTCTTTTCTTTTTCTGGTGTACTTTTCTTCTTTCATTTCCTTGTTTTCTTTTATATATTTTGCATGATGTTTTTGGCTTCCTTTATTTTGTAAAAAACAAAAAACAACAAGAGGAGGAGGATAATGTAGTGGCTTACATTAGTGATGTTTAAGACCTGTAGAATGCTCACTGCCGATGGTTCATTGTGTGTGTGTATTCCACTTAGAATATAGAATACACTGGAGTGTTTGCCGGTGACAGTTGGATTTGCCCTAGCTCTGTGTTGGCTGCTGCGAAGGCCCTGCCAGTGAATAAACGTAACTCTTACCACGTTAATTGTAGTGTGTCTTTACTACAATGTGCCTGGTTATTATACTGTCATCAATCTGTCCATTACAGTAGAAGGAAATCCGGAGACCTCCAAGTCAACTGCAGGGTCAAAAAATTTCAAAATAAAAGAAAACTAACAGGAGCAGGGACTATGCTTCTGGCAAGAGACATCCATGCGGCTGGAGGGGCATAAATATACAGGGAAACTGGCAAACAGATAGATTTCAAGAACATAAAGGAAGAGTTGTCAGCCGGGCCTCAAAAAACATGATGGTTCCAAGAGGCTAACTAATAATAGCAGGAGACTTCAATGCTAAATAGGATACTGGGAAGAGGAAGATCAAGAGTTTATGGAGAGGACAAGAGAAGTAGGATCACCAATCCTCAGCCATCCTGTAAATGGAGTTAATGGAAAAAGAAGAGCCCTTGAAGACTTATATATCAGAATGAAATTGTGGCATGATTTAGACCTTGGCAGATGACTATACCTATAACTAATAAGCCCTATACCCTAGGAGGTTTCTTCCAGGATGTGGGGTTCATTATATTTTTTTCTGTTCCTCTCCTCTAGGTTTTTTCTTGGTGGTGACTGCCCAAAAAAAATGACAACACACCATTTACCTTATATAAGGTGGGCGCTATAATGCCCTTCCTCTGATGGCCATTGGATGAAGCTTTCTGTCGATGGAGCCAACAAGGCTACATCAATGGAAAGCTGCCAGTCTCTAAAAGAGGCAGGCAGACTGAGAGTTTGACTGAAAGGGTAGTCTGCTGAGTTTGTGACAGAGTACCCTGTCCACAAATTTCTAAAACAGTTCAAAGATGCACATATACCTGGCGGACAGAAAGTGATCACAACTGACCTACCTAGATTTTAAACACAGAAAGATCATTGGAAACAGGAAAACAATGCAAGGGTTGGATCACAGTTACACCAGGAAACTGCACTAGATTCAAAGGGGCTAAACGAAAATAAAGAGGAGATGAAGGAGTAGTTGTTGCTACAAGAGGCTTAGGAGAAGTCTGATACTGTTATTGAGTTTATTGACACTAACAACAGTACTCCCAATCCAATGGCCCAGGACACATTTCTTACATTGTATGCCATGATGCTCAATGATTGAGCAGTCTGTACATCCAGGGCAATTAAAATAACACAACCAGGAAGCATCCAAAGAAAAGATTTTCCAAACAAGGAATAGCATGCTTCGATGAAGAATGCAATGCAAAAAGAAAGGACCTAAAACAGCTCCGAAAAAATTGTTCCTGAACAAGAAATTGGAAGAATTTAGTCAAGCAAATATCCAACTTGATGTTTTCAACCTCCTGGGATAATAGTAGCATAGTCTCATTACATAGGAAAAGTCCTAAATCCCACATTATTCAAATCAATCAGCCTAATTAATACAAAAAGTAAGATCTTTACCATAAAAGGCTAGCAGAAGTGACTGAGGAAATCTACCAAGATTACTAAATCGAGATTGGCATTACAAAAACTAGAATGATGGTATGGGGAGCCTTATCTACTAAATCTAACAGAACGAACATCACAAGGGCTTGAATTACAAAGGTAAATTTACAAATGTACATACACTCACATGTATATCTATTCCTACCCCTAGGTGTAACTCTCAACTTTTTTGCTATTCACCATTTCTGAGTGGAGATTTACACCTAGGTATTGACTTACCTGTCTCCACCCCTGCTATGAATGAATTTACAAGTGTAAAGTTACTAATTTGTTACCTCCTGGGGGAGATCTCCCTATGGGAAAGTAAAGGGAAATCCAATAGGGGTGATTTATTTAAGGAATGTTTAAATAGTTACACCATATTAATTTCTCAAATTAAATGTGTATTATTAAATATTAAAATATTTGAAATATAGTAATTTAATTAATATATTTTTTAAACGTTAATTGAAAAAATTTGCCCCGCTCACTAACAGTTTTATTTTTATTTAAATTATAAAAACGTGGTTAAAATTTACATTTTAAATTATTTTCATATTTGTAAAAATATGGTTAAAGGTTTAATGTAATGCTTTCTTAAAATTTAGAGCATTATTACATTTAAAAATAATAAAATTAAGCATCAATTATACTATATATTATACATATTATCTACTGGCGGTCGCCAGTAGATAGTTATAGTTAGGACCTATTTTCCATAGGAAATCCGCAACATTCTATTTGAAATAACTCTTGCGTCGGTTGACGAATCTTCGCGAAATTTTCAAACTTTATGGCCCGCTCCGGTCCGCTCCAACCCTGAAAGTTTCGGGGTGATTCGTCAAGCGGGGGCCGAGAAAAAAGGGGGGTCCCAAAACGTGTTTTCCCCATTCACTTTCCCATAGGAAACTTTAGCCACGGCTACAGCCCGAACTGCTGAACGGAATTACACCAAATTTGGCAAAGAGGTAGTTCTTGGTTCAGAAAGAACCCTTTTTGTTAAATGGTGTAAATCCGTTCAGTAGTTCCTGAGAAAATCAAAAGGAAAATCACATATATATTTATGGCCGCGTCGGATTCGCGCACCCTGAGCGCACCCTGCGCGCACCGTCCCGATCACGAGCTGCATGCTAATTGGCTGTCAACACTCCAAATCAGGAAGTGTTGGCAGCCATTTTATGCCTCGGTAGAACCGAGGCACAGAAACAAGTGCGCAAAACGCACAAAGGGGCAGGGTAGAAACACCCTGACCCCCTAGGTCTGCTCAGGGGGTCTCACAAGGACCCCCTGGGCAGAAAAAAGCATTTTTTTTTTTTAAACGGTGGGATGCGCTTAGGGTGCGCGGATCCCTGCGATTAAAAAAAAAAAAACACAAGAAACAAGTGTGCAAAACGCACAAAGGGGGCAGGGTAGAAACACCCTGACCCCTAGGTCTGCTCAGGGGTCCCACAAGGACCCCTGGGCAGAAAAAAGCATTTAAAAAAAAAAATAATAAAAAAAAACGATCGTGCCGCAGGCCCCGCCCTTTTCCTTTACCACTCTGCAAACGCGCCCCTGGCGCGTTTGCAGAGGGGGAACGATTCCCCTTGAATACTGGGGGTCCCTGGGGGCCAACTAGCCCACCAGGAACCTCCAGTATGCGCCAGGGGCTGCGTTGCAGAGAGGTGTACAGAGGTATCTGGTGGGATACTTGGCCCCTAGGGACCCTCGGGATTGAGGAGGATTTAATTCCCCATCTTAAAACGCGCCACGGGGCCTGTTTGCAGACATGTCACCTGAAGCCCCGCCCCCTCCCTTCACCACTGTGCAAATATTCCTCTAAAATCAGCCGAACTACGAATTCCGATTTACTCACGTGTTATCAGGAGAGACCTCAGTGCTGCATCTTTGAGCCCAGTACTGATCCTGAAAAGTAATTTTAACCGTACTTACCAGTAACTTGAATTTCCTTCCATAGGATATCATTACCTGCTTTTTGCTGAAAACGTTTCTAAGTGTCGATTTTTGAAACATACAAATATTCTTCTAAAATCAGCAGAACTACGAATTCCGATTTACTCACCTGTTATCAGGAGAGACCTCAGTGCTGCACCTTTGAGCCCAGTACTGATCCTGAAAAGTAATTTTAACCAAACTTACCAGTAACTTGAATTTCCTTCCATAGGCTAACATTGACTGGTTTCACTTGGAAATTCTTCTAAGTGTGGAGTTTTGGAACTTTATAATATTCCTCTAAAATCAGCCGAACTACGAATTCCGATTTACTCACCTGTTATCAGGAGAGAACCCAGTGCTGCATCTTTTAGCCCAGCACTGACCCTGAAAAGTAATTCTAACCGTATTTACCGGTAACTTGTATTTCCTTCCTTAGGAATCCATTGTCTGGTTTTCAGCAGAAAAGTTTCAAAGTGTCGATTTTCACAAACTACAAATATTCCTTAAAAATCGCTTGTATGACTTAAACGCATTATTTCAACTGTTTACAGGAGATGCACCAGTGCTGGATCCAGGATCCACCACTGAGTAAGAAAAAGTAACGATAACACTACTTACCTGCTAAGTGAATTTCCTCCCATAGGATAACATTGGTGATTCTATGTGAAAAAGTTTCTAAGTGTCAACTTTTAAAATACAATAATATTCCTTAAAAATCACTACTGTAACCAAAACGCTTTTACTCAACTGTTTACAGGAGATGTCCCAGGACTGAATCTAGGATCCAGTCCTGTGGTTAGAAAAGTAATCCATAAAGTAACTAATTGCATTTAACTAGAAATTCACATTGAGCTCAATGTTGCATTGTGTTTGAAATTGTGTTGCCCATTGCAACAACTGTAACTACTGTACTTAAAAGTCTATTGCCTATTTGCAAAGTATTTAAACTAAAGTAATTCATTCTGAGAAAGTATATTTTGTAATGTAATGTATAATGTAATTATAATGTAATTTAAAAAATAAAATATCTAAAAATAAATAGTTTAAAAAAATGTAGTAAATCAGTATCAAAAAAATAAATATAACAATTAATACATTTAAAAATTGTCATTTACAAAACCTTTGAAATTCACTGAAAAAAACCATAGGTTTCAGACATGTTATAGTTAGGAATTAGCATTTAAAAAACCTTTGAAATTCACTGAAAAAACCATAGGTTTCAGGCACGTTACAGTTAGAAATTAGCATTTAAAAACCTTACAAATTCACTGAAAAAACCATAGGTTTTAGGGACAGTTATAGTTAGTTGGACATTGCACTCGTACAAAACCCGTGAAATTCCCCCGTTATAGTTAGTTCAGGTAACTATAACTCGCGCCCCGCAATGCACTGCTGATGACGTCACATATTACATCACTCATGACATGGTCAGTGACATCACTGATGACATCTCAAATGACATCACTGATGACATCACTGATGACATCACTGATGACATCATCCGTGTGATAATTTGATGCAACTTCTCACACCCTAATATAACTTTTGATACACCCACTGTAAATTACAGACTGCCATTGTCAAAACCATAGACACTCCAAAACCAATTACTATATACACACTCACTGATTCTTAGGTCTACACACACACATCTACTCACTCACCCGTACAGTCACTCATACTTATAGTCACTCAGTACAGGACTATTAGATGCACTCATACACCTATATAAACACTCACACACCGCCACTCATCCATAGAGGTACTCACACACCTAGTCAGTCATGCAAAAAATTAAGCACACACCCATTTACTCACCTATACAGTTATACACACACCAGCTCACTTACTCATACAAATACTAGCACATTCTTACGCTCTTAAACAATCTCTGATACAAGCACACACTCATCCATACAGTCACTCTCACAATCACACACTCTCGCTTATAGCTATTTATATACTCCAACACACATATATACTGCCTTTCACATATGTAGTTACTCACACATGTACCACTGGGACATACATTCACTCACTAACACACTCTTACACACACTTACCCACCCATACAGTCTATCACAGATGCACTCTTGAAACCATCCACCCAGTGAATCACCCACTCACACATCTATGCACAGAGTCGCACACACCCCACCCACACAAACACTGAGGCACCCATACAGATACTCAGACAACCAATCAATAACTCATATAGACACTCATGTAGCTATTCACAAACCCATGCAGCCACTTACACAGCAACAGACAGACGGATACAGACATTCACCCAGTTTAGTCACTAACCCATGCATTCAGTAAGATACGTTTAATCACTCACTTATAGAGTTAGTCACGCACCTACTAAATCATCCATTCAGACACTTATACACCCACTCATTCTTCAATATGCCTTTCCCTATATATATTAAACATATTTAAACTTTACAGAAACACACAGTCACTGGATGATGTCATCAGTGATGTCATTTGAGATGTCATCAGTGATGTCATCAGTGATGTCACTGACCATGTCATGAGTGATGTAATATGTGACGTCATCAGCAGTGCATTGCGGGGGCGCGAGTTATAGTTACCTGAACTAACTATAACGGGGGAATTTCACGGGTTTTGTACGAGTGCAATGTCCAACTAACTATAACTGTCCCTAAAACCTATGGTTTTTTCAGTGAATATATATTTGTATAGATATATATGCACATATGTTTATACACGCATATAGATATATACATATACATTTGTCTCCCAACAAAAGCCACATCCACAGAAAAGCTCTTGCTCAGGACAGCTACAATTTTATTGATTCACTGAGAAGTGTTTCACCCATGACGTCTATGATCACAAAATTGACCAGTTATAGTTATCTGAAGTAACTATAACTCACACCTTAAGCTGCTGCTAAGTTTTAACTGACATTTTAACCTAACTTTAACCTCCCTTTAACCTTTGTTTTTTCACTGAATATATTATACACAGACACATACATATATTTATATATACATTTGAAATATAGAATTAATGTAATTAATTGAAAACTAATTCCAATTTGTTATTAGTTTCATTCCCTACCTCCACTGTTTTCTATTGGAAGTGTGTTGTGGTAACAATGGTTGAACACTTTTATTCACTACCCTGCCTTGCTTCATTTGTTGAAATAGTTTTTAAAAGAGTTTTAAGGACCTACTTGGCTATGGCCTCTATAAGTGTTTCTCCCTTTTTTAGGGTGTTGTTAGTAGTAGAAATGGAAAAGAAGTCAGCAGTATCCAATAATGGTTAATAAACTGTATTGCAAGATATATTTAGGTTCAGTTTGTGAAAAAAATTATGAGAATTCATAAGATTCACAATATAATTGTGATCCATTTCATAAAAATGCAACCAAACTACTGTATAAAATTCAATCTGACTTTGAAATCTTCATTTTTTAAATTACTGAATAGTTGTAGGACTGACATTATGTAATATAGCCTCCTTATAAGATTTTCTTATTTTTGGGGTGGGGGTTAGTAAGAAACGTCTGTGGATTCTAGGGTGACGGGAGTGGCTAATTGTGTGGGACCTCCAAAGACTATTGGTCACCTTTTTCTCTTTATCCTGAAAATTTGGTAGTTTGTGAATGAGTGACTTGTTGCAATAAATGTTCCTGGCTTCACACGTGATGTAGCCTTCGTCACACCTCCACTGCATCTACATTCAGTTTAACACTTGAAAATAAGCAAACATATGATAATGCCTCAAAAAGCAAATAGACATCCATCTGGTGCTCACGTTAAGCCTGTGGTTGAATTTGTAAGAGTCTCATTAATTGAGCATGATCAACTAAACAATTATTTTTCATCAGGCCCCTTAGTTTTTTTTATAACACACTTTATTGATTTTTATTTTGTCGAGCCTTGTGCAATCTTGAATACAGTTGGTACATAGTTGGATTAGAAAACCATTTTGTCATAAGTATTTGAACACCAACAAGTTACAGCTAGTATATGGTTGTTATCGTGCATAATTTAACAATGTAGTCAGACTTCAGCGTCATTCCATTAGTGCATGCTTAATATATCTAGCAATTATTTCAAAGTGTTAACCCGAGCAATCCAACCCCTCTCTCCCCCACCCTCTATTCTGGCTCACCCCCGTTTATGATACTGACGTAATTCCTCCTCGGTTGCTTTGTTACATCCTGTAGGGGCCTGTGTTTAGTATGGCATGGCATTGTGCATCTGTCTGAAACCTGGATGGGACCGTGCCATATTGTATCATGCGGAGAAGCCTCTCCTATGTGTTGTTTGTTGTGGGGAAAGGTGTGGTTTCAGTGGCTTTGAATGCCTCAAGTATAAGGTCCCAATCCACAGAGATCGGATTCTTCCGCAGTCCCCAGTACTTCTCCCGTCTAATGACTGCACTCTCAGCTCCCCCCAGCGAGACACTTCCCCGCGCCAAGTGTAGACTGTTGGGGGGCGGGTCGATTTCCATCTCATTGTTATGGAGCGTTTAGCTATGAGGAAGGCTAGTTCAGTGAAGCGGAGCTGCACTTTCTGTGATTTTGACGTCGATGCAGCCCTAGTATACAGCTTTCGGCTGTGTCCCATATAGTGAGGCCTGTGATATTTCCTATGATGTGTGCGATTTCCGACCAGAACCCTCTGAGTCGTGGGCAGGACCGTAACATGTGCAAGATGTCTGCCTCTTCTGCCTGGCATCTAGGGCAGTGGTGCTGCGTGTTTGGATACATGTGCTGTAAGCGGTGCAGGTGAGGTAGGCCCTATGGAGTATCATGTACTGTATTAATTTAAATTTGGCATTGCGTGATTCCTTTTTGGGGTATTCTAAGAGGGTTGCCAACTCCTTATCTGTCAGCTCCTTCTCCAGGTCTCTGGACCATTTGTCACGTAGTCCATTGAGGGAGGTTCCTGTGTGCGCCCGGGTTCCCTTGTATAGCCATTTTATGAGCTGGCGCCCTTCACCTATTAAGTACATAGCATGTACGAGTTCATGTGGCAGGGGTTCTTCCCTATCTGGAGCCCAGTGTTTCTTCACGTAGCGGAGTATGGCAGCATGTATCATAAACAGATTACTTGGGACCCCGTTCTCCTGAGCAAAGTTCTCATGATGCATGAGGACACCGTTGTTAAACAACGCCCCTACTGTGGTGACCCCTTCCTCAGACCAGCTGAGGATGTTCTATTTTGTAATCAAGCCAGTGGGCATGGGGATTCCTAGCAAAGGAGTGTTATTGGCGTATGGGGGGCACTGGTGCGTGTATTGCAGTGTCTTTTTCCAGTATGTGAGTGCTATACGTAGAAGCATTGGGGCTCTTTGGGGGATCATGCTCCGGGGCAGTAGTAGGGTGTATAGGGCTCCTCGGTTGATGGCTTGTGTGGTATAACCCAGCTCGTGCAGGTTGCGCCCGGTGAGCCAGTACGATAGCCATTGAAGTTGGCTTGCGTAACAGTAGGCGCGAAAGTCTGGCACCTCCAATCCCCCTCTGCCCATCTCCAGTTGCAGTTTGGTGAATCCCACTCTTCTGCGGCCGGTCCCCCAGATGAGGTCTGATAGTAGTGTATCTAACGTTTTAAACATGGAGGTAGGGATCAATACTGGCAAGGTTGTAAAGAAGTATAACAGACATGGGAGTACTACCATCTTAGAGCTGGCTATACGGCCCACTAGAGAGAGCGGTAGCGAGGTCCAGAAGGTCGTCTGGGAGCATAGCGCCCTTACTGCTCTGGTCAAGTTGCCCTCTAATAGATCCTGCGGAGTCCTATAAATTTGGATGCCTAGGTATTTGAATGTGTTTTTGGCTACTGAGAGAGAAAGAGATACCCGAACCAGATCATGTCTGGTCGTTTGCCAGGGTGAAAGAAGAACGCTTGGGATTTCGTTTCATTTATGGCGAGGCCCGAGATATATTTGAAGTGTTGAAAAATGCTTGGCATCAGCTCTAGGTCACCAGTCAGGTCGTGGGTGTATACTATTAGGTCATCTGCATATGCTGACAGCACGTGTGTAGTGTTTCCCATTCTGCTTCCTATTTGTCCTGCGTCCCTCCGCAGCCTGATAGCTAGAGGTTCTAGTGCAAGTACAAAGAGTTGTGGCGACAGGGGGCATCCTTGGCGAGTGCTCCTGCCCACCGGGTATGAGCGCGAAATGTGGTTTCCGGTGCGGACTCGCGCCGTGGGGGTCGTGTACAGGAGCTTTACCCATTGCAGGTATGCAGATGGTATGCCAAACTTTCCCATGGCAGGGACACCACCAAGGCCTGCTTAGTAGAGAGTGGGAGGTTTCCCACGTCTAGAGCAGTTTGGTATAAGCTCTCCAAATGAGAAATCAGTTTGTCTGAGAATGTGTCGAAAAACTCCATTGGTAGGCCATCTAGGTCTGGGGCCTTGTTGCGTGATAGTTCCCGGATGGCCTCTTTAATTTCAGCTCTGGTGATAGGGCCTGAGAAGTCCTCCTGGGCTGCCTCTGTAAGTTGGGGATAGGTTAGGTCGTCCAGAAAGAAGTCCTTGGACTCACTCGCTACTTCTGTCGGGGTTTGGTATAGGGCCTCGTAGTACACACAGAATGCCTTGTTTATTTCTTGCTGTGTGTTTGCAGTGTCTCCGCCACTCGTAGGTATTTCGTGTATTGGAGTGGGGGGGTGCATCATGTAATAGCCTTGCAAGGAGCGCTCCTGACCGGTCTGCCTCCGCATGTTTTATCTGGGTATAGGATCTGTAGTCCATAACCCTGAGACGCTCCAGCAGATCGGCGTGCTCAATGCATACCTCCTGCAGCGGTGCCATTTTAGATGGGTCACTGGCTGCTTCTTGCTCTAATTTGTTCATGCTGTTTACTACAGATTTAAGATTTGAGTGTATTTCTTGTCCTGCCCCTGCTGTGGTACTGATAGCAGTGCCCCGTATGACTGTTTTAAACGCGTCCCACTCTATCAGGCGTGCGGAGGTCGAGTTAGTGTTCTCTATAAAGTAATTGGTGATTGCAGATGCCATAGTATCCCGAAAGACAGCGTCTTCCAGCGATTGGGGCCAGAGTTTCCAGGTGGGGACCGGTGTGGGGATCCTGCCCCATCTAAGGGTGATCTCTAACTGGTTGTGATCTGAGAAGGTCTTCACCAGATAAGTGCTGTGAGTCACTTGTGCAGTGAGGGAGAGAGAGCAGAGTATTCTATTTATCCGTGTGTGGAGTTGGTGGGTCAGGGAGTAGAAGGAGTATTCTTGACTGTTTGGATTCTTTAAACGCCATAAGTCTCCCAGTGCCCAGCCTCAGGACCATCTGCACAGTGCCTCCGATTGTCTAATGGACCCTGTGCCCTGAATTGGGGGGGGTGAGCGGTCTATTTGGGTGTCCAGTACTGCATTGTAATCTCTGCCCAGTATCCATGGGTAGCCCTCCCAGTCTGCTAATGTTGTGTTGAGGCTTGTGAGAAATTTATCTTGCTCAAAGTTCTGGGCATATAGGCTGCCTATTATGTGTGCGCCATCTAGCGTGCCATGAACCAGGATGTATCTGCCATGTGGGTCTGTGCGCTGCTCCAATGCCACAAATGGGACCCCGTGCCTGATCCATATTGTCGCCCCTCTAGCAAAGGCTGACTATGATGTGGTGAACACTTGTTCATTCCATTTTTTGCGGAGTTTTGCCGCTTCGGAGTTGGTAAGGTGGGACTCCTGAAGAAATACTACCTGTGCCCTACGCCTATTTAGTTGCGCATGTATTCTGTGGCATTTATGGATTGAGCCCAGTCCCCTGACGTTCCAGGTTATTATGTTATACGTGCCCAGCAAGTGCTAGTGGTTCTGTGTGTGTTTCTTACGCCTGCCTTAGGTAGCGAGGTAGGCGGCGTGTGTTGTGTGATGGGGGTAAGCCTCTGATCCCAAAAACCCTTGTAACATTCAATACTATGTCCATCTCTGAAACTAATACGAAACAAAAGGATCCACCTCAGAAGAGGTTTTAAAGGAATGTGTTTCCAATCTTGGTAGGACACACACAGTGTTTGCTTAAATACCCCTCACACACCAAAAGGGCCCTTGGTGTCATGCTTCATCATAGGGGTCTTCATCTCACTACGTCTACACCACACATAGTACTGCAATATCAGTGCTCCCGCGTAGTCGCTGGTCGTAGCACGCCCCGTGCCCGCAGCGGGGCGGGAAGACCCCTATGATGAAGCATGACACCAAGGGCCCTTTTGGTGTGTGAGGGGTATTTAAGCAAACACTGTGTGTGTCCTACCAAGATTGGAAACACATTCCTTTAAAACCTCTTCTGAGGTGGATCCTTTTGTTTCGTATGAATCTCAGAGGAGGACGTATCCACCTCTAGTGCCCACGAGGGGCACCTCTTCACTCCCTAATCCTGTTTTTCGTAGCATCTCTGAAACTATGCTGGTCCAAACTAAAAACACAACTGTGTTAACCTTTACCAAAGTCTGGTTTGCTTTCGCAGTGAGGGGGGTGTTTCTTGTACCATGCATGGTACGATGGGCGATGTGTTAGCCCCTTAGTGTCCAGACCATGTTCATTTGTTAGAGGTTTACTGAAGCTGGGGGAAATGCATGCGCCGCTGGCGGCGGTTACCTCCTTTGTCACTTTTATAAACAGTTCAGACAAGTCAGGGCTCTACGGCCAGGCGCCTCTTCAGCCCAGGAAGTCGTCAGCTGTTTGGAGTGTCACTGTGCAGAACAAGGCTATACTGTTCTCAGAGTCTGAGTGCATAGTGTTTTCTTCTGACACTTCCAACGTGGAGGGGGGATTGCAATCCCTGAAAGTGGCTGCCGCAGCGAGTGCCGATCCTGTGGGGCCGCTCTACACAGAAAAGGTCAGAAAGGCCCTCGGGGGCCACATGCTCACAAAGCCATTGTTCCATGAATCTGGTGGCATTGGGGCCCTCACAGCTTTCCGGAAGACCGATGATACGAACGTTGTTCCTTCTTGTTCGCCCCTGGGCATCTTCGACCCTGTCCTGGAGCCCAGACACTTGTCGCTGCCACTGTGTTATTTGTTCCGTATGTTCTTTATGTTGTGGCAGTATTTCTGTCAAGGTTAGTTTGTTGGCCTTTACTGTAGTTGCTAATTTGTCGTGGTCTGTTTTCAGGAGGGTAAAGCCAATTGGTCAGTGAGCCTATTTGTTGTTCTATTGCTTTTCGTGAGTCTCTGACCTCCTGTAGGATTAAGTCCAGCTTATCCGGGGCTGACCCAATATTTGTAGGTGGGATGCAGCTTAGTGGAGGGACTTGGGTGGCGTTGTCTGCTTCTTCTTGCTGCTGCGTATTTGTGGTGGTTGCCTCTGTCAACTTTCCTTTAGGGTGCCCCATGGTGCGGCAATAGCTGATTCAGATAATGAGCAGGCTCTGTTAGGCTTTCAGGGTAGCTGTGCCTTCCGGTGCGTGGGCTCTCTGGTTTCGGCACTCGGTCACAGTCCTTGTTACTCCAGTATTTCAGGGGGGTCACGGCTCCAGGCACCCCGCCGCGTGTACCTGCCCTTCAGCGTATGCGGCGGATGGGGGACTGTAAGATTAACTTAAAGGCTTGTCTCCTCTGATGCACTCCCATTCCCGGTCACATTGCGGGCATATTGCCCATGGGGTGTGCATAGGTCTGCGTTCCGCACACCTCCTTCCGCCTGTATGTGGCTCACCACCACTATAGTTGAGGGCTCTGGGCTCGTTGCCTCTAGGGTGCACTAGTGCAGAGCTATGATTGTGGCTGTATAAGCAGCATCAGCCGCTATCTCCCGCCCGCTGGTGCACTGTGTGGATCAGGCACCCTAGCACCCGGCAGGGTCCGGTGTAGGCCAGGGGGTCACAGTGTGCCATCTGTTCGCGGCCAGCTAATTATGCCTCGATTGCAGGCCTCCGTGCGCAGCAGCCGTACCTCTTGTCTGCTGCTCTCAGGAGGCACCCCTCTGGTTTGGATTGTAGGCCACAGCATGGGGCCCAGGCATCGGGATCCAGTCTCAGTCCAGGCCCCGTACATGTCCAGGCCGCGGGGCTAAGGGATGGACACGAGCGGGCTCGCCGCACCGCCGGGTATCGCCTTTGGTCCTGGATCCCCCCACGGTGGCACCGATTCTCGGCAGGGTGCATATGCTTCCGGCCTAGGCCACCGTTCCCATCCGCTGCCCCAATAGCGCTCCAAGGCCAAAGGCGCCTCTCCGGGCCTGGTTACGATGCTAAGGTGTTGGGCCGCAGCGTGAGGCTCAGGCGCCAGGAGACTGCATCGGTTCAGGCCTCACTCCGGTCGGGGACCCATTCGCGGGCGGGGTGCTATGCCTGAACCCCCCCGCCACCAGACTCACTGCACCTCAAGGCAGCTCTGCTGGTCCCGGATTTTCAACTGGCTCCTCCGGGTGAGGCGGCGAGTGGCCAGACCACTCTGGCCTCCAGCACTGCCCGCCAGGCCCGACCCACCGGGCCTGACCCGTGGCAGGCGGCAGCCCATCTCCCAGGTTAGGCAATGTCAGGGCCGGGAAGATGCCCCGACCTCACAGTCTGCAGCCGCAGTCTTTAGTTGGTTCGTCGGGGGCTCGCCAGACAGGGGGGTCCCGTGGTGCCGCAGCACGGGGGAAGCAGGACGCAGGCTGGCCCCGACGGGGGGGATCGGGGGCCTCCGCCAGTCCGGCACCCCGCCTCGACTCTCGATCCTCGGGGAGGACTAAGGGCCATACATCCCGGCAGTGGAGGGGCCACAGCAATCGTCCTCAATCCTTGCCAGTGGCGTCGTACAGCTCCGGCGTGTGTGCAGCGCCCAGCCTGGGCTCTTCCGTCAATGCCGGGGGATCGGTAGGTGGTTGGTGAAACGACCGTACGCTGCCCCTTCTGTACTGCTACAGGCTGGGGGTGTTGTTTTAGTGGATGGCCCCTAGCTTCGCTTAGTATCTCAGAATTTCTGGTCCGGGCATGGAGCTTGGCTAAGTTGCGACCGCCATGTTCGGTGGTTAGCCACGTCCCCATCAGGCCCCTGTTAGTTTTGACTTCCTTAAACAATCAAGTAGATATTTCCAATTACTCATGATTGGCTAGTTAAAATGTTTACTCTTAATCATCTTAAAAGAGATAGGTACAGATACTTGCCTTAACTGCTTTTATCTAAAATACCATTGTCAGAATTATGCCACCTACCAGCAGAACCAAGACAACAACCTGGTCCCAAAAACAGCCACCCATCTTTGTATTTGTGTTTATTTATTACAGTGCTTTTAAATAGGGGTGTAAAAAAAATCACATTCACACTTGCTTTTATGTAATTATACGAAATTCTGGAAACATTACATGAAATTAGGTACCATGCTAATCCGTCATTTAGTGCAAGGGCATAAATACTTTGTTGCATATATGCATTCTGCACTAAAATAGCACAAAAAAACACAACTGCCATGGACAACAGTTCTCATTGTTTATGTTGTTGATGTACTCATAGGCTAATATTTTGCTGGTAATGGTGGCGTACTTACGAAGCATAGAATAATGGCATCATTTCAGTAATTTCACGTAATAATAATAATAAAGAATTCACTAAATGATGTGATTTACGCTAGTGTAATTTAAGTTTCACCTGTGTCTACTTTTAACTAAGGGGCTGTTCATAATGATAGAGACATCGTACAGAGGGAAACATACTACAACAAAAATAGCTAACAATCCATAGACTCAAGATTGGTTACTGTCAGAAACTGGGTTATTTATTTGGAAGGCGGCCCTATCAACTTAATAAACACTATTTGGTTAGGGTACATCACAGTTCTAAGGATTCTCTGCTCAACCTCTGATGGCAATGGAACAGACAGGGCAATCTCCCAGAGAAGTGTGTGATAAGGGTCAAGCAGAACCAAACAATTTTAAAGTCAAGATCAAAACACAAAACATTCGCAAACCAGTTTAGGAAACTCATGAAAACATTTATAAGAAAAAAGACACCAAAATAAAAAAAAAGATAAAGGGAATCAGAGATATGAACTTTTGAAGCTGTAAGATAAAAAGCTCCAAGAAAACACAAAGCAATTGAAAGTCCCAGTTCAAAGTTAACAGCTGCGATTTCAGGCCAGCTGCTAGTGAGTGGACTTAGTGTAAGCCAAGGTAGTTACGCTGGTCAACATTTTGCCTTCAGATAAGCTGTTGAGAGTCCCTTGAAGTTTAACAGGCCATAGTCCAGCTCCCACTGAAGCCTGCAGTTTTGATGGTAAAAGCTCAGGACAAAACAAAACCAGATGTCATAACCACAAAGGTTAAGTCAACATGTGGAGGCCTTTGCCTTCTTGCCACAGTCCAAGGTTTAATCTTCAGACTTAGGGCCTAATTTATATGTTGGCGCAAAGGGTTCTCTGCCACAATGACGACAGAGTACACTTCCTGCTAACATAATGGTCATGTGGGTCCCTGGGACCACTGCCTGCCATTAAAAAATATTTTCCCCTGCATTTGAAAAGGGGAAGGGGTCCCCTGGGGACCCCTTCCCTTTTGCGAGTGCATTACCACCCTCTTGAAGAGGTTGGTAATTTGCGAATGTTTTGCGACTGCAACTGCGGTCGCAAAACATTCATACATGGGGTTGTGGTCGCTATTAGGAAGTCAACGCCCCTTCCTAATAGTGACTCGCAATTCCTAAATAGCGAGTCACAAATAAATTGCGACTCGCTATTTAGGAATTGCACATAGCCCTTTCACATTTTGCATGCGCAAACGGGTCGCAAACCCGTTTGCGCATGCAAAATAGGGTCGTACATCTGGCACTAAATATGTTATTTAACAATATTACATTTAAAATTAAATATATTTAAATAATTATAAACTATATATAAATATTATACTTATTTTTTTAATATATATATATCTATATCTGTATCTTTATTTAAACATATATTACTGAAAACTATTATTAAAATAGTAATTTTAATTTATATTATAACTTACATATTTTTTGTAAACTTAAAAAATAAGAAATATATATATATATATATATATATATATATATATATATATATATATATATATATATATATATATATTCACTGAAAAAACCACAGGGATGTTATAGGTAGGCTGACATTTCCCTCGTACAAAACCAGAGAAATTCAGCCGTTATAGGTAGCTGAGCTAACTATAACTCATGCCCCCGTAATGCACTGCTGATGACATCACATATTACATCACTCATGACATGGTCAGTAACATCACTCATGACATCACTGATGACATCTCAAATGACATCACTGATGACATCATCCACTTAATATCTGATGCACCTCCTCACACCCTAATATAACCTTTCATACACCGACTCTAAAATACAGACTACCATTCTCAAAACCATAGACACACCAATACCAGTTAGTAAATACCCACACACTGATTCATAGGTTTACAAACACATCCACTCACTCACCCATACAGTCACTCATACACGCAGTTACTCATCAACACAGCCACTGATATAAGCACTCATACAACCATACAGACACTCACACACCGCCACTCACCCATAGAGTTACTCACACACCTAGTCAGTCATGCAAAGAATCAATCACACTCCCATTTACTCACCAATACAGTTATACACACACCACCTCACTTATTCATACAGATACTAACATATACTTACTCTATTCTACAATCACTGACACAAGCACATACTCATGCATACAGCCACTCTCACAATCACTCACTCTCACATGTTATGTTATGTTATATATATTTATAATGCACACAGATACTCGGCAGAGTGTCCCGGCGTGTACTTGAGAAAAGGAAACATAGGTCAGAGCAGCAGCTAGAAGAGAAGGGTTTTTAACTTTTTCTTAAAGATCACCGGATCCTGGATGCCGCGCAGCACCAGGGGCAGTGCATTCCATGCCAAAGCAGCTTTCCGCACAAAGGAGCTCCCGCCAAGCCTTTGGCGGTTGAACCTAGGGGTCTGCACCAGAAGTTGAGAAGAAGAACGCAACTGTCTTACTGGGTTGTAAAAAGCGAATCTCTTCTGTAGGTAGATAGGTCCCAGGCCATGGAGAGCCCTATGGGCAATGGCCAAAGTTTTAAATTTTATTCGGGACTCCACTGGGAGCCAGTGCAAAGAGCGCAAATGAACACGCACACTACACCTGCTAGACAAACCCAGCAGGAGTCTGGCAGCAGAGTTTTGAACTACCTGCAATTTATTCAAGAGGTAGCCGGGGAGGCCCACATAAAGTGCGTTGGCATAGTCCAGGCGGGGCAAAATCAAGGCGCGGACAACAGTTTCTTTAGCAGGTCTTGGGAGGAGAGGAAGAAACTTCCTCAAAGCTTTCAGAGTGCCAAAACAGGTCCCAACCAGCTTCTTAACCTGGGTTGAAAAGATCAGGTTCTCATTGAACCAGACCCCCAGATTTTTTGCAGCGTTTCCCATTGCACTAGGCAAGGGGAAGCCTGGGGGCCATAGCCTCTCTCTGAAATTGGCAGGAAATACGCCATACAAGAGAACCTCTGACTTCTCTTCATTACACTTCAGCCACATATAGCCACTTATATACTCCAATGCTCACATATATTGCCTTTCACATATGTAGTTACTCACACATATACCACTGAGACATCCATTCGCTCACCAACACAGCCATATGCAAACTCACTCACCCATACAGCCCCTCGCAGATCCACTCATGAACCCATACACCCACTGAAACACCCACTCACACATCCATGCAGGGAGTCACACACCCCCCGAGCCACCAACACAGACACTCAGGCACCCATACAAGTACTCAGGCAACCAATCATTAACCCATATAGACACTCATGTAGCTACTCACCAACCCATGCAGCCACTTGCACACCGACTGATACAGACATTCACTTGGATTAGTCATTCACCCATGCATTCACTAAGACATGTTTAATCACTCACTTATACAGTCAGTCATGCACCCACTAAATCATCCATTTAGACACCCATACACCCACTCATTCTTCAATAAACCTTGGCGTATATATATATTTATATATATAACATTCTTAAACTTGTTAGAAACAGTGATGTCATCAGTGATGTCATCTGAGATGTCATGAGTGACATGAGCTCACTTTGCTACTGGATTTAAGCTAGCCTGGCTGATAAGGGGTGTTAGCCCGAAACCGGTCCCAGGATGCTTGTTTCCGGTCCAGGGAAGACATGGCTTGGCAGTTCGGGCTGGACTGTTCCCATGAGGCACAGGGTCAAGACTGATTTACATATAGCTGTGTCTGAACTGGGGTGGCGAAGTGAGCTAAAGAATGATGATGGATTCAACCCAGATCTGTGACTGGGGGTGAGTGTCTGAAAAGTTTCAGCACTCCGTCCACCATATCCTTGTGTTTGCTACGTCATGAGTGAAGTCATCAGTGATGTCACTGACCATGTCATAAGTGATGTAATATGTGACGTCATCAGCAGTGCATTGCGGAGGCGCGAGTTATAGTTAGCTCAGCTAACTATAACAGCTGAATTTCTCTGGTTTTGTACGAGTGAAATATCAGCCTAACTATAACGTCCCTGAAATCTGTGGTTTTTACAGTGAATATCTAAGGTTATGTAAATGCTAATTCCTAAATATAACATCCCTGAAACCTGTGGTTTTTCAGTGAATTTCTAAGGTTTTTAAATGCTAATCCCTAACTATAACATCCCTAAAACCTGTGTTTTTTTCAGTGAATTTCTAAGGCTTTTTAAATGCTAATTTCTAACTATGCCTACATAGGATGAACATGTACAGAAAGAGGAAGAAAGGCGCAGAAAGAAGCAAGAGAAGTGCAGAAAGAGGCAAGAGAGTTGCAGAAAGAGGAAGAAAGGTGCAGAAAGAAGCAACAAAAATGCAGAAAGAGGCAACAGAAGTCCAGAAAGAGGAAGAAAGGTGGGGAAAGAAGCAAGAGAAGTGCAGAATAAAGCACAGGCGGCAGAAGGAGGCCTACTTTGACTGTACCTTTCCACAGACTCATACAAAGTAGCCTAATCACTAATCCTTCGTCCAAGATGTCTTAAATCTCACTTTTCTCTTGAAGGTTCACTATTCATCGACTGCTCAGAATGTTAGGCCTACCAAATGTAAAATAGCAATCCTAACCATATCACTGTTGTAAGTCTGACCAAGTTTGTGAAGGTATGCATGCGTGTGCCTCTGATTTTACCTAGTGACAAGTTACATAAAAATAAACATACAAATACTTGAATACCTGTGTTTCAAACAGCATTCTCTGTTAATTTGAGTACAAAAAGGTGTATGTATTTCTTTCTGCTCATAATATAGGGCACATGGGTATTCAATAGTATATTTGAGGGGCTCTATAACACCTATATACATAAGACATGTCTGCCTGTGCAACCGAATGACAGAGCAGAATTAAGAAGATTTGACCACTGTTAGATTTGGGGGTCTCTAGTTGGCAGAGGTAGGTACCTTTGACCAAATAGGGACCCTTGCGTCTAGTCAGGGTAAGGGGGTACACTCCTAAAATAACCCCTGCTCACCCCCTTGGTAGCTTGGCACGAGCAGGCAGGCTTATCTCAGAGGCAATATGTAAAGCATTTGTGAACACATACAGTAATACAGTGACAACACTACAGATGGACAATAAATAAGTATTTTTATATAGACTTAACACAAGACCAAACGACAAAAATCCACAATACTGTACTCAAAAATAGACGTTAAAATGTTATAATATAGCTCAGTTCTCTCAAGTTGTAGATGCGACACTTTACTCTCAATGTACCTTGAATGCGTAACGCAAAGAAAACAAAAGGGGTCACAGGGAAGGTGATGCGTCGGTTCCTTACACTCAGGGGAGTGGATGCGTCGGTTCCTTACTGGTGCGCAGGGGAGTTGATGCTCGCTTCCTTACTGTGTGGGGAGGTGATGCGTCGGTTTCTTACTGCTCTCCAGTGTGATGCGACAAGATGGCACCTCGATGCGATACTCTTCTCCGGTGGGATGCGACAAAATGGCGTCTTGGTTATGGTGCGACAACGTTGATGCAATGCGTGCACGCCCGACGGCGACTCGATGATCTTTGGAGCCGCGACAGGCCCTGCGACGCGCTTCTCCGGTGATGCGACGGCGAACTCTGTGGCGGCGGCACGCTTCTCCGGTGATGTGCCGCGCTTCGGTGATGCGATGATGACAGCGGCAGCGGCGGCTCGCTTCTTCGGCGATGCGACGACAGCTGCTGCAGGCGGCGACACGCTTCTCGTCGTTGCGCCGCGCTTCCAGCTCCCAGCGACACGCAGTCTCTCAGAAGGCCCAGCACAACAGCAGGCACTTCAATTCCCAGCAAGGGAATTCAGGGGGGAGCTGGTTGGTGAAGTCTTGTATCCATGAGACTTCAGGCAGGAGGCAAGCTCTAGTTCAAGCCCTTGGATATTCTTCTTCAAGTTGATAGAGAGCACACTCAGTCCTTTTCTCCTTTCTTTGGCAATGAAGCAACCACTGCAGGCCAACCCCCAAACACACAGCACAGGGGTAGTCTCCTCCTTCAGCTTCCTGGTTCTTCTCCTCAGCAAAGGTTCGTCTTGATTCCCAGAAGTGATCTGCAGTTCTTGGGTCTGGGTCCCAATATTTATACTCCTTTTCCCTTTGTTCTCTGAAGGCAGAGAGGCCTTTGCCTAGTCCAAACCAGTTCTGGTCAGTCCTGGACACTTTGTTGACAAGACTCCTTTCCTTTCACAGTGTAGGCCAGGGACATCAGACACACCACAGGAGGTGGAGCCAGCATTGTGGAGGGAAGGCACAGCCCTATTCAGGTCCCAGGTGCAACTCCTCCCTCCCATCTGCATGCAGATCTCTCTATTCAGCCCTGTGCTGACTCACCCTGTCTCCTGGAATCCCCCAGCCCCTGTCACTCAAACTCCAGACAAGGAATACACAACCTAGCAGAGGCAGGCTTGGATAGTTGGGCAAGAAAATACCTACTTTCTAAAAGTGGTATTTTCAAACCCAGAATGTTAAAATCAACTTCACTAAAAGATGTATTTTATCATTCTGAGTTCAGGCATACTAAACTCGAATTTCTACCTAGTTCCCTGAGTCAGTTAGGATTATAAAATGTTATAATCTAACTGCCCATTCTGGCCTATGGGGAACAGGTAGCCTTGCACTAGTGAAAAACAAAAATGGCTGTAATTCACTATTAGGACATGCCACACACATCAGGGCATGTCCTACCTTTTACCTACAATGCACCCTGCCCATGGGCCTACCTTAGGGGTGACTAATATGTATAAAAGGGAAGGTTCAGGGACTGGCAAGTGGGTGCACTTTCCCAGTCAACATGGCAGTACCAGACTGCACACAGGCTCTGCAATGGCAGACCTGAGACACACTTTACAAGCTGCTCCGGTGGGTGGCACAATCAGTGCTGCAAGCCCACCAGCAGCATTTGATTTACAAGCCCTGGGCACACGCAGTGCCTGTACTAGGGTCTGACAAGTAAACCAAACAAGCCAATCATGGAGTCACTAATCCATACATCACTTTACCATAGGGAGCACTTGCACTGTGGCACTGAACAGCAGTGGCACAGTGCCCACAAGCATCTAAAACCAGCAAAAACATGAGGCCACAGCAAAAAAATAGAAGGGAGACCCACACCAAGGTTGCCAGGTCCCCTCCAGCTGAAATGTGGGGAGAACTACCCTACCTCCTGGGAGTTCTCATCACTAAGGCGGAAAAATCTGGACAGACCATCAGCATTGGCGTGTTCTGTACCAGGGCGGTGTTCCACCATAAAGTCCATCCCCTGTAGGGATATGGACCACCTCCACAGCTTTGGATTCTCACCCCTCATCTGCATCAACCATCTGAGGGGCCTGTGGTCTGTCTGAACCCGGAAGTGAGTCCCAAACAAGTATGGTCTCAACTTCTTCAGTGCCCAGACCACAGCAAATGCCTCACGCTCAATTGCACTCCACCTCTGTTCCAGTGGAAGTAACCTCCTACTGATGAAGGTTACAGGTTGGTCTAGGCCCTCCTCATTAATCTGTGATAGTACAGCCCCCACACCATGCTCTGAAGCGTCTGTTTGCACAATAAACTCTTCTGGGAAGTTGGGTGCCAGGAGCACGGGCGCCGTGCACATGGCAGTCTTCAGGGCATCAAAAGCTCTCTGACAGGTGTCTGTCCAAATCACTCTCTTGGGCTGCTTCCTGGAAGTCAGCTCTGTCAAGGGTGCAACAATGCTGCCATACCCCTTGACAAACCTCCTGTAATACCCAGTGAGTCCTAAAAGGCTCTCACCTCTGTCTGGGTCTTGGGGGTTCCCAAGCCAGGATGGTCTCAATCTTGGGCTGTAGGGGCGCCACCTGGCGCTCCTAACCTGGTGTCCCAAGTACACCACGGAACCCTGCCTGATCTGGCACTTACTCGCCTTGATCGTGAGGCCTGCTCTCCGCAGCGCCATCAACACTTCCCAGAGGTGGCGCAGATGTTCTTCCCAACTGGCGCTGAACACTGCGATGTCATCCAGGTAGGCGGCACTGAACTCTTCCAGTCCAGCCAACACCTGGTTGACCAACCTTTGAAAGGTGGCAGGGGCATTCTTCATCCCAAAGGGCATAACCCGGAATTGGTAGTGCCCATCTGGTGTGGAGAATGCTGACCTCTCTCTTGCCCCATCAGTCAAGGCGATCTGCCAGTACCCAGACGTTAAGTCAAACGTGCTGAGGTACCGGGCAGCCCCTAGCCGATCAATGAGCTCATCAGCTCTGGGGATGGGGTGCGCGTCAGTCCTGGTGACTGAATTGAGCCCTCGGTAGTCCACACAGAACCTCAGCTCTGGTGTGACACCCGGTGTGGCAGCCTTTGGGACCAAGACCACTGGGCTGGCCCAAGGACTGTTAGAGGACTCAATCACCCCCAACGCAAGCATCTTGGAGACCTCCTCCTTGATGCAAGCTCTCACCCTGTCAGTCACCCTGTAAGTTTTGTGCTTGACAGGAGGACTGTCCCCAGTGTCTACATCATGGACGCACCAATCAGTGACACTGGGAATCAGGGAGAACAGGTCAGAAAACTGTCCCAGCAACTGGTGACAGTCATTCTGCTGCTCAGGGGTCAGGGTGGAAGAGAGGTTCACTCCATCCACTGACCCATCTTGCTCTGTTGCAGACAGGAGGTTAGGAAGAGGCTCAGTCTCCTCCTCCATTCCAGCATCTGTTGCTAAGAGCATGCCCACTTCGGACCTCTCTAAGTGGGGCTTCAGGTGGTTGACATGCAGGAACCGCAAGGGGTTCCTGGGAGACCGCAAGTCCACCAAGTAGGTAACCGGACTCTTGCGCTCCACCACCTCAAATGGTCCGGTCCACTTATCCTGGAGCGCACAGGGCTCCACTGGGGCCATGACCCACACTTTCTGACCAGGCTGAAGCTCAACCAGAGTGGCATTCTGGTCGTACCACGCTTCATCTCCTCCTGGCTGGCTTCCAGATTCGCCTCAGCGAGTTTTCAGAATCGCCTAGTTTGGTTCCTGAAGGCCAGCAGGTAGCTATATACATCCTGGGGAGGTTTCCTGGGAGATTGCTCCCAGCCTTCCTTGACCAAACTCAAAGGTTCTCTCACTGGGTGACCATAGAGAAGTTCAAAGGGGCTGAACCCTAAGGACTTCTGTGGCACCTCACGGTATGCAAAGAGAAGGCATGGTAAGAGGACGTCCCACTTACGCCTCATGGGTTCCTCAAGACCCAAAATCATGCCTTTGAGGGTCCGGTTGAATCTCTCAACCAGCCCATTACCTTGGGGGTGGTAAGGAGTGGTGAACTTGTAGGTTACACCACACTCCTGCCACAGGGACTTCATATACTTAGAAATGAAGTTGGTACCTCGGTCTGACACCACCTCTCTGGGAAACCCCACGCAGGAGAAAATCCCCATCAGTGCACGTCCCACCACGGGGGCCGTCACTGTCCTGAGAGGGATGGCTTCCGGGTACCGGGTGGCATGGTCCACCAAGACCAGGATGAACCTGTTGCCCATGGCTGTCTTGGGATCCAGAGGCCCCACAATGTCAATGCCCACCCTTTCAAAGGGGGTGCTGACCACAGGGAATGGCTGGAGAGGAGCCTTGTGCTTCCTCCCACTCGTTCCACTTGCCTGGCAAGTCTGACAGGTCCTGCAATGAATGTCTGAACTCTTGCGCATCTGGGGCCAATAAAAGTGGGTGACAAGCCTTTCAAATGTCTTGTCCTGCCCCAAATGTCCTGCTAAAGGCACATCATGAGCCAGCCCCAGTAGGAAGGCTCTGAAGCGCTGGGGTACCACCAGCACACGGGCTGACCCAGGCTCAGCAACCTTAGGCTCACTATACAGGAGACCATTCTCCCAGTAGATCCAATGTGATCCAGACTGATCACCTGCTGCCTGGCTTGCAGCCTGCTGCCGCAAACCCACAAGAGAAGGGCACTTGTTCTGCTCCTCACAGAACTCTTCCCTGGAGGGACCTCCTTCCTGCTGCCAATGGGTCAGCTCAGGCAGGTCTCACAGTTCAGCAATCTCTTCCCCGGTAGGCTCCAGGGCATCCCCCTCAGTGTCTGCCTCCTCCTGGGCCGTGGGAATCTCAGGGGCCTGTTTCCCGTGCCCCCCCCACCTCTTCTCTTTAAGGCAGGCACCTGGGCCATTTTCTCAGGCTCCAGGTCCTCTTGAACACCCTTACTGGCTGCCATAGACCGAGTGGTCACGCAGGCCCACTCAGGCAAACCCAACATCTCTAAATGAGCTCTTCGCTCCACCTTAGCCCAAGGGGAGCTCTCCAAATCATTACCTAACAGACAATCAACAGGCATGGCTGGCCTCACAGCTACTTGAAGAGTCCCTGAGACCACCCCCACTCAAAGGGAGCCTGTGCCACCTTGCAGTGGCTCTCTGTGTTGTCAGTGGCAACAACTGGGTAAAATGCATTGGGGACTACCTGCTCTTCAGACACCAGCCGACAACAGACAGCTGTCACACTGGCTCCGGTGTCTCTAAGAGCTTCCACCCTTTTGCCATTGATGGTCACCCACTTTTTAGTGTTATCAGGCAGCTGGGTCCTGGGGACCATCTCACAGTCTCCTAAAGAGACAAGGGACATCTCTGCGGGACCCCACCCACCCTGGGCACCCATCTCCTCCCCCAGGGCTACACTAGCCAACTGCCGGGGTGGTGCACCAGTGGGTGCTGTCTTCCCATACAAGGGACATCTAGCATCATAAGAACAGTGGCCTACTAGACCACACTTAAAACAGGTCTTGGGCCCCTTGTGAACAGGCTTATCTGTCGGGGCCACTGCCTTCTTCTCAGGGGGAGGCTGGAAACCTTTCCCTTGGTTCCCTTGGGGATTACTTTGGGGCCCTTTCTGGAACTCCCTCTGTTTACCCTTGTCCCCCCCACTCTTCTGCTGGGGACCCTGCCCACCTTTGGCGAAGTCTCCCACATGACCCTTCTGGACCCGGGTGCTCACCCAGCGGTCCGCCTCCTCAGCAAGCTTCCTAGGGTTAGTCAGCTTACTATCAATAAGATGCTGGCGTAGCTCTGAAAAACAGTTATTTGACAAGTGCTCCCATGCAAACAAATCATAGAGCGCCTCAAAACTATCCACTTTGCTACCCTTCACCCAACCATCCAATGCTCTGCAAAAGAAAGACACATATTCCACCCAAGTGGTAGACTCCAGTTTTCAGCAATTTCTAAACCTTTGTCTGTATAGCTCTGGGGTCAAACCAAATCTGGACATTAGGGCTCCCTTCATGTGGGTATAGGACATCTGCTCCTCTGTAGGTAAATCCAACAAAGTGTCCCTCCCATCACTAACAAAGCGGCCCCACAACCCCGCTCCCCAATCCTTCTCAGGGACCCGGTGGGCCAACATTGCAGCTTCATAAGCCCTAAACCATTGACCAATATCCTCATTCTTGTGGAAATCTTTAACTACATCTTTGGGAATGTAGACTCTTGCTTCTGCATGCACTGGCGGTGTGCTGCCACCAGAGGGAGGAACCTCTAAACTTTTGGCCTTGAGTTCCAATTCCCTCAATCCTCTCTCATGCTCAAAATGCATTCTCTTTTCCTCTAAGGCTAACTTCTTCATCTCTAATTCCATCCCAAGCTCTATTTTCTTGCTCTCTGTCTTTCTGACCATTCATTTTGAGCCTAGCTAGCTCCATCTTATGCTTCCTTTCCTTTGCTCTGTCCTCCAGCTCTCCTGGGGACAATCCCTTGGAAGAAACACTGCTGCCCGCCCCTGAAGGTGCTTTCCCTCCGGTTGGGCCCACTGGCCCCTCAAGTTGCTCATTTAAATCCTCTGCCTCCATTACTGGCTCCTCAGGATGCTCACTGGCATTCCTAGATTCTACCCAGGCCCTCAGCACCTTTTGGTATTCCTCTTCCCTGGTGAGGCCTTTCATAGAGATTTTAAATTTCTTGCACAAAGCTTTGAGATAAGGCACAGTGTAAGTATCAATTCTCTCTTCTTCCAATACGATGTCTACAGATACTATGGATGCTAACTTGCTCATGGTAGCCAAAAGACTGGCAGTTCTCAAGAATCAAAAATAGAAAAGACGTCCCAAGGAAAAAACTCTCAAAAAGTATGTGGTTGCGTTATGGCCTGCACTCACTAGTAGTGTACACCAATCACTGTATATGAATCACAAATGCAAGTCCAAATCCTCACCGCTGACCACCAATGTTAGATTTGGAGGTCTCTAGTTGGCAGAGGTAGGTACCTTTGACCAAATAGGGACCCTTGTGTCTAGTCAGGGTAAGGGGGTACACTCCTAAAATAACCCCTGCTCACCCCCTTGGTAGCTTGGCACGAGCAGGCAGGCTTATCTCAGAGGCGGTGTGTAAAGCATTTGTGAACACATACAGTAATACAGTGACAACACTACAGATGGACACCACACAGGTTGTATTTATAAAAATAAGTATTTTTATATAGACTTAACACAAGACCAAACGACAAAAATCCACAATACTGTACTCAAAAATAGACGTTAAAATGTTATAATATAGCTCAGTTCTCTCAAGTTGTAGATGCAACACTTTACTCTCAATGTACCTTGAATGCGTGACGCAAAGAAAACAAAAGGGGTCGCAGGGAAGGTGATGCGTCGGTTCCTTACACTCAGGGGAGTGGATGCGTCGGTTCCTTACTGCTGCGCAGGGGAGTTGATGCTCACTTCCTTACTGTGTGGGGAGGTGATGCGTCGGTTTCTTACTGCTCTCCGGTGTGATGCGACAAGATGGCACCTCGATGCGATACTCTTCTCCGGTGCGATGCGACAAAATGGCGTCTTGGTTATGGTGCGACAACGTTGATGCGATGCGTGCACGCCCGACAGCTGCGCGGCGACTCGATGATCTTTGGAACCGCGACAGGCCCTGCGATGCGCTTCTCCTGTGATGCGACGGCGACCTCTGTGGCGGCGGCACGCTTCTCCGGTGATGCGCCGCGCTTCGGCGATGCGATGATGACAGCGGCAGCGGCGGCTCGCTTCTTCGGCGATGCGACGACAGCTGCTGCGGTGGCGACACGCTTTTCGTCGTTGCGTCGCGCTTCCAGCTCCCAGCGACACGCAGTCTCTCAGAAGGCCCAGCACAATAGCAGGCACTTCAATTCCCAGCAAGGGAATTCAGGGGGGAGCTGGTTGGTGAAGTCTTGTATCCCTGAGACTTCAGGCAGGAGGCAAGCTCTAGTTCAAGCCCTTGGAGATTCTTCTTCAAGTTGATAGAAAGCACACTCAGTCCTTTTCTCCTTTCTTTGGCAATGAAGCAACCACTGCAGGCCAACCCCCAAACACACAGCACAGGGTTAGTCTCCTCCTTCAGCTTCCTGGTTCTTCTCCTCAGCAAAGGTTCGTCTTGATTCCCAGAAGTGATCTGCAGTTCTTGGGTCTGGGTCCCAATATTTATACTCCTTTTCCCTTTGTTCTCTAAAGGTAGAGAGGCCTTTGCCTAGTCCAAACCAGTTCTGGTCAGTCCTGGAGCACTTTGTTGACAAGACTCCTTCTTTCCTTTCACAGTGTAGGCCAGGGACATCAGACACACCACAGAAGGTGGAGCCAGCATTGTGGAGGGAAGGCACAGCCCTATTCAGGTCCCAGGTGCAACTCCTCCCTCCCATCTGCATGCAGATCTTTCTATTCAGCCCTGTGCTGACTCACCCTGTCTCCTGGAATCCCCCAGCCCCTGTCACTCAAACTCCAGACAAGGAATACACAACCTAGCAGAGGCAGGCTTGGATAGTTAGGCAAGAAAATACCTACTTTCTAAAAGTGGTATTTTCAAACCCAGAATGTTAAAACCAACTTCACTAAAAGATGTATTTTATCATTCTGAGTTCAGGCATACTAAACTCGAATTTCTACCTAGTTCCCTGAGTCAATTAGGATTAAAAGATGTTATAATCTAACTGCCCATTCTGGCCTATGAGGAACAGGTAGCCTTGCACTAGTGAAAAACGAAAATGGCTGTAATTCACTATTAGGACATGCAACACACATCAGGGCATGTCCTACCTTTTACCTACAATGCACCCTGCCCTTGGGCCTACCTTAGGGGTGACTAATATGTATAAAAGGGAAGGTTCAGGGACTGGCAAGTGGGTGCACTTGCCCAGTCAACATGGCAGTACCAGACTCCACACAGGCTCTGCAATTTCAGACCTGAGACACACTTTACAAGCTGCTCCGGTGGGTGGCACAATCAGTGCTGCAAGCCCACCAGCAGCATTTGATTTACAAGCCCTGGGCACACGCAGTGCACTGTACTAGGGTCTGACAAGTAAACCAAACAAGCCAATCATGGAGTCACTAATCCATACATCACTTTACCATAGGGAGCACTTGCACTGTGGCACTTAACAGCAGTGGCACAGTGCCCACAAGCATCTAAATCCAGCAAAAACATAAGAGGCCACAGCAAAAAAATGGAAGGGAGACCGACGCCAAGGGTGCCAGGTCTAACAACCACCTATCGGAGAAGCTACCCACTTTTTAAGCTACCATCTTCAGATGCATAACACATGTGAGAATACATGTACAAGTAGACATATAACTCAGTCACGAGAGCACACAGACCTTTAAAATTGACCTTTAAAATTGACTTCCCATTTGAATACAGAAAGAGGCGAGAGAAGTACAGAAAGAAGCAAAACAATTGCAAAAAAAACGAGAGGTGCAGAAAGAGTAGGAAATGTGCAGAAAAAGGCAAGAGAAGTGCAGAAAGAGGCAAGAGAAGTATAGAAAGAGGCAAGAGAAGTGCAGAAAGAGGCAAGAGAGGAGCAGAAAGAGGCAACAGAGATACAGGAAGAGGGGTGCAGAAACAGGCAAGAGGGGTGCAAAAAGAAGCAAGAGGGTTGCAGAAAGAAGCAAGAGAGGTACAGAAAAAAGTAACTGAAGTGCAGAAAGAAGCAACAGATGTGCAGAAAGATGCAAAAGAACTTCAGAAAGGCAAGAGAGGTGCAGTAAGAGGGAAGAGGGCTGCCGAAAGAGGCAAGAGAGGTGCAGAAAGAAGCAAGAAAGGTGCAGAAAGAAGCAAGAGAAATCAGAATGAAGGAACAGAAGTGCAGAAAGAGGCAAGAGAAGTGTAGAAAGAGGCAAGCTGGGTGCAGTAACAATCAAGAGGGGTGCAGAAAGAAGCAAGAGAGGTACAGAAAATAGCAAGAGAACTGCAGAAAGAAGCAACAGATGTGCAGAAACATGCAAGAGAACTGCAGAAAGAGGCAAGAGAGGTTCAGAAAGAGAGAAGAAGGCTGCAGAAAATGTCAAGAAGGGTGCAGAAAGATGCACGAAAGGTACAGAGAGAAGCAAGAAAAATGCAGAATGAAGGAACAGAGGTGCAGAAAGAGGCAAGAGAAGTGCCGAAAGAGGGGTGCAGTAACAATCAAGAGGGTTGCAGAAAGAATCAAGAGAGGTGCAGAAAGAAGCAAGAGAAGTACAGAAAGAACCAACAGAGGTGCATAAAGAGGCAAGAGGGGTGCAGAAAGAAGCAGGAAAGGTGCACAAAGAAGCAACAGAGGTGCAGACAGAGGCAAGAGAACTGCAGAAAGAGGTAAGAGAGGCTCAGAAAGAGGCAAGAGGGGTGCAGAAAGAGGGACGACGGGTGCAGAAAGAAGCAAGAGAGGTGCAGAAAGAAGCAAGAGAAGAGCAGAAAGAAGCAACAGAGGTGCAGAACGAGGAAAGAGAAGTGCAGAAAGAAGCAAAAAAGTGCAGAAAGAGGCAAGAGAGGTGCAGAAAGAAGAAACAGAGGTGCAGAAGGAGGCAAGAGAACTGCAGAAAGAGGCAAGAGCGTAGCAGAAACAGGCAAGAGATATGCAGAAAGAGGGAACAGGGGTGCAGAAATATGCAAGAAAGGTGCAGAAAGTGGGAGGAGAGGTGTAGAAACAGGCAACAGAGGTGCAGAAAGACAGAACAGGGGTGCAGACAGAGGCAAGAGGTGCAGAAAGAGGGACGAGGGGTGCAGAAAGAGGCAAGAGGGGTGCAGAAAGAGGCAAGAATAGTGCTGAAAGAAGCAACAGAGGTGTAGAAAGAAGCAAGAGTAGTGATGAAAGAGACAAGAGAGTTGCAGAAAGAAACAAGAGAGGTGCAGAAAAAAATATGAGAAGTGCAGAAAGAGGCAAGTGAGGCAGAGAAAAAGGCAAGAGAGGTGCAGAAAGAGGCAAGAGGTGCAAAACGATGCAAGTAAAGTGCAGAAACGAAACAAGAGGGATGCAGAAAGAGGCAAGAGGTGCAGAAAGAAGCAAAAAAGGTGCAGAAAGAGGCAAGAGAGGTGCAGAAAGAAGCAACAGAGGTGCAGAAGGAGGCAAGAGAACTGCAGAAAGAGGCAAGAGCGTAGCAGAAACAGGCAAGGGAAGTGCAGAAAGAAGCAACAGAAATGCAAAAAGAGGCAAGAGAAGTGCAGAAAGAAGCAAAAAAGGTGCAGAAAGAGGCAAGAGAGGTGCAGAAAGAAGCAACAGAGGTGCAGAAGGCGGCAAGAGAACTGCAGAAAGAGGCAAGAGCATAGCAGAAACAGGCAAGAGATGTGCAGAAAGAGGGAACAGGGGTGCAGAAAGAGGCAACAGAGGTGCAGAAAGTGGGAGGAGAGGTGTAGAAACAGGCAACAGAGGTGCAGAAAGACAGAACAGGGGTGCAGACAGAGGCAAGAGGGGTGCAGAAAGAGGCAAGAGGGGTGCAGAAAGAGGCAAGAGGGGTGCAGAAAGAGGCAAGAGAAGGGCTGAAAGAAGCAACAGAGGTGTAGAAAGAAGCAAGAGAAGTGATGAAAGAGACAAGAGAGTTGCAGAAAGAAACAAGAGAGGTGCAGAAAAAAATAAGAGAAGTGCAGAAAGAGGCAAGTGAGGCGGAGAAAAAGGCAAGAGAGGTGCAAAACGATGCAAGTAAGGTGCAGAAACGAGGGATGCAGAAGGAGGCAAGAGAGGTGCAGAAAAAGGCAAGAGAGGTGCAGAAAAAGGGAACAGGAGTGCAGAAAGAGGCAGGGGCGGGGCAGAAAGAGGGAAGAGGGGTGCAGAAAGAGGCAAGAAGGTGTGCAGAAAGAAGCAAGAGAGGTGCAGAAAGAAGCAAGAGAGGTGCAGAAAGAAGCAAGAGAGGTGCAGAAAGAAGCAAGAGAGGTGCAGAAAGAGGCAAGGGAAGTGCTGAAAGAAGCAACAGATGTGCAGAAAGAAGCAAGAGAAGTGCAGAAAGAAGCAACAGAAATGCAGAAAGAGAAGTTCAGAAAAAAGCAAAAGAGGTGCAGAAAGAGGCAACAGAAGTGCAGAAAGAAGCAAGAGAGGTACAGAAAGAAACAAGAGAAGTGCAGAAAGAAGCAACAGAGCTGCAGAAAGAGGCAAGAGAAGTGCAGAAAGAGGCAAGAGAGGTGCAGAAAGAGGGAAGAGGGGTGCAGAAAGAGGCAAGAGGGGTGCAGAAAGAGGCAAGAGGGGTGCAGAAAGAGGCAAGAGGAGTACAGTAAGAAGCAAGAGAGGTACAGAAAGAGGCAAGAGGGGTACAGTAAGAAGCAAGAGAGGTACAGAAAGAAGCAAGAGAAGTGCAGAATGAAGCAACAGGGTCGCAGAAAGAGGCAAGAGGGGTGCAGAACGAGGCAAGGGTAGTGCAGAAAGAAGCAACAGAGGTGCAGAAGGAGGCAGAGAACTGCAGAAAGAGGCAAGTGAGGTGCACAAACAGGCAAAGGAGGTGCAGAAAAAGGAACACAGTGCTGAAAGAGGCAAGAGAGGTCAAGAAAGAGGGGTGTAGAAAGAGGCAAGATAGGTACAGAAAGAGGTAAGACAGCTGCAGAAAGAGGGAAGACGGCTGCAGAAAGAGGCAAGAAGGGTGCATACAGAAGCAAGAAAGGTGCAGAAAGAAGCAAGAGAAATGCAGAATGAAGGAACAGAGATACAGAAAGAGGGTAGAGGGGTGCAGTAACAGGCAAGAGGGGTGCAGAAAGAATCAAGAGAGGTGCAGAAAGAAGCAAGTGGGGTGAAGAAAGAACCAGCAGAGGTACAGAAAGAGGCAAGAGGGGTGTCGAAACAGGCAAGAGAGGTGCAGAAAGAGGCAAGAGAACTGCAGAAGGAGGTAAGAGAGGTGCAGAAAGAGGCAAGAGGATTGTAGAAAGAGGGAAGACAGGTGCAGAAAGAATCAACAGAGGTGCAGAAAGAAGCATGAGAAGTGCAGAAAGAAGCAACAGAGGTGCAAAAAGAGGCAAGAGGGGTGCAGAAAGAGGCAGGAGACGTGCAGAAAGAAGCAAGTGAGGTGCAGAAACAGGAAATAGGGGTGCAAAAAGAGGCAAGAGAAGTTCAGAAAGAATCAAAAGGGGTGCAGAAAGAGGCAAGAGAGGTGCAGAAAGAGGAAAGAGAGGTGCAGAAAGAGGCAAGGGAAGTGCAGAAAAAAGCAAATGAGGTACAGAAAGAGGCAAGAGAAGTGCAGAAAGAGGCAAGAGATGTGCAGAAAGAGGGAAGAGGGTGCAGAAAGAGGCAAGAGAAGTGCAGAAAGAAGGAACAGAGGTGCAGAAAGAGGCAAGAGAGTTGCAGAAACAGGCAAAAGAGGTGCAGAAAGAGGGAACAGGGGTGCAGAAGCAAGAGAGGTACAGAAAGAGGGACAAGGGGTACAGAAAGAGGCAAGAGGGGTGGAGAAAGAGGCAAGAGGGGTGCAGAAAGAAGGAAGGGGGTGCAGAAAGAAGTAAGAGAAGTGGAGAGAGAAGCGACAGAGGTGCAGAAAGTGGCAAGAGGGTACAGAAAAAGGCAAGAGAAGTGCAGAAAGAAGCAAAAGAGGTGCAGAAAGAAGAAGTGAACTGCAGAAAGAGGCAAGAATGGTGCAGAAAGAGGGAGAAGGGTGCAGAAAAGAGGCAAGAGGGGTAAAGAGGGAAGCAAGAGAGTGGCAGAAAGAAGAAAGAGAAGTGCAAAAAGAAGCAAAATAGGTGCAGAAAGAGGCAAGAGAGGTGCAGAAAGAGGAACGAGGGGTGCAGAAAGAGGCAAGAGGAGTGCAGAAAGAGGCAAGAGGAGTGCAGAAAGAGGCAAGATAAGTGCAATAAGAAGCAACAGAGGTGCAGAAGTAAGCGAGAGAACTGCAGAAAGAGGCAAGAGAGTTGCAGAAACAGGTAAAAGAGGTACAGAAAGAGGGAACAGGGGTACAAACATAGGCAAGAGAGGTGCAGAAAGAGGGAAGAGTGGAGCAGAAAGAGGCAAGAGAAATGCAGAAAGAGGCTAGTGAGGGACAGAAACAGGCAAGAGGGGTGCAGAAAGAGGCAAGAGAAGTGCAGAAAGAAGCAACAGAGGTGCAGAAGGAGGCAAGAGAACTGCAGAAAGAGGCAAGAGAGTTTTAGAAACAGGCAGGAGAGGTGCAGACAGAAGAAAGAGGGGTGCAGAAAGAGGCAAGAGGGGTGTATAGAGAAGAAATAGAGGTGCAGAAAGAAGCAATTGAGGTGCAGAAACAAGCAAGAGAAGTGCAGAAAGAAGCAACAGAGGTGCAGAAAGAGGCAAGAGGGGTGCAGAAAGAGGCACGATAAGTGCAGAAAGAAGCAACTGAAATACAGAAAGAGGCAAAAGAGGTGCAGAAAGAAGCAAGTGAGGTGCAGAAAGAAGTAAGGGAAGTGCAGAAAGAAGAAAATGAGGAGCAGAAAGAGGCAAGAGAAGTGCAGAAAGAGGCAAGAGATGTACAGAAAGAGGCAAGAGAGGTGTAGAAAGAGGGAAGAGTGTGCAGAAAGAGGCAAGAGAAGTGCAGAAAGAAGCAACAGAGGTACAGAAAGAGGCAAGAGAGGTGCAGAAAGAGGCAAGAGAGATGCAGAAAGAGGCAAGTGAGGTGCAGAAACAGGCAAGAGGGGTGCAGAAAGAGGCAAGAGAAGTGCAGAAAGAAGCAACAGAGGTGCAGAAGGAGGCAAGAGAACTGCAGAAAGAGGCAAGAGAGTTTTAGAAACAGGCAGGAGACGTGCAGACAGAAGAGGGGTACAGAAAGAGGCAAGAGGGGTGCATAGAGAAGAAATAGAGGTGCAGAAAGAAGCAATTGAGGTGCAGAAACAAGCAAGAGAAGTGCAGAAAGAAGCAACAGAGGTGCAGAAAGAGGCAAGAGGGGTGCAGAAAGAGGCACGATAAGTGCAGAAAGAAGCAACTGAAATACAGACAGAGGCAAAAGGGTTGCAGAAAGAAGCAAGTGAGGTGCAGAAAGAAGTAAGGGAAGTGCAGAAAGAAGAAAACGAGGTGCAGAAAGAGGCAAGAGAAGTGCAGAAAGAGGCAAGAGAGGTACAGAAAGAGGCAAGAGAGGTATAGAAAGAGAGAAGAGTGTGCAGAAAGAGGCAAGAGAAGTGCAGAAAGAAGCAGCAGAGTTGCAGAAAGAGGCAAGAGAGGTGCAGAAAGAAGCAAGAGTTGCAGAAAGAAGCAAGAGAGGTGCAGAAAGAAGGGAGGTACAGAAAGAAGGGAGGTACAGAAAGCGGAAGAAATGTGCAGAAAGAGGCAAGAGAAGTGCAGAAAAAGTAAGAAAGGTGCATGAAGAAGCAAGAGAAATGCAGAAAACGGCAAGAGAGGCGCAGAAAGAAGCAAGAGTTGTTTGCGCACCATTAGTGCCAATTTAACACCCACATTAAGCAATAAGTAACAGGTGACCATTCTAGGTTTGCAAAGGGCCTTCCACCTCGTTTTAACACTTGTCGCTGCATTTTCATTAATGTTTGAGCCGTTTGAGCTAGAAATAATGTTTTTTGTTCAAATCTGCAGATTATGCAGCAGATGATGGATTATGTGGCAAATGTGGAAAATGTATAATTGTGTGAAAATCAGTGCAGCCGAACAGTCACAACATACCACATAATTCCACAACACACAACGTACATCCACTCTACTCCAAAAAACATTAGTAAAAATGTTTACATTTACAACACCAATAGCTCTAACTCTCGCAAATGCGAGACCTATTACATTGCAAATGCTTCTTTAACTAGTAGTCGTGTTTGCAGAGTGGTGGAAAAAGGGGGCTGGGCCTCCGACCAGCGCTCAGGAGGGTTTCTTGGCCCCAAAGTCCCTCAGGAGTAGAGTGGACTTCATCCCCCAACCAGTAGTGTGCCAGGAGGCGTGTTTGCAGAGTGGTGGAGAAAGGGTGGGCGTGGCCTCCAAAGACCTCTTAGCAATCCCACTGTGTGGGACTTACTGGAGGGGGAGGTGGCCCCCAAGGACATCCTTGGAGGCCAACTACCCCTCCTATTACCTGCAGTAAGTCCCACACAGCAGTATTGCTAAGTTCTCATAGCAGGCCACGCCCCCTTTGCCCACCATTCTGCAAACGCGGTCCCTGGTGCGCTCTTGGATGGGGGTTAAAGTCCCCTTCGCTGCTGGAGGTCCTTAGGGGCCAACTAGCCTACCTGTTACCTCCAGTAAGCCCCACACAGTGAGATTGCTGAGAGGTGGACACAGGCCATGCCCCCTTTTTACACCACTCCGCAAACACGCCTCCTGGCACACTGCTGCTTGGGCGATGAAGTCCACTACAGTCCTGAAGTCCTCAGGACACAAAGGGACCTCATCACCCCACCACCAGTGCGCCAAGAGGCGCGTTTGCAGAGTATTGTAAAAAGGGGCGTGGCCTCGGAACACCTCTCAGCAATCCCACTGTGTGGGGCTTACTGGAGATACCTGGTTGGCTAGTTGGCCCCCAGGGACCCTCAGTAGCGACTGGGACTTCATCCCCCAACCCAGAGCGCACCAGGAGGCACGTTTGCAGAGTGGTGCAGCGTGAGGGGGGCCCTCCTGCGAGTTGCCGGTTTCTTTTTTTTTAATTTTCTTTTAGGAAGGGGGGCTGTTTGGCCCTCTCTCCCTTGACCCTTTTTGGCCCCGGGGACCCCATCCCCTGGGGCCAGAGCCATCTTTTGTTGTTATTTAATTTGAAAAGGGAAGGGGCACGATGCTCCCCTCCCGAGGCCGAATATGGCCCCAGGGACCCCATCTCCCGGGGCTAGGCCTTTGTTTATTTTCATTTTTTTAAAAGGGGAGGGGGCCGCAGGGACCCCGTCCCCCGGGGCCTGCCCAGTCTATTTATTTTTTAAGTTTGGAGGGGGGCTGCATGGTCCCCCTCCTGAGGCCAATTGTGGCCCCAAAGACCCCATCTCCTGGGGCCCGGCCTTATTTTTTTAAATTTTGTGTTTTTTAATTAAAAGGGGGGAGGGGCGAGTGGCCCCCTTCCCGGGCCATTTTCGGCCCTGGGAACCCCATCCCCCCGGGCATGGCATCGGTGATGGGGACCACGGGGGAGCCGCAATGCCCCCACGGTCCCTGCCGGCTCCCCGCCTCCTGTGGGAGCCGGCATTGCTTTTGGACAAAGGGAACTGCAAACATGCAGCTCCCTTTGCCCAAAAGCAAATCTGCTTCGCTTCACGGAAGCAAGAGCAGTTTTTCTGCTCTCGCTTCCATGAAGCGAAGCAGAAGTTTGCTATGGCAGGGCGGGAGCAGTGCTCCCACCCTGCCATAGCAAACTGCAATGTCCCGGGGGTGGGCTCCCCGGGACATTGCTGGAGCCGGCCCTGGAGGGTGGCGGTCCCCAGGGCCAAGGAGGGCTCTTGGATGGCCCCCCTCCCAGCATTTGCATAGCCCCAGGGAGGTGGTGGTCCCCGGGGCTGGGTGTCCGCAACGGACCCCTGCTTTACATAATCTATGCCCCGGGAGGGTGGTGGTCCCCGGGGCAGTGTGGGGGGTGTTTTTTTTCCAGTGGGATTCACAGACCCTACACGAATACCACCATAAATATTTTTAAAAATGCTATTTTGGCCCTCGGCAGGCCTAGCAGGCCTGAGCAGGCCCAGGGGGTCAAGGTGTCCTACCCTGCCCCCTTTTCTTGTTTTTTTACCTTTTTTCTTGTGACTCGGTTCAACCGAGTCACAAGATGGCGGCTAACACTTCCTGGTTTGAAGTGTTGGCAGCCAATCAGAGACAAGCTCGAGATCGGTAGGGTTCGTGGATCCACCGCAGTCACCAGATACTAATATTTCTAAATATATGAATTTCTCAGAAACTACTGAACGGATTTACACCATTTTAAAAAAAAGGTCTCTTTCTGAACCAAGAGCTATCTTTTTTGCCAAATTTGGTGTAATTCCATTCAGCAATTTGGGCTGTAGCCTTGTCTAAAGTTTGCTATGGAAATTAACATGGAGAAAACGTGTTTTGGGACGCTCCTTTGTTTTTGGCCCAGGCTTGAGAAATCACCCCGAAACAGACAGGAGCTGACAAGAGCGCCCTATGGGGCATATTCTCAAGGACTTCTCGCCAAGTTAGCGGCACTTTATCGCAGCCAAAGTGGCGATAGATTTATCGCCCCATTCACAAGCAGGTGCTAACAGCCGATATCGCCAGTTTTCCTGCAATAGCAGTCGCAAAAAACATCGCCACGGATGACACCGGCAACTAACGCTAATGAGATGCAGAGTAGGCATTCCTGTGCAAAAAGCAGCGAAAACACCACTTCGCAATATTCTCTACAACCAGCCAGATCGGTGATAAGATCCCAAAACAGGCGATAAGGAGCGTTAGCAGCAGGGATTTAACACCTGCCCTTACCTGGTGTTAAGTCAGACGACAACCTGCACCACAAAAGGGAGGCCAGACCAGAGCCACACCTGAAGAACAACAGATGCCATGGAGCTACTGATCATGCAGCTCGGAGCCCCAAGAGGGCCACAACACGCACCGCCACCACACCCAGGCCTGCCGCCCCCCCCCCGGACTACCACAGAGGCAGCGCAGACAAAGACAGCGGACCTTCAGAAAACGCACCAGCCTCACAGATTTATCACCATAGGATGTCATTGCCCACTGCAGGCTCAAAAGGACAACCATCCTCCGCATCCTGACCATCATTGCCCACAGGCTGACGGTACCAACACAGCGGACAACCAACATCCCTCCGCAGACAAAGCTGCTGGCTGTGCTGCACCTGTTGACCTCTGGGACCTTCCAACCAACAACTGTCAGAGTCGGAGGAGTCTCACAGCCAGCCCTATCCAAGTTCCTCACACCTGTCTTGGATGCCATCATCAGCTTGGTACCCCAGCACCTTTACTTCCCACACACTGCGCAGGAACAGCTGGAGACCAAGCAAGGCTTCTATGCCATAGCTGGCTTCCCGCACGTGTTGGGGGCAATCAACTGCACACATGTACTCCTCGTGCCCCCTGCCACCACTGCACACAATTACCACAACAGGAAGCACACGCATTCCATCAATGTGCAGGCAATAGTGGACCACCTGGGACTCTTCACCAATGTCGTCGCCAACTACCCAGGCAGTGTGCATGATTCCTTCATCTTCCGACAGTCCATCATCAACCAGCGCTTTGAGGCTGGCACCTATGAGAATGCACTGCTCATTGGTAAGTACCAAATGAACACACCACACACCTCAACTACACAGTCATGCAACTCACAACTCTGGGAATGCACATGTTACAAACTCACATACAACATGCCAAACAACATGCCCACCTACCAGACACGACAGCACAACTTATCGTGGTAACCTGGGCTAGCCATGTACACAAGCCATCAACGGCATGGCACCTCAGCCACACAATAGTAGAATGTGGGGAGAGGTGGGAACCAGGCATGTGCGAAGGAGTCAAGTGACCCATGAATGAGAATGTACACAATGCCAAGTGTGGCGTGGATGTGCTGGACAGACTGCAGTATGCAGACCACAGACATGTCCATGTCGACATATACTGCTGGTGTCTGGAGTGTAGTGGACAGTGGACGCAACCATGTCACCCTAGGCAGTGGGGAAGATCGCGGAAATGTAGCTTGTTACGTCCCCCCCTGTAAGCGTGAGCGGAGTGGGCTGGCCCGGCATACGCCAGGCCAGCGTAGGGGTGTGAATAAAAAGCCCGATGCTCTGGGCGTGGTTCTCTTCCGGAATGGCTAACGTGTCTGCTAGGGCGGCACCTCTCAGCCCGCCACGAGGCTGACACCGTGAGCGGCGGTGCCTGTGATCCTGTGCGCCTGCTGCACCCCAGGCCGCTAGTCCCCAGACCCGTCTTGGCCGCCCCTGCACAACCAGGCCTCACTGCTCACCTGGCGACACCGGCGTGTGTCAAAGAGGGCCCACCACGTGCCGGTGCAAGCTCCAAGCCCGAGGCCCATGACCTTGGCAGCCTCCTCAGACCATCACAGCCTCCGCGACACAGGCCCCCAGCACTCCTTTCTCGTTGACGTACTCCACCACTGCTTCCGGCCTACACTGCGGTCCAGTAGGTCACACATTTGGAACTGAGTCTTGATTTCATGATGGCCGAGTACATATGTTAATGGCAGCATTTATATCACTGTACTCCCTTCGATCTGATGCCACCAACTCTGTGCATCGCAAGCCAACGACACGTGTCTGTGGGCCCTTGATGACTACTGCCTTCGGCCTACACTGCGGTGAAGTAGGTCACACATTTGGAACGGAGTCTTGATCATTCAATGGCCGAGTTCATATCATTGCACGCAAGGAGAGGAGTAAGAGGAAGACGCGGTTCAGTCCGGAGGAAAAAAGGATCATCGTAATGGAGGTGTACGAACACTACCAACAACTGCTCCGGTGCCACTAACTCTGTGCATCGCAAGCCAACGACACGTGGCTGTGGGCCCCAGCTGACCACTGCCTCCGGCCTACACTGCAGTCAAGTAGGTCACACATTTGGAACTGAGTCTTGATTTTTCTATGGCAGAGTTTATACCATTGTACAGGCCTCATCGCAGACTGCATCCCCTTTCAGCTCTGGTGACTCTAACTCTGTGCCCCGAAATTCAGGGACACTCTCTGGTTGAAATTTGGTGGCATCTGAGTCTATGGCCTGGGGGTTGTCTTCATCATCATGTAGCTGATACTGACTTGGTGTTAAAAATGAGTCTGTAGCATTCATCTCCTCCATATTGCCTGTTTCTGCTTGGTTCTGCCCTCTGCATCATGCCCTGGAAGAACACCTTCCACTGTCCCCCGAAACACTCATTCACCTTCGAAATCGACGAGGACCCGCTCAGCTCTCGTGGCCCTACCTCAGTGCACCGCAAGTCACCGTCCCGTGGCGGTGTGCCTGTGTGCCGGCCGTAGTGCATCCGGGGCCACTAACTCTGTGCAGCTCAAGTCGTGGACCCTTGCTGTTTGAACTTTGAACTTCTGATTGTCTGATCACTGTTGTAGTTGTTGCCAGCACCAACAACTACCTGAGGGCTGGCTTACACTCACCCCACACCCATCCAGCACAGGCGTCACTGGACATGTAGCCCTGGCAATAAAAGGGGCCGGGCGCACGTGCCCGCAGCCAGTTCCACAAACTATCTAAGTGTGTCCGTGTGGTAATTATGTAAGCATGAGGGCCCCGGGCCCTACCACATTACATTGTGCTGCGTACAGCGGACGCAACCATGTCACCTCAGGCAGTGGGGAAGACCTGGGACATGTAGCTGTGTCTTACCCCCCTGTAAGCGTAAGCGGAGTGGGCTGGCGTACAACAGTCCAGCGTAGGGGTGTTGATCATCAGCCCGGGACTCTGGGCGTTGCTAAGTGTTGGCCTTGCCAAGGAAGTAACTAATGCGTGTGTCTCTGTTGTAGTGTCTGCGCCACCCGTCCCGCAGTGGACAATGTTGCGATGTAGCATGCCCCCGGAGTGCGGGCTCGGCCGAAGGGATAAATGAAGGAGCGCAAGCCCGCTCGGGGTCCGGGAGCATACATGCCAACTGTTGTGTGTGTCACTATTACCGCAGCATAGGCCAAAGGACTACCCTCAACCGCATCGCGAGTTCAGCCAGCCATGAACTCTACATCTGTGTCTGCCCTATCCTTGCCGTAGGCCTACACACACGTGGCCGCCCACCTTCAACGCACAACATCACAGTGTCGTTGTCAGGCTTGTGGACATGCGCAGACAGGCATGGCAATGGTGTGCCGTAGGAGTGCAAGTGATGCAACCGCACTGCGCACACTAGTAAATGGGCTCGGGTGGAGGGAGGAGCAGCAGTGAGGCTACGTAATACACATTGATGCCGCTCATTTGCTACAGGCAGTACCTGTCAAACAGGAATCACTGTCACACATCTCACACACCAATGAACTAGTGAGCCTGCCAACACATCATGCAGAACCAACTTTTGACTCATGTCTCTCTGCACTGCCACAGGTGATCAAGGATATGCACTCTGCCCTTGGATGATGACACCCCTCCGAGCCCCGAACACACAGGCCCAGAGGCAGTACAATGCGGCCCACAAACGCACCAGGGGCATCGTGGAACGCACATTTGGCGTGTTGAAGTCACGTTTCAGGTGCCTGGACATCACAGGTGGAAGGCTCCTGTACAGCCCAGGCATCGTGTGCAAGATGATCGTTGCATGTTGTGTGTTGCACAACATATGTGTACGCACCAATGCCCCATGGCTACAAGTGCCAGATGCACGGGACGATGATGAGGAAGATGAGGCAGGTGGACCACACCCCACTGCAGCAGCAGCAGGAATAGCCCGTAGGAACACATCATTCACAATTTCTTCACATGAGCACGTCACATTGTCACAGTCCTTAGCAATCATGGGACAGTACAAAATGACCACAGGCACAGCATGTGCAAATAAATTCATTACAACACACATTCCCTGTGTGCATATTACTCCTCTGTACAAGCACATCACTCTGACAAGTGTAAGTGCAACATGTAGTGCTAACAATCTCATGAATTGGAAATAGATGGTGGGTGTGTCACCTCTGTACAGAGAGGCTGTTTAGGGTGTCACGTATTCGAAATGCCATTTCTGTGTGTCAAAGATAGTACGAAATCCCACTCATCAGCGATTCACATGTGTCCAAAATCATTACATATAGGCTGTCATTTGTGACCTACAATTGACAAAAGGGCTTCTTTTGGGGTCAAATATGTACCACCATGATGCAGGGATGCACTCTGTGACTCAAGTCCCACAACATGAGGGGGAATCACTGACCCTACATTCGTCCATGCTTTCATACTTGATTAATCATAGACATGACACATCTGTGTGTATTAGAATGTATTATTCACGTTCATTGGAGTGTTAAAGCTGTCTTAGTACTGGGCCATGCAGACAACACTTTACAATGTTGCCCCGGGCCAGCCAGAGTCCTTTAGGGATTGACAAGTTACTCGGAAGGGGAAGAGGCCAATCCGCAGGCTGATTGCTGTGTCATTGTTGAGCATGCAAAATATGGCAGTCCATGTCGAGGTCGAAGGTTAGTGTCGCAGAATGTGTCCGGGGACAGTGGAAGGTGTTGTTCCAGGGCATGATGCAGAGGGCAGACCCAAGCAGCAACAAGCCATATGGCAGAGATGAATGCTACTGCTTCCTCCTTACCACTGGGGCAGATTCATCCTCGTCTTCGTCCTCTGACATTTCATGTGCCTCACATGTGGGTGGTGGTGTTTGGTTTGCAGCACTGTGTGACACTGACACATCAGGGGCCGGAGAAGTGGATGTAGAAGTAGCAGCAGCATTCATCTGCGCAATGTCTTGTGGCATCATTCCCATGATGAGGATCTGCAGGGCATGGAAGTTCCCATCTACAGCTTTCTCGTGTGCAGCCGTGGTAGCCATTCTTTGCGCCTGCATCCGTTCCATGTTCTTCATGACCCTCCTTATGTTTCCCAAATCAAGGATGACATCGCTGTAGCCACTCTGACTAGACAGTTGTTGTTGTCTCCGAGTCATGACGCCAGCCATGGATTGTTGGAGGGCATGGGGCGGACTGTGGGTGTCCGTTAGGGAGTGTAAGTGGTCCCTGATGGGACTTAGACACCCACGTATGGCATCTAGTTTGGCTGCCATGAGGTCGAACCCCACCTGCACCAGTTCAGCCACCTCCTTCTGGCAGTCTAACACATGGCCTTGGAATGCGATGTGTTCTTCGGTGAGGTGCTGGGAGCCAGCCGTGGTGGTGGGTGCTTCCTGCTGTGTGGTCTGTGCAGGGGGTGGGATCACCTCGATGGTGCTGGGCTGCCCTGCTACTGGAGATGGGGTGCGGAGGTTGTCCATGAACTGTTGGAGTTCGTCGTAGTCGATGTCCTGGAGGTCGTCTCCATCATCGCTGATGTGATGTAGGGTCTGCTCTGCAGGAGGTGTTGATTGTCCCTCTGCAATGTAAAGGGGAGATGCAGTTTCACAGTGTGTTCCATGTACGTTGACGCATTGGCGGAGTTTACATACAGACTGCATGACAATGTACATTGTGACTGTTTGTGAGGAGATGCCTATTTGATGCAGGACAGTGGACATTTGTACTACATCACGGATGTGAGGTTGTACTCGTACATGGTCGTCTCACAGTTTCCTGCTATGCCAGATGTGATTGGCCATTTTGTACACACATGTGTTCTGTTGTGAAAGTGTTGCAGTTTGTACCACATTGTTGTCACTGTTGAGGTGCTCTTATTCTTATGTGTGTGTGCTGCATTGTGGGCGAGTCGCCCCTGCAGCTCGGATTTGTCTGCCCCTTATCCCTTTCAGGCGGTGTGCCTTTGACTTCTGTGCTTCTACAATGCTGAGATGTTGCGGACTTGGGTGAATTGGGCTCTTGGTCGAGTTGTGACTCTTGGGCATGGTTTGTCCGCAGATGTGTTGTTGACGTCAGGGGTTGTTTGTGCACGTGGATGTATCAGAGTGTGACCTGCTCCTTTCCGGATGTGGTCCACACTCAGTCACCTCAGTGGCGTGGCGTGCACCATGTCATGATAATTGGACTGCAGCCATGCTAATCGTCATGCAGTGTAACTTGCATTGTCAGTGTGGCTCACGGACCCGCAGCTTTGCTGGGTTCAGCACATGTGTATGGGTTTGTTGTGAGATTAGTGATGTGTGGGGAGGGCCCCCTCCGGGCACATTGTCGACGTGGGCCTACTTGCTGTTTCTATGTGTGCTGCAGTATGCCAAGGTGATCAGGGACATGATCCAGAGTCATTGCGGGTGTGCAATGCGCTCTACTTAATTGTGCATGTGTGCCATTGTGCCCATCTCCCCCCGTCCCCCCAGTCCCTGGTCGGTACTCACCCTGTTGATGTTGTGTCAGGTCATGTTGAGCAGTGTCCGGATCCACTACTCCTGGCACCGTATCCCGACTGATGACTGTGGCCACCATTTTCTCCATGTCATCCAGCTCCTGGTGTGCCGCTGGAACCCCCCACCTCCAATCTGCGTTGCTGCTTTCATGTTGGCATCGAGTTTCTTCTTGGTTTTGCCCTTCACATCATTCCAGCGCCTCTTGACCTCTTCCATTGTCCTCCTCAACTCTGCAACTGCATTCACATGGTCCAAGATAGTCTGCCATGTTTGCGTCTTTGTTGCCAATGACATGTTGGAGGTGACGAACAGTTGTTGGTAGTGTTCTATCACCTCCGTAACGATGATCCTGTCTTCCTGCGGACTGAACCGCGTCTTCCTCTTCTCCTTGGCCTTCCCCGACCCTGTGGTTCCTTGCTGGTCGTCTGTGGGGCTTGTGGGGTTTGCGTTGTCCTCTGCACTCGGTCCGGGTGCATCCATGGTGCTACGCAGTTTAACTTTTTTTTGTCTTTTTATTCCTTCTGCTTTTATGGTGCATTTTCCTGCATGACGTGTGAGAATTGCAGGCCTATCGCTGGTTATCGCTGATTTTTGGATCGCGATTTGGGGCATCGCAACTTTTTTCGCGTTTGTGTTTCGCATTTTTTTGGCGTCACATTAATTTTGACGCGGTCATTTGGCGCGTTATCGTGAGACTATCGCATGGTGCAGCCGGGTTGAGACTGCAACGTTATACACGGTGTTATTTTCCCACGATAGGCTGCGATGTGCAAAGTTGCGTTAAGCTCATTTTGCGATAATTATCACACGTTCTTGAGAATATCCCCCTATTAGTTTTGAAAATTACGCGAAGATTCGTCAAACGGTGCCAAAGATATTGGCAAATCAAAAAATGCTTTTCCTCTGAAAACTAAGTCCTAACTATAACTACGTACTGGCGACCGCCAGAAGGATATATATATATATATATATATATATATATATATATATATATATATATATATATATATATATATACACATATATATAATTTTTCCCAGATGGCCGTGCACTGCCTTGCAATGCTGGTGCCAGAGTCAACTTGGACCCGTCCACAATATACTCCCAATGTAGTGTCCCTCCACTGGGAAAAAAAACACAGCAGCACACCAACTCCTTAAACTCCGCTTTATTTGCTCAATAGAACAATGCGTTTGTCAAGTTAACAACCAAGCTCCCAATGCGTTAAAAATAAAGGCTCAAGTTCATAGACATAGAAGTAATAACTTCACTTTTATAGAATTTTGTATTTCAATTTTAAATAACCAAAATATTCCATACACCTCTACATCTTCTATAGATCAAATGAATTTCATAAGGAATGAGTATTATGTAAAATGTACATTTGCACAATTCAGATCAGCAACACAGACATGAAAAACATACTATTCACAAGGAATATTATATGCAAAAAATATCACCATCGACCAAATTCATTTGTCTAATGTACTGTGATATCGCGTCCTCGTACAAGGTAAGTAATATATAACTCAATTACAAAAAAGAAAATTTAAATACAATAAATGCATCACGGAACGGACTTTTAGCTGTCATGATTAAATGCAGGGTCTTTCATCTCCCACATTGGTCATGTCAAAGCCATAGTCATTATTGACAATACCCACTCCAATCTGTGCAACAGTAGGGAAAGCTTGGGACTCAGGAAGGGTACAAATTACTATTCCCACTCCACTTGGTGCAACAGTAGAGAAAGTGTTGGATTACGGAGGGGTAATATTTACTAGTTCAACTCCAGTCAGTTCAAAAGTAGGGAAAATGTTGGACTCAGAAGGGATAAAAATGTATTATTCTCACTCCAATCAGTGCAACAGTAGAGAAAGTGTTGGAATGTGAAGGGGCAAAATTGACTATTCCCACTCCAGTCTGTGCAATAATAGGGAAAGCATTGGACTCAGGAGGGGTATAAATTACTATTCCCACTCCACTTGGTGCAACAGTAGGGAAAGTGTTGGATTGTTGAGGGGTTAAAATTTACTATTCCCACTCGTCAAATCAAAAGTAGGGAAAGGGTTGGACTCAGAAAGGGTAATAATTTACTATTCCCACTCCAATCAGTGCAACAGTAGAGAGACAGTAGTTAACTTCAAACAAATATTTTGTTTTAACAACTACATTACATAGGAAATAGAAATATTTAAAAATAAAATATTCATCTAAATTCAACTTTTAAAAAAAATTACATATTTATTACAATGTTTAATACATTTTTTAAATAACAACAAATATTATTCATATAATTAAAAAACCACACTATGGGGTCATTATGATGCTGGTCGGACCAGCTTCCGCGGTCCTGTCGGAGGCGGTCGGACTGCCTAAGGTGTCGCCGGAAACGATTGGCATGAACTCCGTAATACAATGCATGCGAATAGGCAGGTTTCTGACCGCCGCCGTCCCTCTGACTCCAACAGGAAATTACGACCGCGGTAGTGTCAGAAAGACCAATGGAGCCCATTGGAGAGCAGAACGCCTCACAATCTGGCCGCCAAATTACGGTGTGCCATTCTGAAGACGTAATCATGGCGGTCCAACCGGCTCTACAGAGATGGCGGAAAGGGAAGGAGAAAAGGGCTAAACCCACCTGTACACAGCTCCACACGTCTTGTGCCGCCATGGAGCCCATCGCAAACACCCTGCCGCTGCTCTAACTGCCAAATACCATTCAAAATACAAACCGTCATGGATGCAAACGCTAGTAAGTCTCACACTTACCCCTGTACAGTCAGTCCACCGCAAGCCATGCACCACCATGGACAAGCTTGCTCAGTATGAGTGGGGGGTGGTGCAAGCAACATGCTCCCAAGTCATCACGCGGGGAAATCTTGCGAATACATATTGCATGAGACGCAGGATGGGAGGGGGCCTGAAGGGATATTTGACAGAGCGAGTACTGAGAGTAGCATAGCAGGGCTTGACGTGGTGGGGAGTCTGCCGGAGGTTACCACTTGCAGGCCAAAATAGCTGATGCAGACACACCTCACATCGGACTCCCCATATTTGCCCTTGCACTCAGGGTGCTACATTAAATCACCTCTGCAGCAGAACCTCTACGACAGATGTAACTGCAAAGACATTCACAATTCTCCATTCCCAGTGTTGCCTGGTCAATACTGAGGCAGTATCATAATCAAGTGCAATGTGGCACATTAGACATCCCTGATAACTAATGCCACTAACATCCATTGGAAATCCAACAGTCCTTTTTACATGAATGTGCATTGTAGTTCCTACTATCACGTACCTAAATGTTTTGTTATGTCAGAAGGAGGACACATTACTGATCATCTCTGAAGCTTGAGTACAGATGTGTGCAATAACTTGTGTCACTAAACAGCCCCTCCTCATCAATGATATAGCAATCAACATTGCTCATAAACTAGGTCCTGTTGTCACATTACACAGACATCAGTATGGATGTCTCAGAAACATAAAACACCCTCTACTGCTAAAGCAATGTAATGGGCCTTCACACATTACCCACATGAAAAAGGAAAAGCAGGGAAATGGAATTCACACAGCCCATGGTGGCAAACATTTGAAGTCCACAATGTAAAGACTCCCTGCAGAAATGGGTTACTCAGACCAGGGGCACTCATGGTAGGCGAAGTGCCATGGCCACAGCCCATATTGCATCTGCCTCCCAGTCTCCATGTGCACAGGACCTGTGGCATGAGGTTAAGCAGGGATAAACAAAATTCTCTCAAAGAGGCATGCACATGTGGCCAATGTGTAAGTGCAAGTTCTTAGAAAAATAACATAGCAGCAACAGCAGGTGTCAGGCATCTACTTAAAAAATAGAGACACAACACACATGAAATTGTTAACGTGCATCCAAAGTACCAAATAGGTATGACAATACAACACCCCCATGTGTGGAGAAACAAATACCAACTTGGCACACATCAAACACATATTCACCCTACATCCCAGGTGTTTCTGCAAGCCCAACCACCTGGACAGTGGCCAAGGCAAGCTGCAATACTTACCATAGCAGATACCACACAATGCAATGTCTGCCCCAATGGAACACTTCCTACATATACATCCATTGAACCTGGACACTTGGCATCTGTCACTCCATATATTATCCCAAGGTCTGGCCATACCAACCACTGAAAATGGATCAGCTATCATAGTCAACAAACATAACTATAGACAAACATCCCAATATATACAAATGCCACGATTGGCATGAGTAGCAATGGCAACAAGAATTTTTTTTATTACACACAAGAAAGTTTGGCTGTAAAACAAAGGCCAATAGCCAGTCCATTGTCGTAAGTGCAGTCCAGCACACTGCTGTGCCACAGACATGGCCTCTAGAACACTACCAGGGAAACTTCCCCCAGCAAGGGGCAGCGAGTGGGCAGGCCTGGCACCCCAAGGCCTGGCACCCCAAAGATGTCACTCAGGTGGGTTGGGATTGAGAGGGCTGGGTTGGTCTGTGGGAGTGTGGGTATCAGAATGGGGAGTGCTGGTTTGGACTGTGGGAGGCCTGGGTTTGGGATGGGGAGGGCTGGGCCAGACCAATTTTGGAATTTTATAGCCCTTAAGGGAAAGTATGGGTGTAGGGAGGGGGGAGCAGCATTTTTTTCTCCCCTTTTTTCCTTTTTGAGGATTTGGGGTGGGGAAGATGTCCTTTGGGTTTTGGAAGGGGATGGGTCAGTTCAGGGATGTTGACTCCTCTTCTTACTTTGGATTGTTGCAGGGGAAGAAGTGAGAGGGATGGGTAAGGTTAGGAAACCAGACCTTGGTTTGGGAGGGGGGCATGCAGTTGGGGCAGGGAAGAGGTCAAGGGCAGTAAGGCAGGGTTTTGGTGAGACAAGGGGTGGGGTTTTGAGGCAGGGGGATGTGAGGTCTGAGGTGTGGCTGTGCGTGCATGTGTCTGAGACTGATATATGAGTGGTTGTGGAATATGTCTGCTCTGTAGCAATGTCTGATGCACATGTGGCTTGTGTTGTTATTGTGGTGTCTGGGTGTGCGATGTGGGTAGTGGCAGTGTCTGGTGGTGTGGTGTCTTGCTGCATGGGTGTAGTATCTGGTGGTGTGGTGTCTTGTTGCATGGGTGTAGAGTCTGGTGGTGTGGTGTCCTACTGCAAAGGTGTAGTGTCTGGTGGTGTGGTGTCCTACTGCAAAGGTGTAGTGTCTGGTGGTGAGAGGTGCAAGTGCCTTGGAAATGTGTGCGTGCCTCTGTTTTTCATTATCTATGTGTTTGTGTGTGCTGCATGGGGATGTTGAGGTGGATGCATGCTTGTGTGTGCATGTGCTTTGGGCAGATTTGAGAGTAGGTATTGTGGATGGGGAGAAGGCAGGACGTGGGGTGGGAAGTTGGAAATGGTAGAAGGCTGCCGTGAGTGTAGAAGCCAGAGCCTGAAAAGATCTCTGTAGGGCAGCGTGAATGCCCTCCAGATATTAGAACATCTGTGTCAGCTGTGGGCCCTGCACCTGGATTGCATTTAGCACTGCACTCTGACCCACAGAGTTCTGCCTCAGGATTTCAATGGCCTCCACACTCAGGACAGCAGAGACCAGGGCATAAGGGTGAGGTACCTGGAGAGAAGGAGATTCCCTTCTTCTGGAGGGAGCGGGCACGTACAGCTTGTTAGGGAGCAGCACGGAGGGTGGAGATGGAAGGGGGGGTGGACATGGACGTAGTGGAAGGAAGTTCTGGCTGGTCCACCATGGATTGGCCACTGGAGGATGACTATGAAGTTCTAGATGTGGAATCTGATGGCTCCTCCAGGCTACTCCCACCACCATCTGTGTCACTCGTTCAATCGGTGTCACTGGTGCGACAGGAACCAGTCTGGCCAGCTGCTTCCCCAATGGTCACTGAGCTGTCTCCTTTGCTTCCTTCGGTTTATGCTGTAAGAATAGTAGGAATAGGTTAATTTCTATTGCGTGAATACACTGGGCAAGCAGCTCCTAATGAATCACATTACACAATTTCACAGATCACAACACCAACAAGGAGGACTATATTGGCTCAAACATTGGCATGAACACATGCATGATTGTTACATGACCTGTGATTAGTTACACATAATGGTATCATTACCACTGTCCGCTTCAGCTGCATGTGTGACCATTTTTGAATCAAGCAACATGTGTGTAGCAGGAAATTACATCAGCCTGTATACCTAGGCCCTTGCAGCATACCATAGTTACCTGATGTCATCAAATTGGATGTGCACATGCAATACATCTCTACTTAGCCACACTAGGCCCTGTAGTCAGCAGATGGTCAGGTGTCCCTAAACTACAAAATGGACAACTGTTGGGCACCTGCTACAGCTCAGTCACTACAAAGTGTGAATCCAAGAATGAGATGACATGGAAGAGCACACTCCACACTGTTCACACTTCCCAAGTGACCCTTACACATGTGACCACTGCCAGATGTTGCTGTTGTAAGCTGCACATGAGTGGCTTAGCTGGGTGTAACATGTAGTCCTGAAGAGTAGAATGGAGACATTGTGGCTCCAAGCGGTGTGAGATATCAGCACAATTAAGCATTATACATGAGAATGGCTAGGAACATCCCCAGTCATTGATGTCATGTCAGCAGACTGTCTGAGTTTTGTAAATGTCAATGTCATTACAACACTGAAAGTACATGGGGGTTAGGAAATCTTCAGTCCAGAAAATGATCTCCCTTGTGTACAAAAGGGAAGGGAGTTCACTTTACCTTTCTACCCTCGCAAGCACACATAGCTATGTTGTACTTTGTGCTGACACACACATATGGCCCCAACATGTCAGCATGTCGCTCCCTGATGCATGTAACCAGACAGTGTATCATCCTCCACTAATGCACATGTCCATCACACCTCACTGAATACACCCATTTCAATGGCATGCAAACTCACATTGCCAGATAGTACTGCAAATCCTCTCACCATGTGTGTCACTGCTACAACAGTTTGGCCAGCCTAATGGCATCCAACAATGTCATTGAGTTTGTGCAAATTACCCACCCAAGTCTTCACACCCCTGTATGTGGTTACATCTACTCTGTACATCCATCATGCAAAACCTATTGTGATGAACACACTGACCAACACATACCCATATGATGGGATCAGAATGAAATGCATGAAGGGCTTCAGCTCTTGCATGGAACATTTGTACATAAAGATATGCATGCCAGCATGTATGCATCAATACAGGTGACACCAATAGTGTCAGCCACATCAGAATACTGTACATACTCCAATTACCAAGGGGAAGTAGTGCACAGTGGATGCATCCAGAGTGCATTGTATGCCATGCCACAAGTCTGTTGACCACCTTCACATGAGACACAGTTGTGAGGAAGCATCACTCCAGATACAAGGATGACAAGTGGGCTGTTTAGGACTACTGTCACATGACATGAACTGATAATGTAGGCAACCTGTGACATTTGCCAGCCCTATGGCTGGTAAACTCTGGTAACTGTAATTTTACTGGACCCTGCTTCGTACCTGGTGACATGGACAATAGTCGACGGGTCTCAGCATGCACCTACTGCAAGACCTGCACATTCAGTCACCTTCAAGCTTGATGGGAAAATAGGTGCCAGAAACAGAAGATCGACAGTTATGCAGAAAATTGCACTCATGACAATACTCACCCCCTCCTAGCTGCTGTTGGACTCACAACTGCCCATTAAGGTCCGGTTACGCCACCGCCAGGATGCGAGCCATCAGGGGGGTCTGTGTCTGGAGCGTGTCCCTTCTGCCGGGGAGGACATCCCCAGCTGGACCTCCATGATCTTGCGGGTCATGCGTCTCAGGTCCTCCCACCGCTCTCTGCAGTAGGCACTGCGCCGGCAAGCGACCTCCGGGTCTGCACCTTCCAGATGATGACTTTCCACATGGACACCATCTGATGGGCGCTGACCTGTATGGATGCAATAAATGAAGAGACTGAGCTGACATGAAAGAGATAGCTAATCTGCTAGGGTGAAACAAGGTTATAGACAGATAACATACACATCAATCAAAAGTGCACACACTATATGTGTACTGGGCACTATTTGAGCACTACAAAACCTGTAGAGCACACTGTTTAAGTCATCTGAGGAGTAACCTGAATCATGATCATGCCAATACTAACTAGACAAGCACACTGACATCCCATAGCCCTGGGCCACATCAAATGTACTCTGAAATGAGTTACCAACTATCATAGCACACCAATGAGTCCTCCTGAGGGTACAGTACTAGTGCATCATTGGACAGACACCTGAACAGTCTGGACAAATGATTTGAGTCATACGTTTTGATAAATCACAGCTATCATTATAATTAACACATTTCAATATTTGGGACATAATGAAAGTGCTAGCATGTGTGTCCCTGAGAGCTCCCACTCTGAGGATCAGTGGACATGTGATGTAGTCATTAGGACATCATACTACATCAGAGTTAGAGTGTGTGGGAAGTCCTGCCATCACGGGACACACCTAATGCCATATGTTGCAGTATCAAGCAGACGACAAACATTCCATTGTTCAAATAGAATGCTATGTCATTCTGGTACAGCTGGCGATGTACTTCTGAACTACACTGCAGATGTAACCAAATATCTGCAGTGTACACGTGTCACATGAGTTAATTCCCTGTACAATACCACCATCACTCATATGACGGTAACATCCCACGCATGTTGGAATAAGGCGCCTGTCCTAAGGCAATGACACACAGTGACCTATGGGACCATGGACAGTAGTTCCTGGTCTGGCCTTCTCATGATGCACAAAACCAAATGAGCTTATACTAGGTGCAAATAGGCCAACTCGTGTTCCTGTTACACTGATGTATGCACATATGGAGAATTAGCATATCTACATGAAGTGTACTCCATTAGCAGATCAAATCTGCTACAGCCTGGGACAGGGACCATACAGGGCATATATCAGTGTCAGTGTTTGCTCTCTGTATGCTGAGCATGCTGTTCCCACATGAACATTATATTGCCAAATATACCAAAACTGACAGTACACCTTGTGGCCAACCAATATGTGACATCACTGTTGTGGGTTGCCATGGAGGGGGTGTGAGGTGACGGTATCTTCCTGACAGTAGGTTGGATGAGACCTCTTTGTGTAGCAGGATATGTGGAACTGTACATCTATCTACCATCATCCTCACATGCTACTCACAGGACACATACAAGTTAGGGTGTAATGCCTGCACATTTGTTAGCAAATCTGCCATTCACTGATAAGCTGTGTCATCATATGCAACAATAGGTCTAAACATGAATAGATATGTGCATACAACAGATGCAGGGTATAGACCTGTATACACATCACCATTATGATGTGATGTCCACAACGTACAGTGCAACATAAACCTTTATATCATAGTCATATATTTGGCACACACTTTCTGGCATAGACAACACTGACTTCAGTCTTGGACTCTGAGCCACAATGTGGGCTTGAGGGTTTTGATACTAACATTTTAGCAGATTGCAGACTGTATTAGCAGTACTTACCTGCTCCTCTGGTGAGCCATAGAGCTGGTGGTATAGGGGGAAGTACCTCGGACCCCAGGCTCTCCAGCTTCTCCGGAGTAAAGACAGAGGCCCTGCTCCCTGTACAGCGTGTCATTACTGCTCTCAGAGGTGGCAAACAGCAGCTGAGGATGAGGAGGCTTGGTAAGCTGCAGTGTCTGAAGGCAAGTGAATTGAGGCTGAAACAGCCACCTATAAGTATGCAACATAGGCAGACTTCTGTGCAGATGGACACGGCCATTGGGCCGCGACAGTCACATTTTTTAACGCTGGCCAATGGCAGTGACTGCCGTATTCGATACCTCCAACTGCGTGTTTCAAATAGGCGGTGCACACAGTATCAGCATGGCCCTTCCTATGCTCCAGGCATCCACATAGGTGGTGTCATCCGGAGGCGGACATAGGGCTCGTACCGCAACAGTGGCATTTTTAAAAGCTGGCCAATGGCTGTGACTGATGTATTCAATACGCCTACCGCGCGGTTCAAATAGGCGGCGGTCAGTGATTCTACAGGCCCCATTATTGAGGTTAGGCATTCAACATGTCAGTGTTGAAGGCCTCATTTACAAACTATCTCCTAAGTGCGACTCCACCAGTACATATATGTATTAGCATGTCCCCTGATGTATGACATAATTCCTCTACCTACACCAATCCTCACACATCAGTGTTGTGCATGAACACACGATTACCGCGGGCCAGGGTACACCGGTGGTGACAGTAGGTATGTGTGCAATGCAGACTCCTCAACATGAAGGTGTCCACCATACAAAAGTAGATTGTATGATGGGCACAGTGCTGTAACAGACACATGAGGAGGCCAGATTGGGGATGATAGGTGAAGCTTGCAATCATGGCAATATGTCTGAATCTTGCCGTTCCATAGTTTTCAGTTAAGTCAATGGTATGCTTTAGAGTGTTTACCTCTTAGAATGGCCTCTCCTACAACAGTGGTCAGTGGGTTATATGTCTCATCCACACCATTGGCAAGCATCTCTTCCACTTTCCTCATCCAAGATGTAGCTGTGTATGCCATGGTATGTCATACAATGATGATGTGTATTTCTGTGTACCGCTGACCTCTGCAGTGGTTTGTTCACATTCCATTTGGCTGTGTTTTGGTATAGGTGAGTGTGTACATTTTGACCAATATCCATATATGTGTATCCTTGAAACATAGGTACCCTAGCAAAGGACAGAGACGACAGCCTCCTGTGTACCAGCCATTCCCAGACCTACAAACAATTTGACAAAGAGACATCATCAGGACGTTTTGTCTCAATAGACGGACAATACAAAGCTTATGGGACTATTGGCGCCTCATTTACGTCCTCGTAGGAACTATCCCACATCGCTGAAACCAATGGTGAAACTCATGGCAGCACTGCATTTCCCGGCCTCCGGTTTTATTTCAGTACACTGTGGCCATAGCTGGTGGAATGTCACAACCTATGTTCAGTGGTGTGCTACATGATGTGCTGGCAGCATTGTTTAGAAACATTGCCAGCTGCATTCAGTTCCACAGGCGTGAAGATTTGGCCAATGTGAAGGATGAATTTTATGGTTTAGCTCGCATCCCACATGCAGTTGGATCTATCGATGGCACACATATTGCCTTAGTACCACAGCAAGTCAGCGAACAGGTGTATAGGAACAAGAAGCACTGTCATTCTATTGATGTGCAAGTGGTGTATTTACAGGATTTATACATCCCACAACTACTACAGGAGAGGGCCTGGCATGTTGGTGAGTATGACATGTCCAATCTTTTGTGTGTGTCAGGTTGTATGTTCTACAAATGTGTGACGGATAATTTCACATATGCGTGTCTTTCATCTAGGAGACTCAGGGTATCCCAGCTGCCCATGGTTGTTGACACAGCTGAGGAGGACTACAACGCCTGGGGAAGTCCGCTTCAATGAGGGCCATGGTAGAACATGGAGGCCAGTGGAGCGGGCTTTTGGGCTCCTGAAGGCCAGATTCAGATGCCTGGGCAGGACTGTGGGAGCCCTCATCTACTCACCTGGGAAGATGTATCAGATCACCGTAGCCTGCTGCATGCTCCACAACCTTGCACTGTGATGGAACATCCCTCTCATCGCAGAGGATGGAGATCAGCAGTAACCACCGGGTGAGGATCCTGAAATGCCAAATGACGATGATAGTGGTGAAGAGGAAGGAGTGGACATGCATCAAGAGTTCAACTTCTTCTCTTGCTCTTCTATGCTGTGAGATGTCATGACTGACTGTTACATTGACTGTTGTGATGCTGTGAGGCAGACATTTATGGATACATGTTGGGTATGTACAGCTGTGTCAAACTGCACGGCTGTATGTGGAGTTAGGTTTGGAGTCAGGCATACGTAGTTTATGTAGCTTTGTGTAGGTGACATGTTCCAATGTGCTGTGTACTCCAGAAGTTGACTGTGATTGGTGTCAGATGTAGGGCTTCATGGCTAATCTCTCTGTGTTGGTCTGTTTTAGGTACCTTCACCATGTCATCGTCATTTGGACATTTCAGAGTTGTGACAAAAGCAGGTATATGATGATGTTTTTGAGTATGAAGTTGGCATGGTTTGGTCCTGCGAATGTCTTGCACAGACTTTGTGTGTGCTACTCCAAAACCAAACCAGCTGGCACAGCAATAGGATGGAAGTTCCTAAGACTCAATTGGACTTGTTCCATGTTGTGTGGTGGTCCTATTGCAATATGTGTGCCATCATGTTCTCCAATACAATGTGGTTGTTGGGCCAAATCATGCTAGTCTCCCTTTACATTGGCTAAGTCCTCAATGTGTATGAACTGGATGTAGCTGTTGATGTGTCTCAACATAGTATGCCACAGTGCTTGTGGCACACCACTGACATATGTTTGTAGCATTCCACCAGATGCAGCAACATTGGATTGGAAGGAACCTGTGCTCAGAAACTGTTGTACTGCCATGTTTTGGTTAATATTTTCAAATGATGTGGGATACCTTTTGTGAGGTTGTCGATGTGGCTCCTTCTGATGACATGAACCAATTGTCAGTTGCCTACTCTGTTTGGCATTGTCAGATGTGTCACCTCCTACCGTGTTTTTGAAGTATGCACATGAAATATGTGGTCACTGATGCAGATAGTTTTTGTGAGGTTTTGTTTTGCTCTTTTTGTAACTGTGCCAGCCTAAGGTTTGCACTATGTAATAAAGTTGTCCTGAGACTGTACACTTATGTGTCTGTCTTGAAGTTGCATGGTTTAGATAGTCTGTAGCACAATGTTGACAATACACATGTACATGCTTACCTAAGTAGGTTACAGTTTAATCTGAAGTAACACACGGAAATAACACAAATTGCTAGATGTAAATGATACTACATGAGCTAGTGTTGTTTTGAGAAGTGGATTTATTGCAGTGCACATGGTGACAACAACAAATTTAAACAAAAACAGAAAAAGATAACCACAATGGAGTGCAGTTGTCAGTGTTGGTTGATGAAACCATTGTTGTAAGAGCCACATTGCCTGGAGTCCAAAGTCCAACACACTCCTCCCATCAGAAGTGGGAAAGTGTACCGGAATAGTAAACAAAAGTGAACGGATTGCACGCAATGGAGGGAATCAGGGGCAACGTTTTTTACTGCCAGTGGTGGGTGTCTTGCCATCCAACCTTCCTGGATATTTCCTTGGACGTCCCACACTACGTCGGGTGAGGAGATCCACAGCTGCAGGGTCCGGGGTGTCTGAGGAGTCTCCACCTGACAGGGACTTCCTTCCTGTGGCTGCCACAGATGTTGAAGGGGCAGATGTAGTAGTGCCACAGGGAGGGGTAGGTATTGAAGCCCTGCAGAGGGTGGTGTTAATGTCGCTCAGCACTCAAATGAGCTGGCTCATTTGGTCAGTATGCGTATCCAGGCTCTAGTCTATAGACCTCTGTAGTCCCTTAATGTCCCGGCGTTCCTCAAGTACTGGACCATTGCTTCCTTGTCTCCCTCATATGCACCTATTTCTTGGGCAAGGTTGGCCTGGGCATCAGTGGTACCTGAAGCCTCACGTTACAGTCCCAAAGTTAGCCTCCCACCACCCCTGCGTCAACGGGCATGTACCCTTGGCCCTGCCTGCCCCTCCCACTGGCTCTTCCATCCTCAGTGAGTGTGTTGTCGCACCTCACATCTGGATTTGGGAGGGGGTCAGCTGTGATGTTGATGCTGGGGTGGGAGATGTTACTGTGGGCCCAGTTAGAGTCACTGGTGCTGTCTGCCCAGGCTCACCAGATGGGCCAGGTTGGACCTCCACATCCATGTGTCCGGGAGAGTCTGCATCACAGGAGGTTTGATTTCGGGGTAGAGTTTAAGCCTGTGAGGTGTCCTCACTCTGGCTGGATGTTGAACCAGATCCACCTGTTGGGACAGAGATTACATTGTAATTATTGTAAGTGTGAAATCTACAACCACATCATTTGGGTCACAGTTGGGCATGCCTGGGTGAGAAAAAAGGGTTGTAGGTTAACACGGTCAACTATTCCCGTTATGATGACTCTTTTTCATGAGATTAGTATACCTCCATTAGAATAGGTGGTATGGGCCTGCTCATTAGCTGTGCTGATATGGTTCATTTTGCAATGAGGGATGGAAATGCCAAATCCCAGTGACATGCACCAAACACAATGCAGAAGTTACCTGAGGATTAGTACATTCCAAGTCAGATTTGTGTCCAATTCAGGCATAAAAACGATTTGGTAGTAGTTTTGTCATTGTTAATCATGTGTGCTGTGCAGTGTCAAAGTATCACCAGGCAAATTGAACTAGCGGGATTACCTACATGTGTTACTGATATTTCATTTACTCACTTGGCATGGTGTCATTACTTCCTGCTCTGGAGACCATGGGAAGTGCACGCTAAGTAGGCAGACATGTGTCTGAGCAGAGCATTGTGAGCATATGACATGACTCTCTGTAGAAACATGGCTGACAAGTCAGTATGGAGCAACAGCACAGGTTCCTCTTGTTCAGAGTTAGAAGTACAGGACCTGATGGTAGCTGTAGTGATGTCATTCTCTCCTCTCCCACACTTGACCAATGGTTACCTGCCTGTGAGGTGAACCTCAGTAGTGACTAGACCTGGGCGGAGTTAGCAGAGTTCTGCTACGCGGAACTCTGTGGAGTGGCTAAACAAACTTTGCTGCGCTACAAGGAGTTCCGCGTGCAGGCGGAGTTTGCCAGGCGCCCGTTCGAGTTGCCATGTGCAACGCGGAGTGCGTCCTTGCGTTGCAAATTTGGCGCAAACAGTACTACTCGGTTCTCATGTGTGTCCTTGCATTGGAAACCATGCGCAAACTGCACCACGCTTGGGCGCGGCCCTTTTGTTTTTCTACTCCCTGTTATGGTGCTGGGCCTATTTTCAGAATCCCTCTAAATCTCTCTAATCCTCCCTATTAAAACGCATCTACCCCTCATTTTTATTTATTATATTATTGTGTGTCTTTGTGTTTGTGCATTTATACTTTTTGGGAAAAATGTTTGGTGTTTTTCATGACTTTTTTGTATTTAGCTTATTTCACCTTTCTTCCTTATTTCTTTTTTCTTTTCCCTTCCTTTTCCTTCTTTTCTACCCCGTGCCATGGCAGAGGGACGGCTTCCTTGTGAGTGGTACCGCTGACCAGGTGTGCAGCCCCAGGCAAACTTTAGCGAAGAGGAGGTGGCAGCACTCGTTTTTTTTTGGTGCAGCGCCACACCCCCTCCATGCTGGTAGCAGGCAGCAGGCCCTGCAGGAGCGTCGGCTGCGCTGGGAGAGTGTGCACAGGTGCGTGTGGTGCACCAGCCAGGCTCGGCACACCATTTAGCAGCTGACGTACTGCTGGGCGGATATCTTGAACCGAGAACAGGACCTGCTAGGTATCGAGATTCCGGGGCGCTGTGAGTATTAATTATTTGCTGTGTTTGTGTTCTACAATGCTAACATTTTTTTCAAAATAGCATTCTGCCTACCCTCAGAGGTAAGTTACATTTAGTTTAAATTGAAATATTATGTGATCCAGTTACTAGTTTCTGCTAGGTTGGTGCTCAGGGCTACCTAATCATACTCATCATTGATGCTCGCTTTGGCCTATTAATTAAGAAGCCATTGCAGACTGCCCTCCTGTCACTATAATGAATCAGTGACATCAGTGAGTAGTGTGTTCTCTCTGTGACTTTGTTTATGTAGCACGTAGAGTTCCAAGCTATTTCACAGCAATGTGTAGTATGTATCTATGCATTGCAAAAAGGGAGACTGAGTTGGTCCATCAAGGGGTTGAGAAATGAGAATAGAATCAAAGATCATTCACTGCAATGCATTAGTTCCAAATGTAGTTTTTGTTAAGGAAATTTGGAATGGGGATGTTAGGATTAGTATGGGCAACTCAACGATAGTCGATAGACTCAAAACTAGTATTATAGGCAAAGACGATCTGTTTTAGAGAAGTCCAATGTGACTGCGTTTGCCTGTCATAAAAAGTTTGTGGAGATTCACTGAATCACTAATCTATATTTTTTTTTTATCTTCGTCATTTCGTACATTAGCACCTAAGGGCAAGAAGAGGGACATTGAGGAGACAGGTCCGGGAATGGGTAGTCAGCAGGAGTCACCGACCACCAGCGCCGCTGCTGAGGGCTTTGTTCTGCCTAGCCAGTCATATTATTTATTATTTCCCTAATGTTGGGTTTTAATGATTCTTGTGGGTTTAGAGTAGAATCTTGGGGTATTGGAATGTTGGTGCTGCGTTCCAGGATGGGAGTTGCTGTCTGGAGGCTGGTGTTGCCGGTGAGAAATACATTTTCTCTGATGCCCTTACCTGCCGTCTTTCTTCCACATGGCGACGAGGATGGGATACAAACCCACTCATGCAAAGCTCAATGGGCTACATTTTTGTTTCATTTCTGTTATTCCTGCATTATCGTTTTTCCCTTTTCTTACATGAATTACATTTTTGGTAGCTGACTTTTTCCAGTCTCTACTCTAGTCTCTAGTCCACTTATCATCTGCTTTGTAGGTAATCTTTCCCTCTATTCTATATATCTTGTGGTACTGTTAGAGTAAGACTAAGAAAAACACATTTAGGTACTCTACTGTCTGCAGTGAAGATTGCAGGCCCAAGTAAGCTAGTATTATGAATAATATTTACTATGCAAGTTTATTGAGAAGGCTTTCTTGTTCCGGCTCTTGCTCTAACAGCTGAGTTCACAAGAGAGTGGCCATGGTCATCATGGACCCCCCTCCCACCCCCATGTTGTGTGCTGTCTCATCCATTTATACAGCATACCAGCAGTTTTCCATGACAGAGCAGAATGGCTGGAAAAAAGTCTGAGGTCCCACTCCAATTGCATTTGCCAACCAACACCATATGTCTTTCATTGACCATTATTCCACCCCCGGCTTGTCTAACTATGTGCACCAATCAAATGCCCACAGTGATATATTTGTTAGAAGATACTGCAGCGCTACCTTAACTGTAGTAATATATTGCAGTTGTATTTAAGGGGTGGCGTATCTGGCATCTAAAATATGTATAATGTTTTATTCTAGCCACATAGACCACCAGTGATGCCAGCTCCAGTGTTGCTGCAGGGAGAGAGTCAGTTGGAGAGGGAGAAGCTGTGGCAGGGACGGGCACGGGTAAGTCACATCATTTCTTGCAAATATTGTTATACTCACTAGCTAGTACCAGGGTGTTGTCAACACGTGACTATGAACCCCCGAGCTTTAACAGCTGGAGCAATGGTTGAGTTATTATGGCCTCTTCTATCTGTAACTCACATGAGCTCTGAAGGCTTGAGGGAAACGCGAAAGAACGGAAGGTTAAAGAAAGGAAAATGGTATATAAGTGAAAGGGGGTGGGTGAAAGGTTGCGTAGGTGGGTAAAGGGAGGGATGGGAGAAAGGATGGTTGGAAGAAAGGGTGGATACTGGATGGATGGATAATGAATTGGAAATTTTGGTGAAAGACTGGATGAGAGAAAGTAAAGCTTAATCATAGTGGCTATGGATGAATTAGAATGAATTAATATTTGGATTGTATGGATGAATAAGCAAGGCAGCTCTTCTCATGAGGAGCATTCTGCTCACCTACTTCGCTTACTTTGTTTATGTAGGATTATCAAAGCTATGGTTCAAAGTGGGGGTAATTTTTATGTTTTGTTCTACTGCCTTGACTTGCTGTATTTGTTAAGTGAGCCGGATGTATTCCACCCATCATTCATCACCCTCCTCCCCACCCATGGCATTTTGCCACCTATGACCGAAGTGCAGGATCGTTCAATTCATGATTGCAGTGTTGGCTGTGTAATGTGCATCTGCTTCAGTTAATGCTGCATTTACAATGTTTTCAATGCATTGAAAACAGAACACACAAGACGTGTTGCTTCCCTTTGCCCACTCAGTCACCTCTCAGTACTTCATTCCTTTATTTTTTCCTAAGTTCTTCTGTCCCAGCCTGCCAAAAAATTGGAAAACCCATTATTTGGCATGTGCCACATTTGTAACCATGAGAAGTAAAGTGATTCCAGAATACATTTCATGGTTTCCCATAACAGATTTATTTTACACCTGTACAGATTTTTCCTTTTCGACTTCTGTCAAGTAGTACAGTGACTAAATAAACCAAAGATGATGAATTGATGATCAGTGTAGTGGCCCCTCTATTCTATACAAAAAACCTGTAACCTACCCGCTTGATCCCTCTACCCTACCCTGCAGCAGAGTAAGTCAAGTTTCCTTTCCTTGCTTACCGCCTAGTGAATTAATTTGTTGGAAATAATATGTGGTGGTGGGCGAGGCCACTGAGTAAGTGGGAGTAAGTGCATGATTTGATGCCAAGTTTGGCATATGGGATACATTGTGACAAACATGCCAAATACAATCTATATGGCCAGTTCATTTCCCTGTAGTGCAAACCATCATTTTCCCCAACATCTACTTACAGCAGACAGGATAATATCTTCATTTCATACATAGGAGTGTGAAGTAGTATCTTATTTATTATTTATCTGCCTCTTTGGAGTCAGGGTAGAAAGAGAAATACATTTGGAGAAGAGAAGGGTCATTGGAATTAAAAATAGATAATTGTCAACTACATTTGTCCCAGCTGCAGACAGTAGCATAATTCCCAAAGCGCTGGCTAGCAATGAGCATGGCTCCATTATGTTAGCACAACACACAACTTGTACTCCATAGTGCATAATGCCATACTCATTAATAAGAGGTAATTTATTCTTCCACTGAAAGTGTCTGTTTATACTTACTTGAAAAGACTTTAAAGGGAAAAAATTACAGTTTTTTTAATCCAGTGTTATTCTACCTTTTCTGCACCAGTCAGTGCATTTTATGCAAGGCATGTGTGGATAAAACAACATTGGCCTTATGACTCTCCTACTCATAAGCACATCAAATTCCAATGGGCCTAGGGGACCAGCAATGTACTGCTACTGTGCCACCCAGTAATTTAAAACAATTGTTTGCACAGAGCATTATTTACAATTTGTCTTTTCTTTTTGTTTTTCTCAATATAGCTGCTCCTGCTGGTCCACCTGTAGGACCCAACAGGCAGGAGATAGCAGCCCGTCTATGGCGGCAGAGGCAGGGGCATATTCAGCAAGAATATCAGAGGCTGGTGGTCCTGGAAGAGGCGGAGGCGGAAGTAAATGCCTCTCAGCTAGGCCCCAGTGCAGCCGATCCCCCTCAGCCTCCAGCCTCCCGGCCATCCCTTCGCCGGTGACGCCGCCAGCTGACATCATCAACTGCTGCCACCCGCTCCCACACTGACAACACTAGGCCATTGCTGTGCCACATTCTGCCGCTGCTGGACACCATCAAGAGCTGGCTCATCATGACGGAGTAGAGCCTTGACCAGCCCTTTTTTTATTTTTTGTTTTGGTGGGAGGAACTTGTTTGTAGTGGCTGGGTGGAGAGGGTGGGAAGGAAGTTGGGACTGGGTTTCACCTTCGTTGGACATTTCGAATTTTGGGACATTGGGGCTTGGGTCAGTTTGTTTGGGGAGAGGAGTGAGCATGTTGTGTTGATCGGGAGGGTGTGTTTCGTTGTAAAAAAAATAAAGGGGAAACTATTTTATTTCATTGAAATGTATGCCTGAAGTAGTTTGTTTTACTTTTACTTTGCACTGCTGCCTTCAGTTTTTAAACAGCCTGTTTATGTCCTTGCAAGAAATAGTGTACTGCTTAGTTATAGAGTTATACCTCTATACTATCTTGACCATTAGGGGCGATGCTGCCATGACATATATTGTCTACAACAACCTAGATAAACGATAGTAGCAGTTAGTTACTTACTTACTAAGTTAACTAGTTCCCTTCACCCCTAGTTGTCTTACATGAATATAGATGAAGCAATAACAGGGAAGTCATCACAACTTCATAAATGAGGTCCCCCTTCCACCCAGGTGAGATCCAACTGTAGAATTAATTAGAATGATTATCCATCGAAGGCAACTAAATGAATATAAAGAGAATGAGTAAGTGGGTTATATCAAATTTTACAAAGAATTGACACCAGGGTATTATATGATGACACAAAAGAATCCCCGATAGGGATATAAGAACAAAAAATAGAAATAGTAGTAATTTGGCTAATGGGGAGGTACTAGTAACTTACGAAATCCTCGAGTCATAAAAAACGGACTCAAAGGGGCTCATTACGATAGGGGGCGGACATGAGTCCGCCCCCCATCGTTGCGGTGGTTGGGTCCGCCCGCCTGTAATGCGGCGGTCCCACCACTGCAATTACGATGCGCCCGCCAGTATGGCGGGCGCATCCCGGCTCTTTAACATTGCGGACGGTGCAGCTGGCTGCAGCACCGTACGCAAAGTTAAATAGCAATGCTGTGCATTTCCCTGCACTACGTGGCAGGCACCACATGGTGCCTGCCACGCAGTGCAGGGAAATGCAGGGGGTACCATGGGTATCCCCCAGTGCAGCTACACCTCCCCCCAAGACAAGGGGGGCCCGCAAAGGGCCCCCAAACCCAATACCGCCAGCCTTTCCATGGCGGTTCCACCGCCATGGAAAGGCTGGCTGATGCCAGCATTGTAATCTGGCGATGGTGCCTGCTAGGCACCGCCAGCATTTCCTCAGTCATGTCCGCTCTGCCAGGCAATCCTAACGATTGCCTGTGGCGGAAGCGTGGCGGGCGGTCTTTGCGCCTGCCACGCTCGCGGAACGATTCCTCCCGCCATCCTAATGTGGCGGGGGGAAATTGGCAATCGGATGGCGGAGGGCCCGCCACAGCACGGCTGGCGGTGGCGGGCCTTCCGCCATCCTAATGACCCCCATAGTCTGGAGTGGACAAGCTTAGGTTAGGCGTTTACGGTTACGCACAACAAGGCCTTAATGACGATGCTGAAGACTGATATTTTTTGTTCTGTATCTAAAATATGGATCACTTTTCACGGGTGGGTAAATGGTGCCAGTGTCGGCTACTGCTTAAAGGATCCTGCAGTAAGTTGATGTTGCTTTCACCACATCCACCCCACCAAGTGTGTGATCCATTGATGGTGTAAATTAAGCCATACCTCAATGAAATATGAAATAATAATACCAGCATTTTTAAAGCGCGCAGCTACCTCCGGAGAGGTGTCCCGGCGCTGGGGGCCGTCGGGAAGATTAAGCAAGCTATTTCCCAGAGTCACAAGGTGCTGGGCTAACCTGCCACCGGGGATCGAACCGTGAGCCCCCGTCTTCCGGAGTCAGCTGCCCTGGTCGCTGCACCACACCTCTTCCCCCATTCATCAAGGGGCTTGATCAATGGATGGGAAAGGGGATTTGGGGAAAGATTTGACAAAGACAAACACTACACAAGGACAATATTGTTCAGGGCAATGAGCAGCACATCATTCGTCATCAATCTGTTGTGGAAGGAAACAAAGGAATGAGTATGACAGAGTACAGTTAAATGCATTACAGTCCTTCTGCCTCTGAGACTCAAGTTGTCAGATATCAAAATGTTCTGTCTTCTAGGTTGGGAGTGAACCCACCCTCCCAGTTCTCCAAATATGATTGTTAAAAGAAAAATTATACTGTATTGCAAATTAGGTGGTGCATCTGCATTCTCCTAGGGAATGTCCATCACTCTTGGGTGCCTATCTGGACTGGTCCGGTAGGTAAGAAGGTTGAGCTCACCTTTCGCCTTTCATTCATGCAGGAGACAAGAAGGTCTGCATAAAAGAAATAGGCAGAACAAAGACGGAGTACAGAGTGAACTAAAGAACATAAGTATGGTGAAGCCAGTATGTGAACACATGTATATGCAGGACAAAGGAAGTGAAGCCTAACTTAAAGAAGCCCGGGTAGCCAATGGAGCTGAACAAGGTATGCAGAGACCTGCCAGGTACAAATCACAGACCAGAGCAAATGTGGAGAACTGTGGTGAGCTACGGAAATAATAGAGAGAACTACCATTACATAGCATGTAGTCACACTCCAGATTTGAAAAATAATCTATATTTTAACTTTGTAAAGTCCAAATGATTGTGAGTTGAGCACATGCCAGAAAAACTGTGTGGTGTACAGTCCATTCTGTCCAATGAGGTAGCTCATGAGGTTAAATGTCTGTTCCAGTGATCTACGCTTGACCAGCAAGTCACAACCTCTAATTCCAGTAAAACAAGTGTGTGTGAAAGTGTGTGTGTGTTGATCCCCAACAACAGAGAAACACAGGGTCAGGAAGCCAAACTAGGGGGAACACAAAAATGGGTTGTGATGATGGATAGAAGGAGAGTACACAAACCACAGGAGCAGAAACACCTCCTCACTCTTCAGGCACAGGACCGGTGATGGACAAGGCAAAAATAAACATCATAAACATACACTAAAGTGAACAGTACACCTATGCCAAGAACAATGAAGTAAGGGTTCTTAGCAAGTGACTATAGGCAGGAAATTTAGAACAAGGATTTGGGAGCCACTTAGAAGCCAGGTCATCCTGATAAAACAAACTATAGCAATGAAAGTAATTTAAAATGAGGTAAGACTGATAAGGCAACAGAGGAGGAACATAACAAATGTGTGAGAAATGAGTGGCTGGACACTAACTACAGCAATAGCGGAGTCAGGTTTTGCAAGAAGTGGCTACGTGATGTCATACTTTTGCGGAGGCATCCCTATGTGATAATATGTCATTGATAGCAAAAGCAGAAAGCAGAGGCATTAGTTTAAAAAAGGCGTAAGGTTCTCCATGTTGTAATATGGCTGCTTTAGTAAAGACTTTTATGAGTAGAGATTAAGCTAGTTGTTGATCCTACCCCCACACCAGGGGTATTCCTTTATGAGTCAGGTGCATAAATAGTGAAATAATGTTCAAGAAATCCTGTTCTTTGTCTTGGGAATAGGCCATTCCTGAACAGGTGTTACTTTGTGGTGATCCGCCCTAATCTTTTATGCTGATAGATGAAATCTCAAGAATAAGGGCGAAGTAATTCCAAACATTAGTTCATAAGCTTCTATAGTATCCAAGAAAATCTAAATGTCTTCCAAATATATGATTACATAAGTATCTAAAATGTTCCTGAAAATGTCATTCATCAAGCTTTGAAACACAACAGATGCACTGCACAATCTGAAGAGCATCACAGCATGTTCAAGGAGCCCATGCCTGGGGGTAAACGCGGTCTTCCACTCATCACCAGCTTCAATTTAAACAATGATGTTCAATCCACACAAGCACAACTTTACAAAATATCAAGATGATTTATTTTGATCCAAAAGGATGGACATTGTTGACAGCAAATGTCTGTTTCTTAATGTTATTGCCTGTGGTTTTTGATTCTTGTAGGTAAATAACTTTTTGGCACCAGCAGAAAGTGGTCCCTATCAAAATTATCTGGTGAGACCAAAAGGAACTTGATTTGTGGGAGGAGATTTTTTTGGATCTAAATGTTACTACTGTGTGTGTGTGTAAATCTTGCTAATATGTTTATATATTTAAGTGTGTATGCTCTCCTTTTTCACTGTTATTACTCCATCCTTCTCGCATATGGCTTCCTTCAACGTGTGATATGTTCATGCTGCATTTTTGCTCTATCGGCTCTGCAGCCAAATCTTTGCTTGAGTTTTTTTAATCGATGTGCCATGTAGCATGCTTGCAAAAATTATCCATCTACTTATCTATATAGCTGTTTATCTCTTGCATCTTGCATTTCACATGTATGTCTACTTCCTTCTCCCATGTGACTTCCCCTAATTTTCAAAGCATAGTTCCTACACATTAGATACTCTTATTTCAAGGCTACATGTGACTGAATAATGCTACAGTCATGTTGTACTTCCTATGATAACCTGTATTAGAAATGGGGTTTCTGGTTGGTTAGGGTATACACCTAAACCAGGCAGAATCCGCTATTGTTATCAGGATAAGGAAGTTACGCACCCAAGATAACCCCTGTTCACCTCCTTGGTAGCTTGACACGAGCAGTCAGGCTTATCCCAGAAGCAATGTGTAAAGTGTTTGCGCAACACACTCACACCAGCGATTGCATAGACCCAAACAACATGAACCAATAATTATTTTGCCCATTGGACATTTGTCAAAACTTCAGTTAGTGCAATGAGATAAAGACTTATATGTTGCACATTTCATGAAAAACACCCTCACTGCGCATACAAGGCAAATCCTGAAATAATACTCGTTATCCAGACAATGCAAGGTAAAAACAAAACATATCATAAAATCAGGGTAAGAAATATAGCAGTCAGGTTAGGGAGAGAAACAAATGAATCAACAAATATCACTATAAGCACTTCAGAAGCCTGCAGTGAATACGTATGCCATGGAATGCCAGTCAGATTGAGGAGGAACAGCACATAAATCACCAGTAGTATGGAGATCACAACATAATGCCATAGGCACACCCACAACAGAAAAAGAACATGGATCTCGGGAACACCTGCCCTCCTATTAACAGGGTTATGGTAATCACTGGGTTAACTGAATGAATGTTCCTCTAAAACAGAGTAGGGCGCTGGGGTACTGGCATGTCTACTACACACATTTTTTAAAAGTTCCTTACTCAGTGATGTGGGGGCCTCCGTTGAGGACTCTACCCGGGATTAGCATCCACGACGAACAAATGCCCCCAAGGTATGTGTGACCTGGGGAAGCACACCTTGAGAAATCAAGTGGGGACATCTGGTTCGGTCTCTCCCACATTGGAGTCAGCAACGGCAGTTTCCAACCTCTGCACGGTGCAGCTGCTGACCCCCACAGCCTCCCAAAATGCCGCTTTGAAACATAGCAGGTTCGGAGCCTTCCAGGACCTCCCAGACCAGGACTATTACCCACACGAGGCTGCTCGGCCAGAGGCGCCTCAGCCACCAAAGGGAAATAGCCAGCGGTGCCTTTCCTCAGCACGGGGAATAAAGGTGAAGTGAAAAGATGTAGGGGGACCTCGTACATGGAGCCCGCGCTAAGGGAAGATAGATTTGGGCGGGATCCTCACAGATGCCGGCAGGGCAGATAAACAAAAGCGGGCACTGCTGTCCCGCACATTGGCCTTACCTCAACCAGGAAAAGCTTGGGGAACTGTGAACGCACCAAAATTGATGCCTGCCTGTGCCACGAGGGCACTAGGGAGTGTAAGCTTCAATATCAGGCCGGTCTGAGGCAGACAAAGTGCTCACCTCACGCTGTCTTTGGAGATAAGTTGCCCACACCTCAGACTTTCACCGGGAGCACATCACACCCACTGGGTCAAGGGTGATGCACAGCACCCACCACGGCCCGGAGTTAGAAAGATGAAGTGCTCAGCATGTGCTCGTTTCAGGAATAAGAAACAAAGGAATAAAGCACTCACTGTACGCTTCTCTATAGGGCACAATCAAAACCCAAATGAAGCGCTCTCCACATGCTAATTGCAGGTGACTGGCAAGGCCGGAATCAGAGTCCCACGGCCACTTCTGGGCACTCACCGGTCCCAGGAGAACAACTGGGGGCACAAGAGCAGAGAGGCAGGCAGTAGGCCAGAACACTGTTTTTTTCAGCAATGTGGCAGTCTCTCTAGCAGCCAAGCAGGTCAGCACAGCAAAGCAAAGTCCAAGCGGTGGTTTTCCTGGCAGTGCAGCAATCCTCTGGTGCAGTATGTAGAGACAGCAGCGTCTGGTTACAAGTCCCACACAGTGTCTAAAACCATGGGGTCAGAGCCTGTACTTCTACTCAAAATGTCTTTGATGTGGAGGTAACTTCAAAAGAAATCCTAGAAGTGCACAACACCCCCTTTCAACCTCAGCCCTGGCTCCAGACATCTGTAGGGGGTAAACAAGCCCATTGTGGGAGGGCAGGACAAAGCCTATGCAAAGTAAGTGCGCCATTCCTCCCTCTCTCTCAGCCCAGGAAGACCTTTCAGTATGCAGATGTAACCCTGTCAAACCCCAACCCTTCCTTTGTGATGGCTGTCTGAAAAATATGCACAAAGCCTAGCTGTCACTCTGCCCTGGACGTGGATTGGAGCCAGGCTGCAAAGCACAAAGAGTCGTAAGCACTTAGAAATTCCCACTTTCTAAAAGTGGCATTTCTACAATAGTAAAGAAAAATCCACCTACACCAAGCAGGATTTATCACCACTATTCCAAACATACCAAACATGTCAACGCTACTCCTTTCAGATCAGAAATTACCACTTACAGACATATAAGGGGATTTATAATGCTAACCTATGAGAGGAGCAGCACTGACTGTAGTGAAAAAATGAAATATTGTGTTTGTCACTACCAGGACATGCCACACAATAAAGGCATATGTCCTACCTTTTACCTACACAGCACCGTGCCCATAGGGCTACCTAGGTCCTACCTTAGGGGTGACCTGCACATGCAGGCCCTACAGTAAGAGGCCTGAGACAGGTTGAAAAGACTACTTCTGTGGGTGGGGCAAGCAGCACTGCAGGCCCACTACTAGCATTTCAATTTACAGGCCTGGATAAATGGGATACCACTGTACTAGGTACATTTAATTTTCCAAACAGGTGCAAGCCAATCATACCATGTTTAAAGGAGAGAGAACATGCACTTTAGCACTGAGGAGAAGTGGTGACGTGCCCAGAGTCCTAAAGCCAACAAAAACAGGTCCGAAAAAATACAGGAGGAAGGCAAAGGGTTTGGGGATAGCCCAGCAACAGGCCAGTTCCGTCAACCTGAACATTGAAAAACATGCTGGAGACTGCAGGTTCTCTGTAGGCTCTAGATAAAGAAGTAATACTTCTAGCAGCAGATGGAAAAATACAAAGTAATAATAAAACCCCACCAAGAACAAATACACACTTTGCTCAGATCTTCACCAGCTTTCCAACTGTCCTGACAGTCACGCCAGCATTCCCACATAAGCATGGAAGCAAATGGAAGTGGATAATCTAAGCATCCACATCCACGGAGAGAATAACACAAATACTTTTTTCAAACTGCGACGTACTACACATTGATATGAGTTGGTTAGAACCTCAGGCCTTCCCCCTTTATCAAATGTGTCCCAGTTGAAATACTACTATCTTCCTGTTTCAGGATGCAATTGTTAAAAGATTTCAGGGCATATTTACAAACTGCATTTTGTAGTACTACGACTAATGTACTACAAAATGGTTTTCATGCGTGCTGAGGTCAATGTCTCCGCCACTCCCATCTTTTCCACACAGGAATCTCCGCCCGACTGTGGACATCTCTGCACACACAAGTATACGCTCCAGTAATAAATGTAGGAAGGACAGAGGAGAGTTGCAGGAAAATGGAGAATACATACTACTAAAGGGGAGGGAATATGGGATGAGTAAGGAGGCGCTTAGGGAGGGACATGTAACCACCCACAAGAGTAAGACCACTGTTATTCACAAACTCCCCTTCTATAGTTACTTCAGCGAAAAAGGGTCCAAAACAGTTGTAAATGTACTTCAGTACAGAGCTGGAGTAAGTCTAGGACCACCCATGGCCAACCACTGGCACTCCAACAATATCCCATAGAAAATGATGGAGGTAGGGACTTAAAATGCAACCCCATAGGTCGTCATCCTAAAAGAAATTATTTCTGAAACTGTTTAAAAATATAACTGCATTTATTGTAATGTTACAAAAACTTTCCCAAAACTAAAACATTATTTTATTTTTAAATATTTTAACGGCATTTTGATTTTAAAAATAATGTCACAATAATTTATATTAAAAATAATTAAGTTCATTTTAACCAATTCTACACATCACTTAATTTGTCATACATACTAAGGAATATATTTTTTATACTTTGTGGATCTTTGTCTTTATTTAATCCTCAGAAAAATAATTGTAGTTTAATTTAATATGCTCTAAATGATTACATTTTTTATTTATTAAGCAATTGATACTGTCAAATGTTTAATATTGTTCTACATGTAAAATAAATATATAAAATTAACATGAATATTTAACATAAGTATATTTGTACTATTTTTTAAGAAGTTCAATAAACTTTTCAAATGTTTCTTACATATTGCCATACGGAGACTTCCACCATGATTGCAGAGGTTTGCTCCAGGAGTGCAAGACGGCAAATAAGGTCATAAAGTCACTACTAGTAGTAATTTTGCAGTCATATCTGATGTTTTTAGTGATACCAGGCGGTGGGGATAGGAAAGCCTCCACTTTTGAACAACTTTACACTTGTAAATAGGGAATAGCCAATAGCAGTAAAGTTACTCAAATTAATTGTTACAAAAGTCAATATACATTTGACTTTAAGATTTTCAATATGCACTATACTGTGATACGAAACACTATGGGGCAGATTTACAAGCTTTGCGCCACTTTTGCGTCACTTTTAACATGGGAAAAGTGACGCAAAAGTGGCGCAAGGGGCTTGTAAATCTGCCCCTATAGGTGGAATTTGCGCTATATAACAGAATAAATAAATACATTGGCCCACTAGCAAACTCATTTAATTCGAGGGAGTCTATAAACCATTTTGAACTACCCTAAATGACTGTTTCTTGTAATGTACCCAACTTTTTACTTTTAATTGGGACTGGGTGAAATTTAATGTACACTGGCATGATTCCAGGCGTTTGGTGTTATGCCTGTTACATGAAATTCACAAAATTGCGACATTACGCCACATCACAGAATTACACGACATTCGTAGATAAATGATCGCGTGGGTGCATGGGGTAAACACAAGCGACCAGTATTCGAGTGGCTGTTGTTTGCAGCACTTGTGTTTTTAGTGCTTTTTTAGCGAGAATTGCATGTGCAAGGGCGCATTTCAAATTAAATGCCAGATTTACATTTTGCATAATTATGTGTAATTTTGCATAATTTCTCCGAAATTTCACGTAACTGCACCAAAAATTGGAAATTTTGCACACTTCTACTTTAACTTTTATTGAAAGTGTCATTGGTCGCTTCATCGTCATAATCCGACACTTTGCATGTTTTGTTTTTTATTTATTTCTCTCCCTATCTTTTGTGTCCTTAATGATAGATATTCGATATTCTGGTTTTTATAGCTAAGTATGCCGATTTGTTAATTCCTTCACTTTTATTAAGGTTGGTGTTTAAAGCTACACATTTACATTCTTGATGTTTGCCTTTGTTCTTGATGCTTCATTCATTTTATGTTTATAAATAAAACATTGGAAAAAACGTAATCGATCTCAAAGCCTCACATGGTCAAATATGCAAGCGGGTGGAAATTGGCGAAATCACTATAAAAGTGCACACATTGGTATAATCAACGCAGTTACAATCGCAAATGCCCATAATATTGTAACATAACCAGTTAGATCTAAGAATGATAGCAGTTCGCAATAACAGGCAGGTTGTTCTGTCAAATTCATGGTCTGTCCACGAAAATAATTTCAGCACTTGAACATGAATACTCATTTGCCACTAGGTGGCCCCATTGGCTAAAGTAAAATTTGCAACATATCCCTGTTTTGCTCAATTGTCTGCAATGCTCTGAAGGACCAGGAGCAACATAGTGCTTTGCATCGAGTGTAGTACACCAGTGGCAGCCGGCATGGCTCGCGGGTGGTGGGGCGGGGGCGAGCGCTGGCAGGATGTGCGGGAGGAGGGGGGGATGCGCAGTGCAAAAAAAATATTTAAAAAAATATATACACTTACCTTGCCGCCGGGTCCAGCGTCTCTGCTCCTGCTCTCCTCGTGGGACTCGAGGAACAGGAAGCCAGGAAGAACAGCCAGGCTCCCCTGACCAATCGCAATGCTGCAATGCAGCATTGTGATTGGTAAGCACCCAGACTCCCCTGACCAATCAAAACGCTGCAATGCAGCATTGTGATTGGTAAGCACCCAGACTCCCCTGACCAATCAAAACGCTGCAATGCAGCATTGTGATTGGTTTTGAGCGTCCTGGTTCGACGCTCAAACAGGGAATAGGGGCCTGGGCATGTTCTCCACACAGGCTATAATGCAGCCTGCATGGAGAACAGGGAACGTGCGCATGACTGTTTTGGGTGGCCCGAGAGGACTGACCAAACAGGCATTGCGCACTTAAGGGTGGGCAAACCACTCCTCTGCCCTGCTCCGAGAGCAGATCAGCACCTCCCACCCGCCTTCCCGCAAAGGAAACATAAAATGATAACTCAAAGTTATTATCATTTTATATTTCCTTTACTTTGCACTGCTCAAAAGCAGTGGGGCGACACGCCTCCGCCATAGCGAAGTAGCCGCCACTGTAGTACACAGGATAACAGAACAAAAACGTAAACAGTAATGTAATACTAAAGCGTTCCGGATATCGATGCAAAAATGATTATTAAGATAACGTCAGACAATGATGTAGTGTTTGCTGGAGTGTTCCCGGAATGTGCTGTACACACAATCTACACCCTGCTAATAAAAGGGGCCGGGTACACGTGCCCTGGGCCAGTTACCAGTAACTATACTACTGTGTCTGCGTCTATTATTTCCAAGCATGCGGGCCGAGAGCCCATTACTGTACAATGGCGACGAGCGGGTCGATCCCCACGTGTACTATGGCAGCAGCCTTCCGGTTGGTCGTGGGGGGGAAGTGTAGCCTGTGCCTAAGGCACCTCTGCACCTGCTGCCAGCATGACGGTCTTGCAGTCGCCTGCCTGCCGCCACCCCAGTAAGGCACTGGTGAATTAGGAGTAGTGCAAACACGAGGAGATGATGGACGGAGCACTGAGACTTTTCAGGCACTCACCCCCAGTCACAGATCTGGGTTGAATCCATCATCATTCTTTAGCTCACTTCGCCACCTCAGTTCAGACCCAGCTATATGCAAATCAGTCTTGACCCTGTGCCTCATGGGAACAGTCCAGCCTGAACTGCCAAGCCAGGCGTTCCCTGGACCGGAAACAAGCATGCTGGGACCGGTTTCTGGGTAACACCCTTCATCAGCCAGGCCAGCTTGAATCCAGTGGCAAAGTGAGCAAGGGACCCACATCTGGGCATACCCTGCCAACTTAGGGCGAACAAAGCAAACACGAGGAGTTGATGGACGGAGCACTGAAACTTTTCAGACACTCACCCCCAGTCACAGATCTGGGTTGAATCCATCATCATTCTTTATCTCACTTCGCCACCTCAGTTCAGACCCAGCTATATGCAAATCAGTCTTGACCCTGTGCCTCATGGGAACAGTCCAGCCTGAACTGCCAAGCCAGGTCTTCCCTGAACCGGAAACAAGCATCCTGGGACCGGTTTCTGGGTAACACCCTTCATCAGCCAGGCTAGCTTGAATCCAGTGGCAAAGTGAGCAAGGGACCCACGTCTGGGCATACCCTGCCAACTTAGGGCGAACAAAACAAACACGAGGAGATGATGGACGGAGCACTGAAACTTTTCAGACACTCACCCCCAGTCACAGATCTGGGTTGAAACCATCATCATTCTTTAGCTCACTTCGCCACCTCAGTTCAGGCCCAGCTATATGCAAATCAGACTTAACCGTGTGCCTCATGGGAACAGTCCAGCCCGAACTGCCAAGCCAGGAATTAGGAGTAGTGCCTGTTCACCCACCGGGCATGAGGTGAGCCCCTGGGGTGGGAGAAGGGCAACAGGGTCGGAGTTTGCCGTCGAAAGTGAGTGGAGTGCAGAAGCATAAACACAGTGCCCTTAACGCTGGAGGCGTGCCGCACTGACCCCCCCGCACCTGAAGTGCCCTCTGCCTGCTGGAGCACCTGTCAGTGGCCCCACCTGCCATCACGTGGCTATGGTGTTCCAAGGCCAGGTATTAGAGGATCCCCTGTCTGCAGGATTTGCCCCTGCGCAGCCCGGAGGGTGAGCGAGGTTGCCGTGGAGAGGGAGGAGCACTCAAGGTGCCAGTGAGTGACTGCACCACGTGAGAGCGGTGCAAGTCTTTAAATATGGCGGCCCTCGCAATGCCCCCGTGGCCAAGCCCTGAACAGTCAAACACACTGATTGCCTCTGTGAAGATGAGGCAGTTTTACCTAGAGCTCAGTATGTGTGGCAATCTGCTAGCAGTGGGACTGAGCCAGCTCTTGCATTGAACGTTCCGAGGAACATTGGCGGCGGCACGGGTGGAAGGCCCACCGCCTCAAGAAAGTTGCTGCTGCGGCCTCCTGAAAGGAGAGCAGCGCCACCTAGCGGTGAGACCTCGCAAAGCATCCATTAGACAGGATGAAATGAGGCAGGCCTGACAGGACTCAGTTTTGCATAGCTTGTCTGCATGCCTGCCCGTCGTATCAAAGCCCTGCAAAGCCCCTCTGACTTGGCTCTGTAGTCCGGATGGTAGTTTCCAAACTGCAGTGTCCGAGAGAGCCAAGCGGTCTGCAGCAAGAGGAAAGATGCTGTGGCCCCTAAGCTGCCGTGGCATCTTTGAAATCGCTGGCAGTGCCACCTGGTGGTTGCATATAATACAGCATCTTGGCCAGAGGAAGAGCAAGGAGCTCGCAAAACAAGCCTCAATGGAGAACAATTGGGCAGGACATGAGCCCACGGCCACCCCCCATGATAAAGAAATGAGAGGCCTGCAGGGTCTTGGTTCCAAGAAACAGCAGCAAGAGGGTGCCACACGCCCGCTGTTTGGCAGCCTGTTGTCTTAAAAAGGGAGAGACTGTGAACCCTTATACAGAGAGACTGCTGACCCCCACAAGAAGCCCAAAGCTGCCCAGCCAAGAGTGCTGTGAAGAGTCAAATGAAAGCCAAGGTAACAGAACCAGAGGTCATCAAGCCCCACGCAGCAAAGCCCCAAGGCAGCAAACCCACATAAAGGGCCGAGGAAAACGTGCGTTGTGCACGCGTCCCCCAGTGCCTGTTTGACACCATTGCAAGCAAGAAGATTGTGCCACATGTCCCCTGTGGTGAACGGACACCACCGCAAGCTAAAAGAACGGGCATGCAAGGCGCCAGCAGAGGGCACCCATGAAGAAGGACTGAAAGTGCAAAGTCAGAGGTGCATAGAGGGCCGGATCAGCGATCTTGACAGCACGGGCAAAAGCCCAGGAGAGAGAGGAAGCTCTCCGAAAGGAAGAAGTAATGCTGAGCAGAAGAGGCCGGACCAGCCAACCATGCCCAAGCACCGAATGGCCACTGTTGGCCCAGCATTGAGCACTATCACACAGAGTGACAGACCCTGCCAAGCATGCTGTAATGGGGGCAGGAGCAAGTGTCATGATGGCACAGCCTCGAGGCGCAAGCACTATGCCCTTGAGCGAGGAAGAGGAGCAGAAAGAAGGTGACCCGCTGTCGAAGGGGTGGAGTACCAAGAGGATCCCTTAGGAAGGGACCAGACCTGTGAGAGGTCTGCAAAAAAGAAGAGAGTCAAGTCCCACTGACAGAATAGACCTACGACAGGGTCCGTAGCAAAGAAGACACAGTCCTCAGAACCGGACACAAACAGTGAGATGTCCATGTGGAGTCAACATGCAACACTTGGCATGACCTTATATCGATGCGGGGAACCTGGTCAGAAGTAGAGAAGAGCATGTCATGATGCCAAATCCCGAAGGAGTTGAAGAGAAGAAGAGGGTGGCACAATGCCATAGCGTGAACAACAACCACCACATGTGTGCATGAGAAATAGGAGAAGAGCGATAAGACTGAAGACTCGTGCCAATACCAGAGAGGGCATCCATCAACACGAGCCAGCCACCGAGGTGCAGGGACGTCACTGGAGACAGCTCCGTGGGAGGACCAACTGTAAGTCACCAGCAAGCACAAACTGTGTCCAGGCCCCAGTCTTCACAGTGCAACTGTCCAGCCACTTGTCACTGGCTGCTTGACACACGTGGCATCTCTGCTAGTAACTGCACATGCTGAAGAAGAACTGCAAGTGGCTACGAAGTCCCTTCAGTCATCCTTACTCCAAGCAAGACATTGCCACCTGTACTTGTTAGACGGTAAGATCGTCATCATTACCAGGTGCATCACCAAAGTGGAGCCATATGCCTGCAAAACAACCAGAGGTTAACAAGGCATCCCTGGCACTGTGGGAGGCGGGCCACCCAGAAACCTTCTGTGAGCCCCCGTGAACCTGAGACCTGCCGAAGAGAGCATACTCAACCACTGGACCATCCATCCTTGGGGTTGCACAAGTCTTGGATGGGGCCCTGTTGGGAATTCCACAACTACCCCTTTGTGTGGCCTAAGTAAGGCCCCACACAGCCCACACTGTCCCGTGGAAATCCAGGGGCAAGGGTCTCAAGGGAATTCCAGAGCGTGGAAATCCCAGCAAGAGAGATGCATCTGCAGCAGCTCCACGACAGGCACCAGAAGCACTGAGGTTGTGGACGGAGACTGGCCACCCAAAGACTATCTGATGAAGGCCCGTGCACCTAAGCCCTGATGGCCAGAGCAACAGACCCTCAGACAACCACCCTTTGTGGGTGAAAGAGCAACTTGGATGTGGTCCCATTGGCAGTTCCTCAGTGACTGCCTCGCATGGCCTACGAGAGGCCCGCACAGTCCACACAGTCCCCTGGCAGTCCGGCATGAAGGGCCTCAAGGAGATTCCTGTGGGGGGGGGGGGGAGTCCTGGCACAAGAAGGAAGTCTGATGCTGGTCCACCAGCGGGCACTGAGAAGCCCTTAGGCCTTCAAGGAAGACTCACATTTATCAATGTCGTCCTCAGTCTTTGCAGGTTTGCTGTACATGGAACCAGAGCACCTTCAAAGAGATCTTCACAGTGTACTCCATCACCACTCCGGATACACCCCACATTGAACTATTTAAATAGTCTCCAACACCGTGAGACCAGGACGGTCCAAACGACATCGCCGAGGTGGACTAAAACCTCATGGACATGTTGTCAAGAGATCCAGTATTGCCCAGCATTTGGTACCACCCAACCAGGCACTGACGCTCAGTCAATGCAAACAATATCATGGTTACAACCGTCAGACGTGCTTCGTGGGCCGTAGGAGCTTTATTTGCAACACATCAAGGTTGTGGAATGCCCTCCCTGCCCACATGAAAGCTATCCCAGACCTGTGGCCTTTCTGAAAAGCCCTTAAAACTTGGCTATTTAACTGCTAACAACCTGCCTGCTCCACACATAGATCTCCAAAATACTGAAGCAGCGCAATGACACCTCTGGGTATTTGTGCGCTTTACAAATCATAATAACATAACATGACCTGAAGAGACTCGGTGGTGCTGTGTTTTGTTTGTTGGTTCTTTCCCACAGGTTGGACTTGTTCATCTCTTTTTCAATAAAGTGTGGGAGGGATGTAATGTCCTGGTGGACACGTCTTAGTGTTCCAGGAATGTATTGTACACACACTCCATACCCACCCATCACAGGCATCACCCTACCCTGGGCCAGTTACCAGTAACCATACTACTGTGTCTTCGTCTATTAATTCCAAGTATGCCGGCCTAGAGCCCACTATCTTACAAATGTGTCTAAAACATATAACAAGAAATAACAGATAACAACTAATAGCGGAGTTACCTGCACATTCCAAAACAGAAAACTCCAAAGGTTCTATCAGAAAAGTCTAGCTTCGAGTTTCAAAGAAAGTGGGAGGTAATTAGAAAGGGGAGGTAGAGAGGTGAAAAAGATTTGCCTAAGCTCTTTTTAAGTAGAAGGAAAACAAGGGTACCCCAATATTAGAACCTGGGGTGGAGTAATGTTTATGGAGACAATGGTTCAAAAGTGGCCAAAAAATGGTCCAAGGCAGACGCAGGGGTTCCGTCAGAATGGGGAACAATGCATCTAAGTCAGGGGAGGCAGTTAATGCTGGAGGGAGCAAGGGAATCTGTGACCAGGGACACGTTTCGATCAGGATAACAATAGTTGTTTATTTTCAATAGTATGCAAGGAATAATAATAGTTCAGGTGCTCACATAAAAAAGTGACAACAAGCGTGAGGTGCTCAGTGAGGGTGACTTTTAAAATATGTACATCGCATTGACAACACACAAGTGAACTCCTTATGAAAGAATTTATATAGAATGTATGGAGTTCAGGTTGTAGGGGGTCGACGGCGTTTCGATCTCAGTTATTTAGAGATCATCTTCAGGACATAGCATATGTGAGCAATCCGAATCTATAAGAGATATTACATAGTATTAGGGTAAGGCCCCGGTCGTTGAAAATTATTAATTCATATTAAAAATGGAGTAGAGCTCCCAGAGAAACAACATGACTGAATAACAATGGTTATAGGTCACTTAGTTAGTTAGTGCCTATATTGGTATAATGTACCATGTTTAAGTAAGACATATTATTGTGATGCAGAAAATAAATTAAAGATTCACATTTAAAAATACAGGCGAGGTGACATACTTAATGAATTTGACGAGTGAGTTGAGTGAAACAAAGTAGAAGGAAAGGATAGTTATTTCAGGGCGCGTGAATTAACGAAAGAGAAAAGAATTAATAAGCGCCTAATTAAGTAGTGAAGCTTTAAACTTACTATAATGCGGATGGTGGAACAGTTGCAAGAAGAGTAGGGGTAACTGCAATAAAGGCGTAGAGTGAGAACGTTTAATGGTGAGCGCTGGGGCTGGCGTTAGTTCGAATGTGTTATGGACCCAGGCGGCTAAGGAAGAATGAAAACAACTAATCAGGGCTATTGAGAAGCACGAGTGCACGCAGGAATAATTAAGATAGTGGCTGCACTTACGGCGTGGATATCGTCAGCGCGGGACTAGCGGAAAATTGCTTGGTGCCAGTACAATTAACGAGGTCGCCCGAATTAAATCATTTCTAAAAATGTAAATTAATGGGTGAGTGCGGACAGTAGGCAGAATATCAGTAAGTGCATGGCACTGTAACGGGGTGGCAGACTTACATGATTGGTAAGGTGATTCAAGAACCAACACAGCCGTGTTGTCTGCGGAGGATAATTAATTCCTTCCGTTGAGGAGTCGCCATGGAGGAAATGGGTAGCCATCAGGTTTGTTGAAGGGCTCCACGCTGGGAGAAAAGAATTCTGCGGCGAGCAATTAACTTACTTGGTGGTAAGACCGCCGGAATCAGTCTGCCAAGGGAGGAGCGGGCTGTGGTCCTCGCTTCCGTGAAAGGCGCGATGAATGGAGACAGCTGGTCAGAGCGTGTCAGGTGCTATTAATTAGAGCGCCGGCAGCGTGTGCGTAAGCGTGCAGCAGCTCAGTGAGGCGGGGGGGCCCACTCCGGCAGCTGCAGGGTATTAACCCTTTAATAGTGTTTGTGGTGTAAGTGGGTTAGAAAGCAAAGAGCAGATATAATAATTTAAGAGACAGATATGAAATAATGTATGTGACATTCAGAGCAAAAAACCACTTATGCCTAAAAATACAAAAGATGAAAAACAGGGAATAATAGCCTCAATATTTGTGACGATTCTTGGGGAATCTGTAAACTCACAACATAACTGAGGTGGTTATGTACAAAGGAATGGTCTTAATAACCAGCGAATCTTCCCAGTGAAATAGTTAGTAGCGTCATAATTAGGCTGTTACATATAAGGTGAGGAAGGGTAATTGGGAAATAAACCTGTTAGCAGAAGCTGGCATAAGAGGCACCTGTTATGTGTCTCATATATATCCAGTGATTAAATGAAAGCATTCCATTCATCCATTGAGTTTAGTCCATGCTCAATGGTCCGGCAGTTGAAGATCCATTTACATTCCAGTCTGTTGAGAACCTGTTGTAGACGTCCGCCTCGGCAGTTGGGGCGTACGCTTTCAATCACTAGCCATTTAAAATCCAGTTCAGAGTGTCCTTTTTCCAGGAAGTGTTCAACAAGGGGTGCTGTGGTAATCCTGCAGCGAATCTGGCTCTTGTGTTGCGAGATCCTGGTTTTTATCTTCTGGGTAGTCTGTCCTATATATAGCATCTTACAAGGGCATTCAATTCCCTGGTCACAGATTCCCCTGCTCCCTCCAGCATTAACTGCCTCCCCTGACTTAGATGCATTGTTCCCCACTCTGATGCAACCCCTGCGTCTGCCTTGGACCATTTTTTGGCCACTTTTGAACCATTGTCTCCATAAACATAAGCTCTTTGTAAGCCTGGCTTGTTTAGAATAGGGCACAGCATGGGCAGCTACAAAATAAGTGGACACACAGCTCACTGCTAGTGTCAGTGTCGCCAGATTTTTATACCCATCCCAAGCCCAAAACTGTCTAAGAATAAATCCAAATCCAGCCCAACGCATACAGATTATCAGCCCAAATTCAGCTTAAAGTTACAACTCTCAAATAAAGCAAAAATAGCCTTCAGGAAACAATTTAAGCATAATTCTAATTACTATTCAGTATGCACACAGGGAGAGGAGGTTCACTGCCTGCGCACCTCCACGATCATGTCCAAATTCAATTAATTTCAACTTAATTTCAACTCACTTTGACGAAAAATACCCACTCTGACCTTTTAACTGGTGCTTCTGTCACACAAATCTAAATCTTGCACTGACAAATGAACACTAAGCAAGCAAATTATAGTCCACCATAACGAAGTCTAACAGCCTGAGCGTCAAAGCCCTTTCAGCAGTGTGGATCTAAAAAACTTTACATTAGAACGGATGTTAAGCTTTAAATCCTGATACTTTTTGCAAATGTTGTGGTAGTCTATCTTATACTGTGCATAATATATATTTTTAAACTTCAGCAGCATTTCTTACACTCAGTGCAATAACCTTTTTAATCTGGTGATTTACATATTCAGAGCACTTTCACAGACTGTGGCCTCATAGCACTATAAATACATGTCAGCCAACCAAGATTCAAATCAGTAACCCTCCAGTTGCACCCAAAGACATACATGCCAACATTTTAGGAGGGAAAAGTAGGAGATTTTTTACAAATACATTTCTCCCATTAACTTCTATTGAGGCTTGAATTGGGTGTATTGTCATGTACTGGGACTAAATGAAAATAACGTTTTTTTTACCTTACCAGAGAAAGCGCTATGGCAGGAGGCCAGAGCGTGACCAAAATGTTGTGCACTGGCCTGCAGGAACAGGTTACTGGCAGTGCACACTGAGTCACACAAAACCAATCCCGGTCTACAGAAGCCTGATGAGTTTTTGCATACAGGAATCAGGAGGCAGGAGACTAGCCTTGAAATCGGTAGTCTCCCACCTGAATCAGGAAGGTTGGCATGTATGTAAAAGGATCACGTTAACGAAGTGAGCTTACCTACCAGATCAACAAATTTTCCCCAGATGAATTTAACTTGCATGAAGTTTGCATTTTAGGCATGTGGATTATATGTTTAACACATTTGAATGCAGGTGAAGAGGCAACAAAAGTGAGACAACTTTATTCCATAAGGCCATGTGTCAGACCTCACCCACACTCACTGACCCCAACCTCATTGTACTCTGGATCATAGCTTTTCAATTTTTTTAATACATTTTGACTGCTGCCTCCCACTCACCATAGCTCATCAGCCTTTTGCCCTTGAACTCCCTGCAGCCCTGGTATGATCTCGCTGATGGGCATGTAGAACTGGCTTTACACCATGCCCGGCTACACATGTGCAGTGCTACTTTAATGTTTCTAATGCGAGAGAAGCGGCACGAGTACTTCCTCGAAGCTACATCCTAATTTAGCACAGTGGGAAAGGGAGAGGCTGCTCCAAGTTATGGATTAGGGACCATCCTAGTGGTGAAGGTCCCATTTGTTTCAGAGGAATGGGCCTGAAGTATGCAACCACTCAAACAGCACCCAAGGCGGGCTACCACAAGGTCAGTAAATGCAGGGAAACTGCAAGGTCACGTCTGCAGGCACCATATGGGTATTGCTACTTGGGATAGTGAATGTAGGCAAAAGGGTTCAGGGTAGGGCATGAGGCAGAGAACAGTGGGACATTGAGCAGGATCACCAGTGAGGGTTTTAGGAGTGCTGCTGTGTTAGAGAGGAGAAAGAAAGTGGTCAGCTATTTAGAATCTTAGTGAAGGACTGGATTGTTTTTCTCCTGTGACTGTACAGTGGAAGTAGTACCTCAAGTGAGGCCTGGACCTTTCATCTACTGTGCCTCTCTCCTGTTTTTTCCACCTGCAAATCTCTGTTCCTCCCATACTGCCAGAGGCACAACAAGGAAGGAGATTGCGAGGGACATGAGGAGAAGAAGGGGTTGCCATGGTGAAAGGGTCCAAAAGACAACATGGAAAAGCAGGCCAGGGTCTGAAGAGGAGGGAAAATGGGCATCCAGTCACCTAAGAGACAGTGATATTCATGGCAGAGGTGGCTAATGTTAATAAGGCTGAGTCTTCTGCTGGTCTACACATATCTCAGGTCCACACCTCCAGTACCTGTTGTTTGCGGGCTCCCAGTCTCCATTGAAATGCAGCCAATACACTTTCCAGCTCCTGATTGCAGGAGTTCACAAAGGTGCTGCACTCCCTCTTTAGCTGTTCTCTCTGCCATCAGTGGCTGAACAACTAGGGTGCAGCTCCACTGGTGCCATGGCTCAGAGGCTTTCAACATCACCAATATTTGCCAAGACTCCATGCCAGCTGAAGGAGCAAGGTCCCCAGGAGGGGAGCAAGGGCTAAGGGATACAAGCAAGGAGACAAAAGAGGTGTAGGTAACAAAGTCTTCAAGAGGGGAGTACTTTAGGAAGTTGGGCATAGAGCACAGGTAGTGAATAATGCGGTGATCTGTGAAGTGACTTGGGATGGTCTGGCGCAAGAAGGCGTACATGAAAGGTTCCAGTGACCTTGGTTAGAGAAAACTTATGAGCGGCCCTCCTGGCAAGCTACCGTGATCCGTCTATAGCTCCTTTCCCAAGACCAATGCCTTTCAAAAACTCCAATAACTTTGCATTGGATGTATCTGTTGGCATTTGAAGTACTTTGAGCTGGCTAGTCGAGCACACAATAGCTGCATTTTCTTTTCCTTCCCAAGATTTTCCATTTGATTATCTCTCTACTAGCTTTGCAAAGAGTTCAGAAATTGAATGAGCATGTTGCTTGAACATATTTATGACACAGCCTTAGTTTTGCAGCATATAGTGTACAAGACTGGCATGTGGCATGAAAAACAAAACTGCAGAAACGTCTGGGGAAATTTAAATTGGTGCTTAAATAACCATTGCTCTGTGTGCTCTGCAGAGAGGCCAAGACAAGGATTAGATGAGCATTTATTTTGAAAACCTTTTTGACAGCGACAGGCATTTTGAACACACACACACAGTTGTCAACCTCAACTTCAACAGTCAACCATGCCCCATCACAAAAATCCAGCCACACTCTGAACTCACCCACACACTTAGAATGTTGCATTAAAAAGAAAACTACATCTAGAAAATTACAACTGGCAATTAAATAACTAGCTCTCCAATGAGCCCAAGGAGTAGAAGAGCATGCTGTCCTAACACCTTTTGGCAGTGACAGAAACTCACTCTGCTTTCAGTTTCAGCTTCAGCTCTAGAGCTCTTAATCATTCCCTGTAGTAAGCGCTCTACAGGGCTCCCATGTTGCATGTAAAACAAGTCCATGCCCTGCAGGAATTGGGGTGCATGTATACAGGGGGGCACAAAATGTACCCCCTTGCATGCCCCCCGTGGCCCTGAGGCAACAGGGGGCCCTGTAGGGCCCTCTTTGTTTCCTCATCGCCACACTTTTCATGGCAGGCTCACCCCCATGAAAAGTGTGGCAGTGAGTAAACTAGTAATATTCTTGGCGGTGGTGCAGCGGCACCACCAGCATATTACTAGCCTCACACCTCTGCAAGACAGCCAGGTATCGCGGATCCCTGGTGGCAGAAGTGGTTCTGTGGCGGTCCAACCGCCATAGTTAGAATAGGGCGGGTGGACCGCCAGTATGGCAGTCCAAGGACCGCAACCACGACTACGGCAGTCCAATGGACCACTGTAGTTGTGATAAGGCCGTAAGTCAGCACCTCTGATCACTGGGCAAAATCTCCATCATATCAACACACTATGCAACATGAAAAGCAACATGTAAAATATAACGGTCCAGATAACGTCTTTTCGCACAGAGCAACAATTCTCAGAAAGCACTACGAGCTGAATTTAAAACGGAATCACTGGTTCTGAACAAGGAGTCTTAGGGCTGCTCACCTGTGCCAGCTTGAGGTAATGGTGGAACCCGGTGGGCCTGCTGGGAAGAGTAAGTGTGGGGGCGGGTCCCTGTAGAGTGGCACATGGAGAGAGTTTCCTTTGCTCTGCTCAGTGAACAGCGTGGGACTGGACCCGAGTCCGTCCAAATTAATGCACGAGGGAGTGCACTGCTGACACAACGCAGCAATTAAATATAGTTTCAACAACTGGGCACTGCCCCAGCCTCAAAAATGTGCACAAAGGGTAAATATAAGCCCAAAAACAGGCCCCCTCCAATTGAGCTTTTTCCCACACAAATGGAATTATATTGCCCATTCGTGCAGGAAATGACCCAATCTGGCAACACTGGCCAGTGCTGCCAGATTTTGAGACCCGTCCGAAACCCAAAGCTGTCCAAGTCAAGCCCAAATTCAGCCCAACATAGAACAGTATCAGCTCAAAAAATAGCCCAAAGATGCAACTCTCAAATTATGCAAAAATAGCCTTCAGAATACATTTTAAGGATACTCCTAAAGTCTATTCAATATAGATATAGTTGGAGGAGGTGCAATGGTCACCAATGGACTTCTGCAATCATGCCTAAACTCTATTAAAAACACTCATTTTGAAGACCAGTCCCTACTATAAACTTCTAATTGGCACTTCTGTCACCACAAATCCACACTCGAGCCTGGAATTCATGAATTTACAAGAGCAGATAATTATCAACCTTAATGAAATCTAAGAACTGGAACGTCAAAGTTATTTCAGAAGTGTGTTTCCAAAAACGAACATTGAATGGATCTTGCAGAAGTAACACCACACAATGATATATGTTTTATGAAACTACCCCTATTGTTAAAGTAATTCCAGTAGGACTGGCAAGGCTTGCATTATATCGATTTGCCTGAAGACATTCCAACAAAAAAGCCTCTTTTACAAGCCAATCATGGCAGTATGGGACAGCAATAATAATAAACATAGACAATTAATAAGTGTGCTCAAATATGAAGTGACAGTGTGAAAACTTAAAAGACTAGAAGAAGAGTCTTGTTTGACAACTGCGAGGGTCACCACAGTAAGATGGCGGGCTCACACCCTTCAGTTAAAATGTCCTGAAGAGGCCAGAAAAGATACATGGGCCAGATGTAGGTGGAAAAATACCGGTCGGTAACGCCGAAATTCGGAGAATTTCAGCGTTACCGACCGGTATTTAGCTGAGTGCAATGTAGGTGAGTTCATACCTACATGCAAAATAAGGAATCGCAAAATAGCGATTCCTTATTTTGCTCTTGCATTTAAGGAATCGGAAATACCGATTCCTTAAATGCAATGTACGTAGCACTAAAAATAGTGCACTTGAGCTTTAAGGAATCGCTAATTACCACCACCTTCAAGTTGGTGGTAATTAGCGATTTCCTTTAAAAAAGCACTTTTTTGCTTTTTCAAATGTGCCATGTGGCACACATCCATGCCTGTAGGGCATGTATGTGCGCCACATGTGCACACATGCACATTTCAGGGGTGCAACAGGGTGTCCTTTGGACACCCTGACACCCTTGAAATACCTCCGCTATTAGCGATTCGGTAATACCGAATCGCTAATAGTGAATATCTTCCCATTCATTCCTATGGGCCTCCTAGCCCATAGGAATGAATGGCTAGGTATTCCTTAATAACGAATCTCAATTACCGATTCGTTATTAAGGAATGTTAAGGAATCGCTAATATTTTAGCGATTCCTACCTACATTCCATTTAGCGAGTCCTTAATAGCGATTCGGTAAAAATCGCTATTAAGGACTCGCTAAATTGAAGTTACCTACATCTGGCCCACAGTCACATACTCTGACCAATTCCCTTTTCTGCCCTCCAGTTCGAAGTCCTTCACCATGACCACCTATTCTGGCATTGAAAGTAATACAGTACCTGTGTTGTTGCCTTTAGTTGCAGCAAACACCAGACTAAAGCTCTGTCTTGGCATGAGGCAGATGTGCTTGCTTGGGGGTCTAAAAGACCCCTTTTCCCAAAACATTCAGCAACATCCTCCCCTCAACATATGAACACTCAACTCTGCTGACACGGTCTTCACTCCTCTTGTTCCATCCCAATCGATTCCACTTCATCATTCTGGCTGTCCCACTATCATACTACTGCTGACCTGGGCAATCTCATGAGCCTGTGCAGCTGCTTTATACCAATCACCCACAATGGACTTTACGTGGGGTGGGTCCTAAAACTGACTTTGAAATGGCTACCTATTTTCATGTTCTTAACTTTAAAGGCAAAAGCACTGCTCAGTTTCTCAACAATTACTGTAAAAATGCAAAGGTAATTCATGTCAGCAAAGCAGTCCCCGATTACATTTCACATGCTTTACTTCATCCTTAAAAATATTTGCTTTTTACAGATGATGTTTCTGTAGTTTTATTTTCATGCAACATGACTATTGTATAGTAAATACTATGAATGGTGTTGCCTCCTGGTGTCTGGGTTCAGATTGTGGGTGTTCATGAGGGGCACGGTTGAGAGCCCTAAGGCTGAAAGCAGTACAATTTTCTCACAGTGTCTGCCAGTAGGTCATTAAGGAGTTTGGACTAAATACACATTCACTTTTTGGCTTCTCTACAGAGCACACAGATCAATGGTCATGTATATGCCAATTGCAAATGAAAGCAGAACTACAAGTGTGCAGCAGTACACTGGATTATTACCAGTTTTGCAAGCCCATCTGGGCGAGGTGAGGCCAGGCTTGTAGGGTCCCTTTTAACCTCACATCTTTATAAAATCCTCCATTTCCATACTTCGTGTCATCCCTTGCCTCTTCAGCACTGGTTTCCACTTTCTCCTTCTGAACATATTTCATGTGATCAGTGCAGGAAATGAGGGGTATATGGCAGCTATTATTGAGCTGGATCTGGAATCAGGGGCAGTATCCATGAAATAAGCTGAATTTGTCCTGGTGTCATTTGCTGACCCCAGGATGTTTTCAGCAGCAGCCGCACATTGTCTGCTTTCCTTTCAGTACCCCAACCTGTAGGGGGTTTCTTATTCTCACTTCCATCTGGGCCCAAAACAAAGGCCTCAGCTAAATGGCCATCAGCCCTCCTTTTGTCAAAATACCGTCCAGGGTCAGTGCTATCTGGAGCTTAACACCTAGATATCTATGCAATGGATAGAAATGAAGACACTCAGCTTCTTTACAAGTGCTTAAGCAACACTATGATTTGAAGGCAGGTTCATCACCTGTATATAGGAGCTATGCATACACTGTAAGAATGTCAAATGTATGTCTGTATGATTATTACACAAATGATGTAAATATCACATCCTAACTTATTTTTATTCAATTTCTTTTATAGCGGTATTAATCCTAATGTAGGGTGTCAAACTGCTTTACTACACACAAACATTATACAGAAACAATGAATCATACAACAGGGGTTGGCATAAGAAGCATTGCCCTACCAACCCGGTTGGAGAAGAGAAGAAAATGCACCTAGCAGCTAGAAAAAAGTACTACTTGCTTCTCGGTGATAAAGTGGGCTTAATGTGTGTATTTGTCTTGAAGGGGGAGGGAGATGGATTTTGGAAATGTCCTGTTGCGCATGTGTCAACCTGCGAGTTGTTTTCATCATATTAAAGGGTGAACAAAGCGATTAATATGGTTGTTTTTTGGGCGCATATACAGTGGCCCTGGGAGGAGTTAACAAAACTCCATTCATTTCAATGGCTGGGGGCGGGGCAGACAAAAGGGGACTATACAGTGTGCACCCTTAATTCACCTCCGACATATCAGGAGGTTGAAAACATGGCAATTTTTTGCAATCAAGTGGAGGAGTTCTTTAAAGATAAAATCATGAAGATCAACACAGACTTCCAGGCTCCTACCGACGGTCCCATCAATTCTGGGACTCAGTCGCTTTACGGAGAGGAAGGCATGGCATTAGAACAACTCAACCCCAGTTGTTTAGTCAGGTTCTCCCTGCTGCCTGCGTCTAAGATCAAGACCCTGTTAGGTGGTACCGCCTCGAGCTCTCCAGATGACCCCTTTCCACCTAGGGTCCTGCAGTTCCAGACCTGATGGCTGAGGTTTTGGAGAAGATCCATTCTGAGGTCCTGGAGTCCAGGTTGTACCCACAGGGCTGGAAGGAGGCAGTTGTAATCCTTCTGAAGAAGAAGCCCGATGGCGACTCCAGCGATTTGAAAAACTAGTGACTGTTCTCTTTGTTGCCTGCTCCTGCAAAGATCTTGGAGAAGCATATAAATCGGGAATTAGCCAAATATCTCCTTGATCCAAAACTCCTGAACCCTTCGCAGAATGGGTTCAAGAGGAATGATAGAACCAAATCAGCACTTATTGCTACTGAGGATTCTATTTCCGGGCAAGTATATCAGGGAGGCGTGGCTATTTTGGTTTTACTAGACCAGCCTTTGACACAATATCTCCATCACTGCTGGTGCAAAGGCTGTGGCAGACCGGGCTGAAGGATGTGGCCATTAAGTTGTTGGGAGTCTTTCCTGTGTGATAAAATGATACAGTTAGTTGCGGAGTCTTAAAATCATCCCCCTCTGAGATCCCCGAGGGGTTTCCCAAGGGTCGTCCCTTATCCCTAGCTATTTAACCTGTATGTCACCCCTCTGGCAAAATTGGTGCGCTCTTTCTGTTTCCAGGTATCGTCCTATGTGGACAATACCCAGATCATCGTTTCCATCTCCGATGACTGGGAAGAGGTGGAGGATAGGTTTAGGGCTTGTATGCGGGAAATTAGCGGGTTGTTGAGGGAGAACTGGCTTAAAATGAATGGGGAGAAAACTGAGATCGTGGCGTTTGGAGTGGAAAGCTCTATCTGGATTAACCGCTGGTGGCCAGAAACATGTGGTACCTTATCTGTTCCAGCAGCAGCGGCAAAAAACCTGGGTGTGATTTTCGACAACACCTTGACTTTCGACACCCAGGTTATTAGAACATTGAGAACTTGCTTCTGGATGATTGGGATCATGAAGAAAATACTGCCTCTTCTTTCGAAAGAGCTCAGTGTGTCAGTGGTCATTGCACTCATCACCTCCTGCTTAGACTACTGTAAAGCCTTGTATCTGAAAGCTAATCAATTATTTTTAAACAAGTTTCAAATCATTCAGAATGCGGCTGCATGCTTGGTCCTGGAAGTATCCAAATACTGCTCGGTCAGGGAAGGATTGAGATCTTTTCACTGGCTGCCAGTAAGAAGCAGGTCTCCTTTAAAGTTCTTTGCTTGACGTGCAAAGCTCTCCATTCTCACGGATCAAGTTTTCTTCGGACAGCCCTGAATTGGTATGTTCCCAGGAGGCCTCTAAGGTCAGCTCGTCGTTATAAGGTGGTGGTTCCTCAATGTAAGAAAGCCAGTTGGGGGGAACATGCTTTCACAGTGGCAGCTGTCAGACTGTGGCACTCCCTTTCTGAACACATCAGGAGCCTTAGCTTGCACCTGATGTTCCGTAAGCAAGTTAAAACGTGGCTTTAGTGAATTAATCTTTTGTAAGGGGCTGTCTTTAGAGGGTTTTCTGCTTTGGGCTGTCATTGTTCACACTCTGTTCTTCCATTTACAGCACTTTGATGCCTTCTGATCTAATGTGCTTTAGAAATGCAACAAATACAAATACAAACCTTGAACTGTGGGGAATCACCATGATCAGTACAGTTTCCCTCTGCGCAAAAGGTCCATGACACTAATCATACCTTACTTTCACACATAAAGATAAATGTCCCTATCTCAATTGGTCTGTCGATGATGTCCCATGACAGACACCACAAAACCTTAGCAGACAATTGCAATACAGTATCTTCTACACTTTTTAATATCATCCCCGGATCTTAGGCCACGTAAGACCCCTTAACAACTTCAACTTAGCATTAAACACCACATTCATACAACATTCAAAATACCTCCACCAAACAGCACACAACTGTTATAACACCGCAAGCTAAGCATAAGCCGTAAATGCACAACCCTATTAATACTCACTCCTCTGCTGTTACCACTCTACCACAAACCACTAGAATTCCGCTGATCATCCGAATTTAAACATGGGCTCTGGGACTTGGATTTTAACTTTTCTCATTTAAAGTCTCCTGACTCCCTATCTCAGGCCCTAACTGCCCTCTAATACCATCTGCTTACGCATAAAATTTGGGCTTCTTCTTCCTGCCCCTGCAATGGACATTTGCCTTCAGAAATAAAAGGAGTTAGGATCAATTACAGATTCATAATTACGGTGTAACCCATTTGGCCACACTGTAAAACTCTGAGTCGGAAGATGAGATTAAGGGGCCGATTCCGATCTCGGCCGGTAGTGCTCCGAATCGGATTCGGTTTTACCGGATCCGATTCGGAGCCCTGTTTCCCGACCGAATCGTACGCGGGTCCGGCCGAGCGAGTACGATGCAGGCACCCGCGAAATCTCCGACCGACTCGAACGCGGCTTCAACACGCTCCGACCGACTCGCATGGACACGACTCGCACCGCGCTATGGAGACGTATCCCGGCCGGGTAAGTACGATGCGCGCCGCGAGCGCAGTCCGACCGACTCGCGCCGTCCGGCTCGAAAAAGCTGTCGGAGCCGTACATTGGGGGTCCGCGTCGGACCCCCTGTACGCGTAGGCGCGCGAGTCGCACACAGGGGGACCCATGGGTCCCCCCTACCTGTGCATGTACGCCGCGATGCGCATCGACGCGTACCTGCTGTAGGGCGCCCTTGTCCGCCTCGCACCCATTGAGTCAATGGGAGCCCGCGTACGCGTTGTACGACAGGCTCCCATTGACTTCAATGGGAGTCCGACCGACTCGAGTCCGATGGCATGCGTGCGCATCGTACTCGTTCGGTCGGACTGCCAGAGTCCGATTCGGGCGGAAATCTCTCCGGGTCCGGCTCGGTCGGAGAGATTTCCGGCCGGAATCGGAATCGGCCCCTAAGTATGGATTTATTACATATTCAAAGCCAATCTGGTATCAATCAGTCTCAGAAACATTGCATAAAAATACAGAGTCACTAATGGATATCCAGAACGTCAGACAAAATGTATTCTCAGTAACAGAAAGTAAATGAGAAATTCCATAGCTGCAATACAGAAAATAAGAAACAAAGTCTGGTGAGCAGATTGAAAGTTTTGATCCTCTTGCCTATGCATGATGTTGTCTAAGAAAATCTATTAAGCCCTATGCTAAACTAGGGCTCAGGGAAACACTATTTAAGTCAGGAAAGCAAGAAAGGTGTCAGCATAGCAGAATCTCTGTAGAGATTCTCTAAAGGGAAAAATATTGCACAGCATGAAGCCACACAACAGAGAAGTCGCAAAGAGGTCTGTACCTCTCAAAGTCTAAAGGAAATCTGAATCTAGCTGAAGTGTGTTAATCAATTATACCCACAAAAGAACCTTCGAGAATCCCATGTCAAAGTCTTATTATTTTCCATCTTCAAACAATAAAACTTGGCAACTAGACTTAAAAATCCTTTCCTTTGGTCCACACATCAGAACGTCTATGGATTCCTCCCATCTCCCTATTCCATACAAACAGTAGTCCTCCCTTCGTTCGTTAAGTCTTCCCATCTTTGCCTTAAAGTACTCCTCCCAAACCTCACTATTTCACACAATGTGCCTTCTCTATTCATTAGCTCACATGACTGCACCTGCAGAGGGGAGAAAAACATTGCATCCAAAGCATTCACGTAGAAGGTTAAACATTAAATCCAAATGCTTAAGGCCTTTGGTCAAGTTAGTGCGGCAAGCATTTCAATACATGTCAAAATGCAAGATTACAGATACATATGCATATATGGTTACAGTTTAGATGTAGAGTTCTACTCAACTGGATACATTTTCAGATATAAAATAAATGCAAAGTTTTATTCAAATCAGTATGCGAATATGTAAGAATTAACAATAGTATTCAAACCACACAAATTGTTACTGTAAAGAACATGTTAATATGCACACTCAGATAAATGTAGAGATTACAAAGTAAATGCACTTTTTATAACTGTACAAGTGTACTGTATTAAGTTAATAATGTTAAGTCACACGAATACAGGAGGCCATATGTAAACATGTGTGTGGCCTAGTCAAACAGGAAAGGGTGGACCCAAATTTACACTGCTCCATAACTAAAGGATCCCTGTAATAAATGCAGTAACCCACTGAGCAATCTATATAAATACAAATCCGGGATCTGCATGTTACAAGTAAGGTTGCCAACTTATCGCATTTATACTGGCATGACTAGTATTTTAAGATCCCAGTCGGTAAAAAAATGAGCAAAATCACCAAAAGCCAATATTTTTCTCCATGCTGAAAATGCTTGCAAGGATTTTAGGTAAACACATATTTAAATATCATACCCAGGCCTTTACAGAATCTTCAAACGTGAAAACATGGCCAGTATTTTTCCCTGGGAAAGGAGGAGAGTGATGCTATGCAGTAGCCACAATTACTCTCCGCGCTATTTTAAAACGAGGCAAACCTGTAACCAGATGTAACATAGCTCTCTCTCTCTGTGGCCAGATACTTAACCACCAGAGTTATGTTACATTACTTTTATCCCTTGGCATTTCGAGAAGCACACAGGTTCTCAGCATGGCAGCAAGCTGAGACAGCCAAGGCATGCCCACATCATGAGGAAAATTAAAAAACAAATAATAGGCCAGCAGCATTTGGCAGGGCCATCATAGGTAGAGCTTTTGCACTATGAATGATTGATGTCCCTGCTCTGCTGAGTCTAGGAGTTCTGCAATATTTTGATTGGTGGCACCACCTCATTCAGGAATTTGCACACACAGGGCCAAATACAGCCCAAATTTGTGCACCCCACATGGAGGGGTATTTCGTGCACAAATGGGAAAAATATCGCCCATTTGTGCGGGGAAATAGCCCAATCTGGCAACACTGCTGACTACGTACAACTAACTCTCCCTACCCCTGCCACGTCATTTCCCCTTCCTCCCCCAGGCCACACCCAGGCTATGACCTGCTTCCTTTCCCCAAGGCCCAGTGGAATTCCCTGCAGGGTCCTAGTGCTCAATGCTGCACCTCCCTCAGTTAAACAGAGACATAAGGATCTGAATGTTCAATACTACATTTGTCTACGGGGTGGACACATGTGCCTTCCACCAGACCACGGAGTGACGGGCTAAGAAGGTGGCGCATGACTGGGCTCCTCTGACCCTAGTTCTTGGACAGGAGACAGATGAGGTCGAGATGCTTCACCTGTGTTGGCATTTGACGTCTCAGACGGACGCTGGAGCCGTTTGAAATGTGATGCATTTCCCCGGTTGTGCCGCTGTTACCATGTGTCTTTTCAGCTCTACCACTTGTAGAGGATCAACTGCAACTGGGGTGTCAGTTTTCCATCTTTGCCGGAGAAGCACCCAATCTCCTTTCTCAAGTTCTGTTTCTCGAGTTTGTTGTAGCTTATCAGCATACGCCTTCATTTTGCCCTAGCGAAAGACATCAGTTATGCGAAGTCTCTCAACAACAACTCACGCTCCACCGTCCACTTAGGAATCTTCGTTCTTATTGCTCACCCACACATGAGGGTGGTGGGAGTCTCTCCTGTCATAGACTGAGGGGGTGAGCGATAAGCCCTTAGGATTTGACACAGTGCCCGATTCAGGTCTATCCCGTCCCTTGAGGCCCTCTGCACCGCTCTTTTGAGCGTGCCCTTGAATCTTTCAATCACACCATTGGCTTGAGGCCACAACAGTGTACTCCTTTGATGCTTGACATTCAGGAAAGCCAGGAATTCTTTGAATTCTTTGCTGTTGAAAGGAGGGCTATTGTCAGACATTAGGACTCTGGAAATGCCCCAAGTTACAAAGAGGTCATCAAGTCTCTCTATTACCTTTCCATTTCATGTGGATGAGAGAAATTCAACTAATGGAAAACACCAATTTTCATCCATGAGGACCATCAAATATCTACCATCTGCTAAAGATCCAAAGAAATCAATTACAGCCCTATTCTACACCTGGGTAGAGATATCTGGCATTGTTAGAGGATGTTATGTCACTTTTGCTGACACACAATTTCAAATGTGGCATGTTTTCAGTTCCTCTTCTACTCTCAACGAGCTTTCGAAACCATACTCTCTCTCACAAGGCTCTTTTAGTAGCTACTTTGCCCCGATGACCCTCATGAGCCAATTCAACCGCCCTTTTCCTCAGGCTTTTCAGAAGAACAATCCTTGATCCTCTGAGTATGATCCGGTCATGGGTTACTGCTAGTTCGTCCTGAACGTTGTGGAACTTTTGGGGTTCTTCCGGTCCTGCTGATTTTCTGGGCTACAGCCGCCATGTTTGAGTATCAATCAGTATCTTGATCATTGCCATATCTTCGTCTTTAGCGGTGGTGACAATCTGCTCCACCGAGAGCGATGGGGGAGCGCTCCAATGTTGTATGAAATTGAGGGACTCCTCAGCTACTGAAGATTTTGACACCGTTGGTTGCAGGGGAACCCGAGAGACATAGCCAGGTTCGGTGCCTTCTCCGGCTTGTGGATGATGTCATAATCATATTCCTGAAGCCGTAGCCCCTAACGTTCAATTCTAGGAAGCATCTTTGCTTTAGGGTTTCCAAAGATCATCAACAGAGTCTGATTATCAGTCATTATTGGGAATCAATTGCCATACCGTAAAACATGAAAATGTTCACATGCCCAGACTACTGCCAAACTTTCTTTATCTGGTTGGGAGTAAGCATGTGCCGTGTCTGACAGACTCCTGCTAGCATATGCCACACTGTGCTTCCAGGCATCAGGATAGCCACTGTGTTGGGGAAGGATGGCTCCTAGCCCTACCGGGCTCGCATCCACTGTAATTTCCACGTGAAGCTTCGGACTAAAGTAATCCATGACTGTAGCATTTTCAATGGCAGTTCTGATCTCTCAAAAACTCTGTTCGCAGGTATGCAACCACTGGAACACCACAGTCTGGGCGGAGCTCGCAGAGTTGCACTCTGCAGAATTCCGCAGTCGCAAAAAAACTCCACCAAATTCCACAAAGTTCCGTGGGCGGAGTATTGTGTTTACTGATTGATGCAGTGATAAATCAACAAAATAAGTATTAACCTTACCTAAAAGAATCTTGGTTCAGGCATTTTTGGCGACTGTCTTCCAGAATAAACAGTATAGGTGCAGATTGTGAAATGAAAGCAGTGACAAAGGTTCCTTGCTCCCTCTGCGGCACACAGGCTTGTCCGACACCTGCGGTTGCGGTTTTAGAGAGAGTGTGGAGACCACTGACTTCTGGTTCCAGGTGACTGTGGGTAGAACTGTACCCTTTCAAGTGTCACACAGGAAGTCCCTGGCCGCTGGGGCTCACAGAGGATCTCCAGCAGTTTCGCCCACCCGCTAAGAGCCCCTGCTCACTCTGAGCCCCGCAAACAGCATGAACCAGCTGCCTCAACTCTTGAAGGCATGCCGCTGCTGTCACCTACCAACTTCGGAACACGCATGGGCTTCATGGCCTCATCGCCCTGATGGTGGTAGGTAGCATGACCCCCAGGGGCGCCAGAGAAAGGGGGTCCTTCTGAGCCCCACGCAGCTGGGCCCATGTAACTGCGGAGAGCAGAGCAAAAGTGCCAGTCAGTTCCGGGGAGAATGTGGCTTCCCTCGCCTGCCACCCGGCTACCAGGGATCAGGGATTCTGCAGCTGCGCTCCAGCGGGTGGCCTTCTCTGGGAATCTGCCAAGTCCCGAAGAACAGTTCTATTTGGACAATGCACATACTATAAAAATAATTATAAAAATGATCATTCCAAAAGGGGACATTCTTTAGTGTTATGCCGATAGAATACTAAGGATGAGCGAGCGTGCGCCGTTAAACTCCGCTCGCGCGGCAGCTGGCGGAGTTTTTTAACGAACACCGCTAATTCTGTTTAGTCAGTTCATGCAATTGGGCACTCACTGTGGCATAGTCACATATGTAGTGGGTACAATAGTTGGCCATGCCCAAAAAAGACAGCATCATCCCCACATCTTGAGGAGAACAGGCTGCGGACAGTGCCTTCACTTTATCCAGATCAGGAGTCATGCAACCCTATGAGAATATGTGACCAAAGATTTTGAGCTTGTTTTTGTAGAACTCGCATTTGTTGACATTTAACGTGAGGTCCGCATCTGTGAGCAACTGACATACTTTTTTGAGTCCCTTGTCGTACTCTGTTTGAGTGCTCCCAAATACCAGAATGTCATCACTGTAATTAAGGGCATTTGGCTTCAGCTGAATGATTGTGCGAATAACATCCTGAACATTTCATCAGCCAAGAAAACACCAAAGGTCAGTCGTTTGTATCTGAACAAACCTAAGTGTGTTCAAAACATAGTAATGTATCTGCAGTTTTCCTCCATCTCAAGTTGGGGATATCCTTTCTTCAGGTCAAGTTTGAAGAATACTTTGCACCACTGAGTTGTGTTATCATGTCAGCTATGTGAGGTCCTGGGCATCTTTCACGTTCTATCCCTTTGTTTGACTGACGCATATCAACACAAATGCATACCTCTCCGCTGTTGTCCCTTTACGGCACTACAACTATGGGCAGGACCAATGGGGTAGGTCCTCCGGAACGTTCAATGATGTTATGCTTCAGATGAGTTGTTATTTCTTTTTCTAAAGCTTCTTGCAAATGAAAATCATCTCTGCAAGGTCTTTGAGCCACTGGGCAAATGTCCTTGCCAATGTGGAATTGTACTTGAATGCTTTTCAGTTTCCCTAATCCATGAAATAGTGAGGGGAATTTTTGAGTAATGTCACACTCGGTGCAAATGTGGTAATTAATGGATATTAATCCCATATCGGCTGATGTGGCAAAACTGAGGCGATGTGCGCTGGACCTTGCTGTACATGAATCATCGCTTGAATTTACTTTGTTTTGTGCTGCACATGCGCTATGAATGATCCCTGACTCTGCAGCGGTTTGGACGCAGCCCATGTGTAGATTTTTATGTTCGTAGGGGTGAGAGGTGGCGCAGGAACGAGACTGGCATGAAATTAATGGATGCTCCATTGTCAATAATGAAAGGTATGGAGTGATCATTTACCTAAAGTTAAACGACGGGACAGTTACTGTCAACTTTCTTTTGCCTCACTTGTCTGGCGTCTTCACGGGTGACCTCGATAGTGGCTATGCTACGTTGTGCCACTGTGTTACTTCTGTATGGGTGGGGCGCCTCTGCCGACATCATCAGTAGATACCCATCTTCTTCGCTCTCACTTGACAGCAATACTGAGGATCCAGTGTCCAAAGAGCAGAAGAATTTGCGGCTGTACTTTGTTTCAACCTGATGTGGTTGTTTATCTTTGCTAATAGAACTGGATTGTCTTTTGCCATCCTTCTTTTCTGTCCTTCCTTTACTTTTAGGTTCCCCTTTCTTCTCCCTGGCTTGACACACCATTTTAAAGTGATTTGTTTTCTACATCTTTTGCTTATCTGCCCAAATGCTGGGCATTTGCCATCATAGGGGAACAAAAATCCACATCAGTTACAGTTTTGACATTTTGGTGTGCATTGACTTGCGTTTGTCATGGTCATGTTAATGCTGCTCTTTATAGTGAGTGCTGTTTCACTGTGTGCAGACCCCACCTCCATGGCAGCTGCTTGGCGCTCTGCTCTCTCCTCCGCCCTTGCAGCCAACATCATCTTGTCAAGATTGAGAGTTTCACGAAGCACACACCTATGAAATGAGTCAGACGAGGAGCCATCAATTATTCTGAGGCACATGGTGTCTTTGTCGTTGAAGTCGATTTTTGTGTTTGATGAGGGTGTCAAGTCTCTTCACAGATTCGTCCATTGCGTCTGCTGCCTGTTGATGTGCTTTGTAGAAGATGTATCACTCATAGTCAACATTTAGTGCAGGATCAATCTTTTTTGCTAGAGCATATTTGACTTTCTGATAGGAGGCCTCATCCTCACTCGGGAGTTCCTTTAGATCATCTTTGACTCCATCACCGGCCAAGTTCTTGAGGTACTTGATGATCTTGCCATCCTCCTCCTTTAGAGCATCAATAAAGTCATTAAATGTTTCAATCCATTCAGCCCATTTAGCACCAATATTCTGTTTTTTTAGAGTGTCAAAAGGAGGTGGCGGTTTCAAGAAGACTGATGCATTGTATTTGGCCCTTCCCTCCTGCGCCATTCTGTTGATTCATGCTCCTGTCCTCCCTGATGCACAATGTGTGGACCACACATTGTGTTCTTTGGGAGATGGACTGATATGAGGCCTGGATGCTCTTTTGCACTGTTGCTTGCTCATGGAGGGCAAGGGTGCACGTAGGGATGATGCAGACCACACAGCAGTCAGGTGTATTATTGTCACCACCCGAGAAGAGGAGAGAAGATGGGACTGGGTGGGGCTTCGATTTGCGCAATACATGCTCTCACCGTTATCTGCACACTTCAAGAGACAGGCCATCTATTGGCACCTTTGAGAACCATGCGTCAACGTGGGCATGCAGTCATGCAGATCTGCTGGTCCCGCCACTCACTCTGGCCTGTGAGGCAGCTAGTTGTCAGGTACACAAGAGGATGCCACTTGGTTGTCGAGCTGAACTGGACTTTCAGCAGCTGCAAGTTCGCGAATGCGCGGCTGTGCTGGCTGGTAAACACACATGATGATTTCCAACGCACCTGGCAGGTGCAGTGAATGCTGGGCTCATTTCTCCTCGTTGCCAGCTGTGAACTAGGGTACAGCACGGGCAGCTTACAAAATACACGGAAGCACCAGATCGGGAGCGACTTCTTTATTCAGCTCACTGCTTACAACTAACTCCCCCTTCCCTCGCCACATCACTTCCCCTTCCTCCCTAGGCCACGCCCCAGCTATGACCTGCTTCTTTTCCCCAAGGCCTGGTGGAATAACCTGCCGAGTCCTGGTGCTCAACGATGCAGCTTGACAGCACAGAAAAAAGCTTCTATAAGCACTTGTTGATCGTTTTCGCTACAACATTTGATTGGGTAGAAGTGAGTGCCTCAGCCAAATGAGTCCCTGTAGCACAGTCCTTTTGAATCTCACTGGGAATTCCACCCACTAAAATGGCCATCCCCTCACCTAAGATGGCCACCTCATTAAAACATAAGGACGCAGATAGGAGTCACCGTTGTGCAAAATGCAGTGTTAGCAATGATTAGCAAATTTGCGGTTTTAGTTGTATAGCTAGCTCTAAAACAAGACTGAAGTTTATCAAGAAGATTGTTTTCATTTGCAAACACAGACACTTGGCTTTTCTGACAGATTTAAAGGATTTTAGCAAGAAAAGGAAAATTGGATACTGAGCAGAAGTTATTCCGATCGCTCAGGTCTGCAGATAATTTTTCATGAAAGGAGATCATTTTGTCCAGCTTTTAAACAGTCAGGAAACACTCCTTATACATACAATGCCTGCATTAACATATCTGCCTAGAATATAATGGATTGGAATATCTGATGGAAAATATGCCTTCCTTCAGTGGGATAGATACATATCAGGAGTGTTGCATTGCAGCACTGTATTTGCAAGGGGCACTCTTTGCGTAGCTACCCCGCTAATTAGCTCAACTGTGCAAGATTTATTTAGTTATTTATTTGTTCATTCCTTCATCTATTTCAGACAATTTAAAGAGCCTCTTTGGTTACTTCGGTGCACTTGACAGCTGGGTAAACAGGTACACAGAACAAATGTGTGGGAAGATCAAAGGCAGGTGGATTGGAACTAACAGTGTCTGACATGAAAGCAAATTGTGTTCAGATCTCAACTTTGGACTGGGTGTATTTCATAGTCTTGGTCCTTTTATACTCTAGAATTGTGCAAAAAGGCTGGTATCAAGGATTTACAGAAAGCCTGCTTCATCAAATTTCATAAGGTGCAGGACTCATCCTGCAGTGCCGAAAGAAAACCACAAGTGTCAAATCTCCATCAATGCATCCGCATTTGCGTTACTATTGCAAGTTATGTCACACAAAGGAACAGGGGCTGCAATGACAAGATGTGGAACATTGAGAAAGTGACAATAGGGGGTGCCATGCTCCCTCTTTGCCCACAGGTATCATTCAAGCAGCAGAAGCTGTTGAGAGAATGCTTCCAGTGATTGAATGGTTATCAGCTTAACAATGGCCCTGAGAGGAAGTGGGGTAGCCATGCCTATGCCATTCCCTTTTCCAAGTACTGCGATTTAAACGAAATATTGCAACTTGCAATTGTCAGTTTGATAGACTTTGGTTTCTCTCCCTCACAAACCTGTCACTTTATGCAGCATTTGTGGCTGATCTATTAATGTGATTTTTTGCTCTTTTGTGGAGGTCCAAAATCCTTATCTCATCTTGATATGAAATCAGATTCTTCGCTCGCACTTCTGCACAATTTTTGTGATAATATTATTGCCATTTTTTTAAATGTGGACTAGTTAATAGTCGGTCATTACTGAAATATGCAATTGAGATTCATGATACCATAATAAGTCTGAAATTGCATATTTAGTTTGTTCTTGAATCTTGGACTACTATAGCATTTGGCTGTGATCTTGCCTTGGCTTGCCTTTTTGGGTACGAATTTCGTTGCGCACGCTGCATCACATTTTGCGATGCAGCGCACGCAACGAAATTCGTTTTATTTATTTAATTGTTTACTTACCTCCGTTCATCCATATTCCGGTGTTTACTACCCCCCACCCTGCCCCTCCCCCGCCCCGCCTCACCGCCCCACGGAACTCCCTCCACGGGCCGCTGCTGCAAAGAAATGTGCATTGTATTCAAGGCATTTCACAGGACGTGAGCCTAGTATTTGGAGGAGTTCCATCACTATCTTCCATCTCGTTGCTTGAGATTGGTTGAATCTCATCTTCTGGTGGTTCCAAGGATTCCCTGAACCCAGATGGAAGTTCAAGCTTTCTCGCTAGCGGCAACAAAATTGTGGAACTGCCCTTTTACCTCAGGATGCTTAATTTTTTTCTTGCTTTTTGTAAGGCCTTTAAGACCTGGCTCATTCCCAACTGAGGGGCCCATTATGATAACGGGCGGATCCGCCCGCTATTTTCCTCCGCCCGCCACACATTTTCCCCCCGCCATATTAGTTTGGCGGGGGGTACCGCGGAGGACGGGAAGACCGTCCACCGCTTTTCCGCCCGGTCCACAAGTCGACCGGGCGGAAAAGGTTTTAATATGGTGGCGGTGTCTGTTAGACACCGCCATCCATATTAGGATAGGTGCGGGGATGTGCCTTTCCGTGGCGGCGCAGCATGGTGGTGGCATCCTAATAGCATGTGCGGGACCGCCGCACCACTTGCGGACGGTCCCGCATTCCGCTGCGGTGGCGGGCGGACTTTGTCCGCCCGCCATCGTAATGGACCCCTGAGTTACTTTCCTTTCTAGATTAGGCAGCGCAGGTCAACTTTGTGGTATTGGAGCACTTTATATACGTTAAATATTTGTTGTCTCAAAGAGTTTGTGGAGATAGGATAGAAGCCTATTGGGATTTGAGTGTTAAGTGGAATATGTCTGCAAGAAAGCTATTGAATGAGGAAATTCTTATTTGCGTAGGTTTTGGTTGACATTCATAAGGTGATTTGTGGTGTGTTATGTTGTGAGGCATGGCAAGGCAGTCATGCCAGAATGGAATAATGATAGATGAGGATCAGAAATAATAATGTTCAGTGTGTTGTCTTTAATAGATTGTGTGTTGTTATCACCAGTGAGTTTACAATTCCAAATATTAATGGGCCGATTACGATGTGAGTCGGAAAGCATTCCGACCGACTCCTTGTCGGAATGGTTTCCGACCGACTCGGGTTCGGAGAATCCGACCAACCGATTACGATGTTTCCTAACACCGTTCGGTCGGACTCCCATTGACTTCAATTGAAAAACGGGGTAGTTGCGTAAAACCTTGCACCCTGTGGTGGGCACCCCATGGCACTTGCCACACTGCCACACTGTGCATGGTTGGAAAGAGAGGACTCATGGGTACCCCCACGGGCCTCAACCGGAGGCCTCCGGGTGAAGGAGGGCCTGCTACGAGCCCCAAAAGTCAGATTCCGACAGCCGATCCATGTTGGATAGACCGAGTTGGAAAGGCTGTCCGAATCTGACATCGTAATCGCTCAGTTGGAAACGCGGCCCCTAGAGACATACGAGTCCGAATGCCATTCGGACGCGAGTCAGAACCGAGTCGGACAGTCCGAACGGTTTCCAACCATCGTAATCGGTCGAACGGATATGTTTCCAAGTCGGTTGGAAACAATGCTTCCGAATCGGATTCGGACTAACTGAATGTCGCTCTGAGCCTTTCCGACCGACATCGTAATCGGCCCCTAGGTGTTGTTGGAACAGCCAATATGGCAGTGGTTATGAATTCAGGAACTTCTGAGGTGATTTGTTTGTTGTAGCTATGTGGCCTGCATAATTGAATGAAGAATGATGGCAAGAAAGCTGAATAGGGCTAGACAGGTCAAAAGGAATTTGAACCAGGTGGTTAATACTGATTTAAGTGTTGTGAGTTGATGGCATTGATATTCAGGGTGCCAATCCTTTTGTGGGTGGGTGGGTGGTTGGTCAGTATCAGTTAATCAAATATTGGTGATGGTGGTGTGGAGTCATTTCTCTGTAATAAGTAGAATATATAGGTAACAGTAATAGGAGCATACACAAAACAACCACAAACTCAAAGGACACAAAATTAATGAAACGTGAATCAATTTTAGCATTCTGTGATTCACAGTTTTTTCCTGAGAGAAAAATAAGCTGATACAAACTGTTGGGAGTGAAGCCTTCATGCTGCAACAATAGCATTGTATGCTGCTTTTGTTTTTCTCTTTAGACTCTACTTTATACCTCGCTCACATGGTCAGATGGGATATAAATGATTCATAGATCTCCACTGTTAAGAAATGTTTAGGAGAAATACTGAAGTTAATGAATGAATCAAGTCTACTATGCTTTATTGTTACACTTACGCACCTCCTCGAAAGCGGTACAGCCAGAGACTACAACACCTGGTCTGAAATTCATAATTTTCACTTTCTTCTCCAGCCTTGTGTTCAGATCATCCAGAGAAGCTTCAGAAAGTAGAAGGACAGGTCCAAGTTCAGCATAAGCAGTCTAAGGAGGAAAGTTCAAACATGAAACCAAAAACATGAGAAATGTTTTTATATTGCATGAATAAAACATGATTCAAACTAGATTCATATTTAAAATCTACTCATGAATGGGCACTAAGGGGTTATTTAGAGTTTTGCAGACAGGGTACTCCTCAACAAATGTTTCAGAATAACCACTCTATTTAAAATCAGGCACATCTTCTTTTCACCAGCTGTTGAACCGCTGGCTCTGCCAGCGGAAACCTTAGACTGACGGCCTGATGCATTTTGGGCCTTCAATCTAAATACCCCAGACTATTTGCCCTATTTAGCCAGATATTCTGCGATACTTTTCCCTGCTCAACACCTCCAGGAAAGGTGTGGTGGTCCCAGATGGTAAAAAATGACAATGACCCTCATACTCTGGGAGAAACCTCGGTATTTAGACAGAATATCGAATTAAAAATATCCCCTTACCAAAATATCGAGTTTCAAATATAGTGATATGGAAATATCGTCAGCAAGAATATCAATGTCAAGAATATTGAATTTAAGGTAAGTAATATTGAATCTTAAAATATCGAAGTCATAAATATCGTTTGCAGAAATATAGTTGTTTAAAATATCGTTTTTTAATTAGTGTTATTTATTTTAATATATATTTTAGATGTATGTGATATATTTGTTTTGTATAAGTGTTGTTTATGCTTTTTAATAAATGTGTTACATTTTTAGTAGTTATTAAATTAAATTAAATTTAATTTAATAAAATGTTGTGCTTTTTAGTTCTGTAGACGGTTGTGGGTTTATAGGGGAAAAGGATGGGAAGTAATTTAGGGCCTGATTACGATGGCGGGGAGACCGCCACCGACAGGCTGCTGGTGGCAGTCTCCCCGCCATCGTAACCATCTTCACCGCCCGCCATATTATAATGGTGGGCGGATGTGTGGCGGTCATAAAGACAGACCGCCATGCATCCGACGGGCTCCTTGAGCCTGCAGGTGCGGTGGAGGGGCTTGTAGTCTCTACAATGGTGAGGATGGCTACCAGGCACCGTCGTAGGGATTACAATGTCCCTTTCTGCCTGCCTGTTCATGGCAGCTAACCCATTAACAGACAGGCGGAAAGGGACATTGGGGGCCCGTAGCGGGCCCCCTTTATCCCTTTACCCCCAGACACGGGATTGGTGCCCCCCTACATATCCCTGCACCATGTGGCAGGCACCGCATGGTGCCTGCCAAGTAGTGCAGGGATATGTGTGGGGTCTCTTTTTTGTATTGCAGTGGGTGCTGCAGTGCGCAGCCCCCGCCGAAATACAAAACATGGTAAATGCGACTGCTACGGTGGCGGTCACATTATAATTACCCCTGTGGGACCGCCACCTTGTAGGTGGGCAGTTCCAATCCCCGATACGATGGCGGATGGACTTCAGTCCGTCCGCCATCGTAATCAGCCCCATAATTATAATAAATTAATGATGATTTTTTATTTAATATTATTTCTTTAATTGATATCTAATTGTTTTTTAAGTTTTGGGGGTAAATTTATGTCTGGGTCTGTGGGGTTTATAGGGGTAAATTGTGGGAAGTAATTTATTTGTAATTAATTAATAATTAGTTGTTCATTAATATTAATTAATTCATAATTATGTTAATTGTGTATTTCTTTTAAGGTGTGGTTTCTGGGGTTGCAGGGGTAAAGAGTGGGAAATAATTTATTTTTAATTAATTAATAATTAGCTGTCAAGTAATATTAATTAACTAATTGATAATTGTATTTATTGTGTAATTTGTTTTTAGGTGTGGGTTGTGGGGTTTATAGGGGTAAAGGGTGGGAAGTAATTAATTTTTAATTAATTAATAATTAGTTGAGAATTATTATTAATTAATTAATTGATAATTAAATTATGTTAATTGTTTAATGAATTGTTTTTAGGTGCAGGTTTTGGGTTTATAGGGGTAAAGGGTGGGGAGTAAATTACATTTTAATACATTTATAATTAGTTGTTAAATACTGTTAGTTATTTAATTGTGTAATTATTTTTTTAAGTTTAATTTTAGGTGCGGGATGTGGGGATTAGAGGGGTAAAGGGTGGGGAGTTAATTAATTTGAATGAATTATAATTTGGTTTTTAATTATTAATATTTGTTTAATTGATAATTAATTATGTTAATTGTGCAATTACTTTTTTTAGATGTAAGATGTGGATTGTGGGTTTTGCAGGGGTATGGGGTAGGAAGTAAATGAATTTTAAGCAATTGATAATTATTTTGTAATTAATATTAATTATTAATTTAATAATTAATTATGTTAATTGTGTAAATAATTTTTTGTTAAATGATGGTGTGTTCTGTGTTTGTGGGGTATATTGTGGGAAGTACATTAATTATAATAAATTAATAATTAATGAAAATTAGATGGTTTATGCATATTTATTTTAATAGTGTAAATATTTTTTAGGTGCAGGTTGTGAGTTTTGTGGTGCTATAGGGTGGGTAGTAACTAAACTAAATTATCTAATAAATAATGTTTATGTTAATAAATAATTTCGAGAAAAAATATTTATTTGTATGAAAATGAATTTTGTATTTTATTCATAATAAAATGTGTAGGTCTTTGTGATATGTATTTAACATTGTAATATGTTTTAATTTTTATATTTTTCAATATATAATATATTTTTATTACTTTTCAACATATTTATATATTTTTATTTTACTTTGATTTTAAAATAATTTTATTTTGTTGAAGATATTTTGTTTGTTTTTAATGTTGAACTGACTGGAGTGGGAATAGTAAGTGTTACCCCTATGCTATCCAACACTTTCCCTACTTTTGCATTTATTGGAGTTGAGAACAGTACATTTTACCCCTCCGCATTCCAACACTTTCCCTACTGTTGTACTGACTGGAGTGGGAATAGTAAATTTTACCCCTCTGCTATCCAACACTTTCCCTACTGTTGCACTTATTGGAGTGGGAATAGTAAATTTTACCCCTCCGCTATTTAACACATTTCCTACTATTACACTCATTGGGGTGGGAATAGTAGATTTTACCCCTCCGCAATCCAACACTTTCCCTACTGCTGTAGTGATTGGAGTGGGAATAGTAAATTTTATACCTTCGCACTCCAACAGTTTTCCTACTGTTGGACAGGCTGGAATGGGTACAGTAAATATTACCTATCCGTAATCCAACACTTCTACTACTGTTGTATATATTGGAGGGAAATTTGTAAATTTGAACGAGTTTTATAATTTTTGCATTGTGTGACGTGGGAGTAGTACATTTTTTATAGTTTGCGTAGTTTGGCATAAATTGTTAGTGGGAATAGTATATGTATTACATTTTATATTTTATAATTTCATGCTGTTATGATTTATATTATTATGTTTTTGTTTATTTACAATTATATTATTTTTAATTATTAATATTTTTAATGTGTAAAATAATTTTTACTAAAATTAAAGATTTTTAATTTGTTTCATTTTTTTATTTAATTAGAACAGTTTGTTTTTTTAAAGACTTTGGGGCCGATTATGATGGCGAGCGGACTTTGTCGGCCCGCCATCGCCCCGGCAAATGGGAACGCCCGCTATGTGTGCGGCGGACCCGCACATGTGATTAGGATGCCACCGCCACGGTGGCAGTGGCATCCCCCATTTCCAGCATTGTGCCGGGCGGTGCTCACAACACCGCCCGCCACAGTGCTGGAAATGCATGTGGTGCATCTGCTTGCACAACGTGACAGGCACCGCGCGGTGCCTGCCACCTTGTGCATGCAGATGCAGGGGGGTACCATAGGTACCCCCATGTGCAGCACCCACCCCCCAACACCCTGGGGGCCCGCAACGGGCCCCAACAGCAAGATCGCAAGCCTTTCCATGGCGGCGACGCCACCATGGAAAGGCTCATCTCCAACGGCATCATAATATGGATGGCGGTGTCTTGCAGACACCGCCACCATATTAAACCCTTTCCGCCCGGTCGACTGTTCGGCCGGGCGGAAAATATGCGGACGGTCTTACCGTCTGCCGGGCTCCCCTCCGCCATGGTAATATGGCGGGGGAAATTTGTTGGCGGATGGGCGATTATGGCGGGCGGATCGCCACCGCCATGCGGGCGGTGGCGATCCGCCCGACATCGTAATCGACCCCTTTATGTTAATGGTATATGCATATATAATTATTTATTTTTATATTATTTTTAAATTATAATATAAATTAATATTATTAGTTTAAGAACTTTTTGTAAGTAGATATATGTAAATATATATTAATTAATATATATGTTTAACTTTTTTTAATTAAGTTTATTTGTTATGTTTGTTAAGAGATATATTAAATATTTTTCAATTTTTTAAAATTAATGTTACTATTTAATATATTTAATATTTTATTTTGCATTTATTTAAAAATCGATATTTAATACAACTATATTAACCCCTCCGCTGCTAGGCCTTTTCCCCCCCTGTGCTAAGCCTTTTTTTGGCTATTTGGGGTAGTGCGCGCTTAGGCCCCTGTAACTTTTTGACCACATAAGGTATCCATGCCAAATTTGCGTCCTTTTTTCTAACATCATGGGGATTGTAAAGGTACCCAGGGTTTGTGGATTCCCCTGGAGGGGACCCAGAAATTAGCCAAAATACAGCTAAATTTTGGTTTTTTGGGGAAAAATGCGAAAAAGTTCTACAGATGAAAGCGTCTTGTTTTTTCCCTGCAAATGGCATCAAAAAGGGGTTGTGGTGCTGAAATCACCATCTTCCCAGCTTTCAGGGACAAGCAGACTTTTGTCAGAAAACCAACTTTTTTACACAGTTTTGGCATTTTTCTGGGACATAGCCCATTTTTGCTATTTTTTGTGCTTTCAACCTCCTTCCAGTTAATGGTAGAAATGGGTATGAAACCAATAATGGATCCTGGAAAGCCATACATTTCTGAAAAGTAGACAAAATTCTGAATTCAGCAAGGGGTCATTTGTGTAGATCCTTAAAGTTTTCCTTATAGAAACTAACAGTTAAATAAAGGAAATATTGAAAATTAGTTGAAAAAAACAGCCATTTGTGTCAACGTTTTCACCTGTAACTTCTTCTAATTATGACAGCTATTTGAAGGCAATACACCGTTATATCCGCTGGACCTTTCTGGTTGTGGGGATATATAGGACTTGTAGGTTCACCAAGAACCCGACGAACCCAGAGCCAATAACTGAGCAGCATCTTGCAATGGTTTTTTATTATGTACCGGGTATATAGCAATTATTTTGGGAAAATGTATACATGGAAAAATTGTTTCAGAAATACATAGGAAAGACACCTATGTATTTCTGAAATGGGAACAAAATGTAGATTTTAGAAACAGTAGATATTTGCACATTTCCGAAATTGGGAGTACCCATACTAGCATGAGAATTATAGGTCATTTTTCAAAATGACTTATTTTTTACACATTGTCTTTCATTTGGAAGGCAGAAATGCATCGAAAGTCAATAGGTAATAACAGTTGCTCTACAATTCTGTGTTACCCTAAGTCTCCCGATAAAAATGGTACCTCACTTGTGTGGGTAGGCCTTGTGCCCACAACAGGAAATGGCTCAAAATGCAAGGTGGACGTACCACATTTTCACAATGAAAAATTACCCTTTTTTTGCAAAGTGCCTAGCTGTAGTTTTTGAACCCTAGCTCTGCGGGCACTTAGGAAACCTACCAAACCTATACATTTTTGAAAACTAGACACCCAGGGAATTCAGGATGGGGTGACTTGACTGGCTCTCACCAGGTTCTGTTACCCAGAATCCCTTGCAAACCTAAAAACTTGGCAAAAAAAACACATTTTCCTCACTTTTCTGTGGTGGAAAGTTCTGGAATCTGCGTGGATCCACTTTTTTGTAAGTAGATATATGTAAATATATATTAATTAATATATATGTTTAACTTTTTTTAATTAAGTTTATTTGTTATGTTTGTTAAGAGATATATCACAGAATTTCACCCACCCGCGTTTCCCAAGGTCTTCCAAAAAAAATGGTACCTCACTTGTGTGGGTAGGCCTAGTGCCCGCGACAGGAAGCAGCGCAAAACACAATGTGGACGCACCACATTTTCACAGTGAAAAATGACCCTTTTTTTGCAAAGTGCCTAGCTGTAGTTTTTGAACCCTAGCTCTGCCGGCACTAGGGAAACCTAGCAAACCTATACATTTTTGAAAAGTAGATACCCAGGGGAATCCAGGATGGGGTGACTTGACTGGCTCTCACCAGGTTCTGTTACCCAGAATCCCTTGCAAAGCTAAAAAATTGGCAAAAAAAAAAACATTTTCCTCACTTTTCTGTGGTGGAAAGTTCTGGAATCTGCGTGGATCCAAAAAATTCCACCCACCCCGTGTTCCCCAAGGTCTTCCCAAAAAAATGGTACCTCACTTGTGTGGGTCAGCCTAGTGCCCGCGACAGGAAGCAGCGCAAAGCGCCACGTGGACGCACCACATTTTCACAGTGAAAAATGACCCTTTTTTTGCAAAGTGCCTAGCTGTAGTTTTTGAACCCTAGCTCTGCCGGCCCTGAGGGAAACCTAGAAAACCTATACATTTTTGAAAAGTAGACACCCAGGGGAATCCAGGATGGGGTGACTTGACTGGCTCTCACCAGGTTCTGTTACCCAGAATCCCTTGCAAACCTAAAAATTGGCAAAAAACCACATTGTCCTCACTTTTCTGTGGTGGAAAGTTCTGGAATCTGCGTGGATCCACAAAATTCCACCCACCCCGCGTTCCCCAAGGTCTTCCAAAAAAATGGTACCTCACTTGTGTGGGTAGGCCTAGTGCCCGCGACAGGAAGCAGCGCAAAACGCAACGTGGACGCACCACATTTTCACAGTGAAAAATGACCCTTTTTTGCAAAGTGCCTAGCTCTAGTTTTTGAACCCTAGCTCTTCCGGCACTTAGGGAAACCTAGCAAACCTATACATTTTTGAAAAGTAGACACCCAGGGGAATCCAGGATGGGGTGACTTGACTGGCTCTCACCAGGTTCTGTTACCCAGAATCCCTTGCAAACCTAAAAGATTGGCAAAAAAAACACATTTTCCTCACTTTTCTGTGGTGGAAAGTTCTGGAATCTGCGTGGATCCACAAAATTCCACCCACCCCACGTTCCCCAAGGTCTTCCAAAACAAATGGTACCTCACTTGTGTGGGTAGGCCTAGTGCCCGCGACAGGAAGCAGCGCAAAGCGCAATGTGGACGCACCACATTTTCACAGTGAAAAATGACCCTTTTTTTGCAAAGTGCCTAGCTGTAGTTTTTGAACCCTAGCTCTGCCGGCACTTAGGGAAACCTAGCAAACCTATACATTTTTGAAACGTAGACACCCAGGGGAATCCAGGATGGGGTGACTTGACTGGCTCTCACCAGGTTCTGTTACCCAGAATCCCTTGCAAACCTAAATAATTGGCAAAAAAAACACATTTTCCTCACTTTTCTGTGGTGGAAAGTTCTGGAATTTGCGTGGATCCACAAAATTCCACCCACCACGCGTTCCCCAAGGTCTTCCGAAAACAATGGTACCTCACTTGTGTGGGTAGGCCTAGTGCCCGCGACAGGAAGCAGCGCAAAACGCAACGTGGACGCACCACATTTTCACTGTGAAAAATGACCCTTTTTTTGCAAAGTGCCTAGCTGTAGTTTTTGAACCCTAGCTCTGCCGGCACTTAGGGAAACCTAGCAAAACTATACATTTTTGAAAAGTAGACACCCAGGGGAATCCAGGATGGGGTGACTTGACTGGCTCTCACCAGGTTCTGTTACCCAGAAGCCCTTGCAAACCTAAAAATTGGCAAAAACCACATTTTCCTCCCTTTTCTGTGGTGGAAAGTTCTGGAATCTGCGTGGATCCACAAAATTCCACCCACCCCGCGTTCCCCAAGGTCTTCCGAAAAAATGGTACCTCACTTGTGTGGGTAGGCCTGGTGCCCGCGACAGGAAGCAGCGCAAAACGCAACGTGGACGCACCACATTTTCACAGTGAAAAATGACCCTTTTTGCAAAGAGCCTAGCTGTAGTTTTTGAACCCTAGCTCTGCTGGCACTTAGGAAACCTAGCAAACCTATACATTTTTGAAAAGTAGACACCCAGGAAATCCAGGATGGGGTGACTTGACTGGCTCTCACCAGGTTCTGTTACCCAGAATCCCTTGCAAACCTAAATAATTGGCAAAAAACCACATTTTCCTCACTTTTCTGTGGTGGAAAGTTCTGGAATCTGCGTGGATCCACAAAATTCCACCCACCCCGCGTTCCCAAGGTCTTCCGAACAAAATGGTGCCTCACTTGTGTGGGTAGGCCTAGTGCCCGCGACAGGAAGCAGCGCAAAACACAACGTGGACGCACCACATTTTCACAGTGAAAATGACCCTTTTTTGCAAAGTGCCTAGCTGGAGTTTTGAACCCTAGCTCTGCCGGCACTTAGGAAACCTAGCAAACCTATACATTTTTGAAAAGTAGACACCCAGGGGAATCCAGGATGGGGTGATTTGAGTGGCTCTCACCAAGTTCTGTTACCCAGAATCCCTTGCAAACCTAAAAATTGGCAAAAACACATTTTCCTCACTTTTCTGGGGTGGAAAGTTCTGGAATCTGCGTGGATCCACAAAATTCCACCCACTCCGCGTTCCCCAAGGTCTTCCGAAAAAAATGGTCCTCACTTGTCCCCATTTTTATCGGGAGCCCTGGGGGAATGCAGGGTGGTAGGAAATTTGTGGATCCACGCAGATTCCAGAACTTTCCCACACAGAAATTTGAGTAAAAGTGATTTTTTCCTGCTAAATTTGAGGTTTGCAGGGCATTCTGGGTAGGAAAACGTTTGGGGACCCATGCAAGCCATACCTCGCTGGACTCCCCAGGTGTCTAGTTTTCAGAAATGTGTGGGTTTGGTAGGTTCCCAAGATGGCCGCTGAGCCCAGGGCCAAAAACCCAGGTGACCCCCCTTGCAAAACCAGGTTGTTTTGTGATAGGTAATTTTGATGTCTCCTCAATACGTTCTGGGCCCTTGCCTGTTGCGGGTACTTGACCCACCCACGCGAGTGAGGTATCATTTTTATCGGGAGACCTGGGGGAAAGCTGGGTGGTAGGAAATTTGTGGATCCACGTAGATTCCAGAACTTTCCCACACAGAAATTGGAGAAAAACGTGATTTTTTCAGCTAAATTTGAGGTTTGCAGGGTATTCTGGGTAAGAAAATTTGGGAGGACCCACGCAAGCCATACCTCGCTGGACTCCTCCGGGTGTCTAGTTTTCAGAAATGTGTGGGTTGGGTAGGTTTCCCTAGATGGCCGTTGAGCCCGGGGCCAAAACTCATGGGACTCCCTTGCAAAACCAGGTTGGTTTGTGATAGGTAATTTTGATGTCGCCTCAATAGGTTTTGGGCCCTTGCCTGTCGCGGGTACTTGACCCATCCACACAAGTGAGGTACCATTTTTCACGGAAGACTTTGGGGGACGCGGGGTGGGTGGAATTTTGTACATCCACGCAGATTCCAGAACTTTCCACCACAGAAATGTGAGGAAAATGTGGTTTTTTTGGACATATTTTTAGGTTTGCAAGGGATTCTGGGTAACAGATCCTGGTGAGAGCCAGTCAAGTCACCCCATCCTGGATTCCCCTGGGTGTCTAGTTTTCAAAAATGTATAGGTTTGCTAGGTTTCCCTAGGTGCTGGCAGTGTTAGGGTTCAAAATCTACTGTTAGGCACTTTGCAAAAAAAGGGTCTGTTTTCACTGTGAAAATGTGGTGTGTCCACGTTGCGTTTGAGCCGTTTCCTGTCGCGGGCACTAGGCCTACCCACACATGTGAGGTGCCATTTTTCTCAGAAGATTTTGGGGAACGCGGGATGGGTGGAAATTTGTGGATCCACGCAGATTCCAGAACTTTCCACCACAGAAATGTGAGGAAAATGTGTTTTTTTACAAATGTTTCGGTTTGCAAGGGATTCTGGGTAACAGAACCTGGTGAGAGCCAGTCAAGTCACCCAATCCTGGATTCCCTGGGTATCTAGTTTTCAAAAATGTATAGGTTTGCTAGGTTTCCTAGGTGCCGGCAGAGTTAGGGTTCAAAATCTACAGCTAGGCACTTTGCAAAAAGGGTCCGTTTTCACTGTGAAAATGTGGTGTGTCCATGTTGCGTTTGGGCCGTTTCCTGTCGCGGCCACTAGTCCTACCCACACAAGTGAGGTACCATTTTTCTCGAAAGACTTTGGGGAACGTGGGGTGGGTGGAATTTTGTGGATCCACGCAGATTCCAGAACTTTCCACCACAGAAATGTGAGGAAAATGTGTTTTTTGGACACATTTTTAGGTTTGCAAGGGATTCTGGGTAACAGAACCTGGTGAGAGCCAGTCAAGTCAGCCCATCCTGGATTCCCTGGGTGTCTAGTTTTAAAAATGTATAGGTTAGCTAGGTTTCCTGGGTGCCGGCAGAGCTAGGAACCAAATTCAACAGGTAGGCACATTCCGAAAAAAAGTCAGTGCCTAGTGGGCTTTCTGCCGCCCTGGGGAGGGGGGAAATCAGGGGCTATTGCCCCGATATACCCCCGAGGGGGGCAGAAAGACTGTGGCTATTCTTTTGGTGGGTCGGGGGCATTGGGATGCCTATTCTGGTCAGCCCCCACCCCTGCGTATAAAAAAGCCAGCATAATCGCTGGCACATAGTGGGCTTTCTGCCCCCCCGGGGGGCAGATCAGGGGCTACTGCCCCCATCTGCCTCCTGGGAGGGGCAGAAAGACAGTGACATCTTTTTGGGGTGGGTGGGGGCATTGGCATGTCCATTCTTGGCAGCCCCCACCCCGAACTTTGTAAAAAAATCCCTGGTGACTAGTGGGCTTTCTGCCCCCGGGGGCAGATAAGGTGCTATTGCCCCATCTGCCTCCCAGGGGGGCAGAAAGACTGTAGCATTTTTTTGGGGTGGGGGCATTGACATGCCCATTCTGGGCAGCCCCCACGCCTACCTATATAAAAAAATCCCTGGCGCTTAGTGGGCTTTCTGCCCCCTCCCGGGGGGCAGATCAGGGGCTATTGCCCCCATCTGCCTCCTGGGGGGCAGAAAGTCTTTTTTTCTTTGGGGGTAGGGTGGGGCATTTGCATGCCCATTCTGGGCAGCCCCCACCCCGGGCCTATAAAAAAATAATCCCTGGCATATAGGGTGTTTCTGAACCCCTGGGGGCAGAAAGACTGGAATTTCGTGGGGGAGGGGTGGGGCATTGGCATGCCCATCTTGGGCAACACCCACCCCTAAATGTATTGAGGGGAAAAAAACCCTGGTGTCTAGTGGGCTTTCTGCCCCGGGGGCAGATTTGGGGCTACTGCTCCCATCTGCCCCCAGGAGGGGCAGAAAGACTGTACCTTTGCGTCGGGGTGGGGGCATTGGCATGCCCATATTGGGCAGCCCCTACCCCAAATTATAATTTTAAAAATCCCTGGTATCTAGTGGGCTTTCTGCCTCCGGGGCAGATTGGGGGCTACCGCCCCATCTGCCCCCCAGGAGGGGCAGAAAGACTGTACCTTGCTGCGGGGTGGGGTGGGGGCATTGGCATGCCCATATTGGGCAGCCCCCACCCCTAACTATCATTTTTTAAAAATCCCTGGTATCTAGTGGGCTTTCTGCCCCCGGGGGCAGATTGGGAGCTACTGCCCCATCTGCCCCCAGGGGGGCAGAAAGACTAATTTTGTGGCCGGGGGTGGGGGCATCGGCATGCCCATTTTGGGCAGCCCTCACCCCTAATAAACATCCCATAAAAATCCCTGGTGTCTAGTGGGCTTTCTACCCCCGGGGGCAGATTGGGGCTACTGCCCCCATCTACCCCCAGGGGGCAGAAAGACTAATCATGCCAAAATTTTATGGGGGAGCAAAGGCCCTTGCCCAAGGGGCCGCTCCCCCTCCCTGGTGCCTAGTGGGTGGATCTCTGCTTGGGATCGCCCTCCTGGGGCGATCCCCAAGCAGGGATCCACTAGCGAGGGGTACCATTGGAAAGGGGAGATTCTCCCTTTCCAACGATACCTCTCCTGAGGTTCTACGTGCTCAGGGGCTGAGATAGCCCCTGAGCACGTAGAAACTGAAACTGAAATGAGCCTCTTGGCTCATTTCAGTTTCAGTTTCACTGAAATGACATCAGCGCGACGTGCGCGCCGATCGTCATTTCAGGGAAACCAGGGGGCCTCGGGAGCTGGGGAAGCTCTTCCCCAGCTCCCGAGGCTTTAGGGGAAAAGGGAATCCCTCTGGTGCCCGCACCAGAGGGATTTCCTGTGTTGAGTCCCATGACGAGCTGGACTCGTCATGAGCACACGAACACTGTGTGCCATGACGAGTCCAGCTCGTCATGAGCATCGAAGGGTTAATGACATCGATATTTTTTTCTGGTATTTTTGTACTTACCATTATAAAGATATGATGACGATATTTTTGTTCTCAATGTTTTGGTCCCAATATTTTTGTATCTCGATATTTGCAGGGTCGATATTCAGTGAACCAGAAAATTCCCAGTGTGTCAGGACCCTTTGTTTTTTAAAAACAAACTCCCATAAAAATCTTGCTGAGAGCCCACATTAAACATGGGAGCCTCTCAGTAAATTTACAGTGCCTTCAAACGATGCACCGTCATAGCGGCTTATTGTCTTCACTGCCCTGGCAGAACTAAGCACAGCCTGTCGAACTCTTATCACACTCCCAAGTTCTATGTAAATCAGAAAACTTTAGCACCTGTTCATAAGATAAAACATAAATGAATGGATGTAAGGTGTAGTTCCAAGTGCTGTAGAGATTTACGCTTGTATATCTGTTGGAAAATTGCCCTCTCTGAAGGGTCACTCCAGACTTTTTGCCTTCCTCCTCCTATTTTTCTGACCTTCTTTTTGTTGGCCTTAGGACTCGGAGCACTTTACCACTGCTGACCAGTGCTAAAGTGTATGTGCTTCTCCCCATAACATGGTGACATTGGTGTATTCTTGATTGGCATACTTAGGGCCTGATATTGATCTCAGAGAACTGGTTATTCCATCACAACAGTGACGGATATCATGTCCGCCGAAATATAAATCCCATAGAATATAATGGGATTTATATTTCGGCAGACAGGATATCCGTCACAGTTGTGATGGAGTAACCCGTCCGCCAAAATCTAAATCAGGCCCTTAGTTTACATATAAGTCCCTTGTATAGTGGTAAACGATATACCCAGGGCCTGTAATCTAAATGCTACTAGTGGGTCTGCAGCACTGGTTGTAACACCCACACAGCCTTTCAAACCGGTCTCAGGCCTGCCGTTGCAAGGCCTGTGTTTATGCAGTTTACTGCCACTTCGACTTGGCATTTAAAACCACTTGCCAAGCCTTAAACTTCCCATTAATTACACATACGTCACCCCTAAGGTAGTCCCTAGGTAAAACCCTAAGGGCAGGGTGCTATGTAACTAAAAGTTAGGACATGTGCCTTTAAGTTTTACATGTCCCGATAGTGACAAGCAGCTAAATTTGTTTGAGGCCGACTCCTTTCATAGGTTAGCATTGGTAAATCCCTTAAAACTCTTTTAAGCTGTAATTTCTGATTAAAAAGGAGTTTATATATTTGGAATGGTAATTATAAATCCTCTTTAATGGTAAAGTTGGATTTAACATTACTGTTTTAGAAATTCAACTTTTAGAAAGTGAACATTTCTCTGCTCTTACTGCACTGTGTGCCTTGCAGCCTGTCTCTATTACACGCCTGGGGTGGGGGCCAGCTACACTTTGTGCATTACCTTTAGAAAGCCACAAACACAGAAAGGGTGGGTGTGGCAGGGGACTCATCTGCATTCATCTGCATTCTGACAGCCCTTCCTGGGCAGGAAGAGGGAGAGGGAACTGACACTTATACATGAATAGGCAGTGTCCTGTTTCCCACACAATGGGCTGATCACCCTCTAATGATAGCCTGGCAGACAGGGCCTGGATGAAAGGGGACCTTTGTACTTCAAAGAACTGCTTTGAAATCACCCCCACTTCAAAGGAACATTTGGGTATAAATACTGGGCCTCTGACCCTACCAAAGTAGTACACTATTGAACCTGTGAATTACTCTGCCAGGAGTAAGGACTGTTGTACTACAGGGATTGCCACTCTGCTTGGCTGACTGTTCTAAGGAACTGCTTCACTGCTGTGCTGAGCTGACCTGCTGCCTTCTGATCCCTGCCCTGCTGAGGACAAGGACTGGACTCATCTCACTTGATTGGATTCTGCCATCTGTGAGTCCAACCCTTGCCTGAGGTGACCCTTCCAGTCCTGGGCCTCAGAAGTGGATTTTTGCAGCTTTCTCTACATCATTGCAGCGGCGACCTTGCGCTGGTCAGAACAGACACACCACCCTTCGACGCCAAGGCAGCGAGTGTTCGACAACAGCAATTCAACAGCCGGCATGGCTCAATGAAGACGGACAGCACGGCTCGACGAGGATGCAATGCCTTTATTTCACAGGGGGTCGTCGACAAAGCTTCCATCAACAGCGTGGATCGGCACAGATGCTCGCCTCCATCCACGGGATCGCCGCAGTGCCTCCTCGACTCCTCACCTCGAGTCCTCGACGCCGACGCTTTGCTCCATCCAAGGTACATTGTCAGAGGAACCTGTCTGAGTCCCTTAGCCAGGCCTGCCCTCCTTTGAGGTCGGGCTGATCTTTAAATTTACCCTGGTCTAGCGTGACCTCAAGTAACCTTTTAAAGCTATTGACTTCTTAGCACTATTTTTTGTTTTATTCATAAAATTATTCTCTACTATTCTAAACCTGTGTGGAGTATTTTAGTGGTGTTTTCATTGTGTTACCTCTTAGCAATCCCGCTGTGTGGGACTTACTGGAGGTAACAGGAGGGGTAGTTTGCCCCCAAGGAAGTCCTTGGGCAACCTAGTAGGGGGATGAAGTCACCTTGGCTATTGAGGGTCCTTGGGGGCCTACTACCCCTCCTGTTACCTCCAGTAAGTCCCACACAGTGGTTTTGCTGAGAGGTTTCCGGTGGCCACGCCCCCTTTTTCCACCACTCTGCAAACACGCCTCCAGATGCACTACTAGTTGGGGGATGAAGTCCCCCTTGGCTCTTGAGGGTCCTTGGGGGCCAAATACCCCTCCTGTTACCTCCAGTAAGACCCACACAGCTGGATTGCTGGCAGGTCGTCAGAGGCCATGCCCCCTTTCCTCACCACTCTGCAAACACGCCTCTTGGCGCACTACTGGTTGGGGGAAGTAGTCCACTTTAGTCCTGAGGCCTTCAGGAGTACAGTGGAATTCATTCCCCAACCAGCAGCATGCCAGGAGGTGCGTTTGCAAAGTGGTGGAGAAAGGGAACGTGGCCTCCAAGTCCTCTCAGCAATCCCACTGTCTGGGACTTACTGGAGGTAACAGAAGGGGTTCCGGGACCCCAAGCGCCCTCAGCATCCAATATGATTTCATCCCCCAACCACCACTGCGCCAGGAGGCATGTTTGCAGAGTGGTGATGAAGGGGGGTGTGGCCTCCGGCGACTTGCTGGAGTTTTTTTTCTTTCTTTTTTTGAATTTATTTTAAGGGAGGGGGCTGCGTGGGCCCTCTTCTCTGGGCCGATTTTGGCCCCGGGGACTCCATCCCCCAGGGCACTGACTTTTCTTTTTTTTATGTATATAATTTATAGAGAGGGGGCGAGCGGCCCCGATCTCGGGCCGATTTCGTCCCCCTGGGATTCCATCCTCCAGGGCCCGGTCTGCAGTGTGGGTGGCCTGGTCTCACCCAGGGCACCCACTGCCTTTGATGGGGGTCTACAGGCTCCCCCTGCAGTCCTTGCAGGCTCCCCACGTCCTGTGGGAGCGGGCATTGCTTTTATATATGGGGAGCTGCTAACATGCAGCTCTCTGTGTGTAAAAGCAAATTGTGCTCCGCTTTGAGCAAGCGAGAGCAAAATGCTCTTGCTTGCTCCAAGCGGAGCACTGTTTGCTATGGCTTGGCGGGAGCGGGGATCCCGGATCCTCCACATCCCCAGTTTTATATCTGAAAAACCTTTAAATAACTCTGCAACTACTGAAAACATTTAAACCAAATCACAAAAAGCACTTCCTTGATCCAACATCTACCTTCCTGCCAAATTTGGTGTAATTCCGTTTAGCAGTTCGGGCTGTAGCCTTGTCGAAAGGTCCTATAGGAATTAACATGGGGAAAACGTGCTTTTAAGCACCCCCTGGTCCTCAGCCCCCGCTTGACGGATGACCCTGAAACTTTCAAGATAGCAGCTGAAGTGAGCATCATATCAGTATTGAAAATTTCGTGGAGATTCGTCAAAGTTCTTGGCAAATGAAAAAATGCTCTTCCTATGGAAACTAGGTCCTCACTATAACTACCTACTGCGACCACCAGTAGGTAATATATATATATATATATATATATATCGAATTCCAATCGGAAAGGAGGCGGCACACCAAATCAAATCACGGGTAGTTTATTTGAGCAAGAACAACGCGTTTTGGCCGGAACGCGTTGTTCTTGCTCAAATAAATTACCCGTGGTTTGATTTGGTGTGCCGCCTCCTTTCCGATTGGAATTTGGACTTCGATGATACATTGCGCTTCTGCCACCACGGCTGGCACTGATGATTCATTGGCAGGCATGCAGCGTAACAGGCAGACCTTTGGAGTTGCATATATATATATATATATACACATATACACACACAAGCACACACCCTTGCCACCCCAAAACCCATACCCACCCTAAACCCTAAAAACCCATATTCACCCTAAACCCTAAAAATTCCCTTGCCACCCAAAAACCCAAACCCACCCAAAACCCTAAAAATACCCTTGCCAGTCCAAAACACATACCCAACCTTAACCCTTAAAATACTCTGCCACCCAAACCCCAAACCCCATACCCACCCGAAACCCTAAAAATACCAATGCCACCCAAAAAACCCATACCCACCCTAAACCCTAAAAATACCCTTGCCACCAGAAACCCATACCCACCCTAAAAATTCACTTACCACCTAAAATCCAAATCCACTCTAAACCTTAAAAATTCCCTTACCACCCAAAACCCCAAACCAACCCTAAACCCTATAAACTTCCTTACCACCCAAAACTCTAAACCTACCCTAAACCCCAAAAACTCCCTTGCAACCCAAGAACCCCATACTCACCCTAAACCCTAAAAATACCCTTGCAACCAAAAAAACCATACATACCCTAAACCCTAAAATTACCCTTGCTATCTAAAAACTGATGCCCACCATAAAACCTAAAAATACCCTTGCCACACCAAAACCCATACCAACCCTAAAAATTCCCTTCCCACCTAAAACCCCAAACCTACCCTACAAATTCCCTTACCACCCAAAAACCCAAACTCACCCTAAACACTAAAAATTCCCTTACCACCCAAAACCCCAAACCCAACCTAAACCCTAAAAAATCCTTTGCCACCCAAAAAACCAAACCCATCCTAAACCCCAAAAATTCACGTGCCACCCAAAACCCCAAACCCATCTGAAACCCTAAAAATTCCTTTGCCACCCAAAAACCCAAACCCAACCTAAACCCTAAAAATAACATTGCCACGCATTAACCCAAACCCACCCTAACTCTAAAAGATATATATATATATATATATTTATATATATATTACCTACTTTCGGTCGCCAGTAGGTAGTTATAGTTAGGACCTTGTTTCTATTCAAAAAGGGTTTTTTCTTTTGCCAATATCTTTGGCGTCGTTTGACGAATCTTCGCAACATTTTCAAAACTAATGGGGCGTCAGGTCAACTCCTGTGTTGAAAGTTTCGGGGTGATTCGTCAAGCAGGGGCCAAGAAAAAGGGGGGGTCCCAAAACGTGTTTCCTCCATGTTAATTTCCGTAGAAAACTGTTGACGCAGCTAGAGCCCGAACTGCTGAACGGAATTACACCAAGTTTGGCAAAAAGGTAGCTCCTGGTCCAGAGTGCACTCTCTTTGTTAAATGATGTAAATCCATTCAGTAGTTCCTGAGAAATGTAATCATTTCTCAGACAAATTTCCCGAGGAGGATCCGCAAACCCTCCCGATCTCGTGCATGAGATCTGATTGGCTGCCAACAGTTCCAACCAGGAAGCGTTGGCAGCCATCTTGTGACTCGGTTGAACCGAGGCACAAGAAAAAAGGTAAAAAAACATTAAAAACAAGAAAAGGGGGCAGGGTAGAAACACCCTGACCCCCTAGGCCTGTTCATGGGTTCCCAAAAAAGCATTTTTTTTAAAAATAATTGTCGGGATTCGCGCTGGATGCGCGAATCCAGCAGAAAATTTAAAAGAGAAAACAAAGCGCAGGCTCCCACGCTTCGTTTCTTTAAGCCCCCGGGTGGGCCAGATCCCATGGGCAATGATGTAAATATATGTGGGGGTCCATGCGGGACCCCGCAGGCCCAGGGACTGCCTCCTCCCCGGGGTATGTTTATCAGTTGCGAGGGGCCCCGCAGGCCCCCGGCAACCCAGGGGACGGCCACCTCCCCGGGGCTTTTTAAAAAAAAAATAAAGGTGTGGGGGGCTCCTGCCCCCCGACGCTACCCCGGGGACCGCCACCTCCCCAGGGCTTTAATCATTAAGGGCGGGGTGGGCCACGCAGCCCCGGGGATCACCACCTCCCCAGGACTAAAGCCCTGGGGACCACCACCTCCCCAGGGCACCAATTAAGAAAATGTGGGGGTCTGTTGCGGCCCCCCCGGCCTCGGGGACCACCACCTCCCCTACACACAAGACGGGAGGGGGCCGCACGGCCCACCTTCAGGAGCCCTCCATGCCCCTGGGGACCACCACCCCCCAGGGCCGGCTCCAGCAATGTCCCGGGGTGCCCACCCCTGGGACATTGCAGTTTGCTATGGCATGGCAGGAGCACTGCTCCCGCCATGCCATAGCAAACACTGCTTTGCTTCATGGAAGCGAGAGCATGAAAGATGCCCCTGCTTCCGTGAAGCGAAGCAGAATTGCTTTTGGGCAAAGGGAGCTGCATATTAGCAGCTCCCTTTGCAGTAAGCAATGCCGTCTCCCGCAGGAGGCGGGGAGCCAGCAGGGACCGTGGTGGCCTTGGCGCTCCCCTGTGGTCCCCAATGAGAGGCCAAGTCCCGGGGGATGGGGTCCCCGGGGCTGAAAATGACCCGGGAGGGGGTCAAGCAGCCCCCTTACCTTTTTTAATTTTAATAAAAAAATGGCCAGGCCCCGGGTGAAGGGGTCCCCGGGGTTGAAAATGGCTCGGGTAGGTGGACAGCGCAGGCCCCCCTAGCCATTTTTATTTTCAAAAACAGAGGATGTGGCATGCCCTAGGGGATGGGGTCCCAGGGGCAAGATAGGCCACAGGAGGGGGGCCTCGCGGCCCCCCTCCAAAAATTTGAAAAAATGAAGGACCGGCCCTGGGGGATGGGGTCCCTGGGGCCTAAACTGGCCCAGGGAAGGGGGTCCACACAGCCCCCTTCCTTAAAAAAACAAAATATATTTTAAAAAGTGGCCTAGCCCCCTCAGGAGGGGGGCCGAACGGCCCCTTCCCGTTTTATTTTTATTGTTTAAAAAAAATGGGTCAGGCCCTGGGGCCCAGGACCCACAAAGTATCAAGGGAAGGGGGGCCACACAGCCCCCTTCCTAAAATAGGAAAAAAACAGAAGCTGGTAACTCGCCAGAGGCCCTGCCCCCTCTCTGCACTACTCTGGGTAGGGTGATCAAGTCCCCTTCAATGCTGAGGGTCCTTAGGGGCCAACTAGCCCACCTGTTACCTCCAGTAAGCCCCACACAGTAAGATCGCTGAGAGATGGTAGTAGGCCACGCCCCTTTTCACACCACTCTGCAAATGCGCCTCTTGGCCCACTGCTGGTGGGGAGATGAGGTCCCCTTGTGTCCTGAGGACTTCAGGACTAAAGTTGACTTCATCCTCCAAGGAGGCGCGTTTGCAGAGTGGTGTAAAAAGGGGGCGTGGCCTCTGACCACCTCTCAGCAATCCAGCTGATTGGGGCTTACTAGAGGTAACAGGAGGGCCAGTTGGCCCCTAGCGACCCTGAAGAGGCAAGGGGACTTCATCCCCCACCAAGAGCGTGCCAGGAGGTGCGTTTGCAGAGTGGTGGGCAAAGGGGGCGTGGCCTGCTATCAGAACTCAGCAAACCTGCTGTGTGGGACTTACTGGCGGTAATAGGAGGGGTAGTTGGCCCCCAAGGACGTCCTTGGGGGCCAACTACCTCAACTGTTACCTCCAGTAAGCCCCACACAGTAGGATTGCTGAGAGGTGGTAGTAGGCCACGCCCCTTTTCACACCACTCTGCAAACGCGCCTCTTGGCGCACTGCTGGTGGGGTGATGACGTCCCCTTGTGTCCTGAGGACTTCAGGAATAATGTTGACTTCATCCTCCAAGGAGGCGCGTTTGCAGAGTGGTGTCAAAAGGGGGCGTGGCCTCTGACTACCTCTCAGCAATCCAGCTGATTGGGGCTTACTACAGGTAACAGGAGGGCCAGTTGGCCCCTAGGGACCCTGAAGAGGCAAGGGGACTTCATCCCCCAACCAAGAGCGTGCCAGGTGGTGTGTTTGCAGAGTGGTGGCCAAAGCGGGCGTGGCCTGCTATCAGAACTCAGCAATCCTGCTGTGTGGGACTTACTGGAGGTAATAGGAGGGGTAGTTGGCCCCCAAGGACGTCCTTGGGCGCCAACTACCCCTCCTGTTGCCTCCAGTTAGTCCCACAAAGTGGGATTGCTAAGTGGTCTTTGGAGACCACACCCCCTTACTGCACCACTCTGCAAACATGCCTCCTGGTGCACAACTAGTTGGGGGATGAAGTCCATTTTATTCCTGAGGGACCTTGGGGGCAAAGAAGCCCTCCTGGTAGCTCCTGTAAGTCCTACGCAGTGGAGTTCCTGCCTACTGGTTGGAGGCCCAGCCCCCTTTCTCCACCACTCTGCAAATGCGACTACTACTCAAACAAGCATTTGTAATGCAATAGGTCTCGCGCATTTGAGAGAGTTGAAACTATTGGCGTTGTAAAAGTAAAGGTTTTTTACTAATGTTTGTTGGAGTGGAGTGGATGTACGTTGTGTGTAGTGGAATTATGTGGTATGTTGTGCAGTGAAATTATGTGGATAGAAAGTATGTGGTATTTAGTGTATAAGAATTATGTGGAGTGGGATTATGTGTTATGGAGAGTAACTATGTGGTATGGTAGTCTGTGTTGTGGAGTGGTAACCTCAGGTTTAGTCTTCCTCATTTCCATAGAGGCTAAACTATAAACTCAATGAGACACAGAAAAAGAAGTAACCACAGAGGAGCACTTCTGGACCTAGTCAGAGGTATGAGCAGGGTCACTGGAATTATGCGACTGTTCGGCCGTGCCGATTTTCACATAATTATACATTTTCCGCATTTGCACATAATCCATCATCTGCCGCATAATCTGCCGATTTGAGCGGTTCTCTGACACCTACATAGGTAAGACATGTCTTCCTCTGCGACCGAATGATGGAGCGGAACAGAGAAGATTTGTGCACCTGTATGAGAAGCTACCAGGTTTTTAAGCTAGCATCTTCAGACGCACAGCACATCTCAGAATCCATGTACAAGTAGACACATACCTTAGTTACGAGAGCACGCAGACCTTTAAACTTGACAGAGTGCACTTCCCATTGCAAGCAGACACCTAAATTTGTACAACCTACTTCAAGTGTACCTTTCCAGAGACTCATACGAAGTAGCCTAATCCCTAATCCCTCTGCCAACATGTCTTAAACCTCACTTTTCTCTGGCAGCTTCACTATTCACCGACTGCTCATCATGTTGGGCCTAGCCAAATATAAAACAGCAACACTTCCTATGTCACTGTTGTAAGTCTCACCATGTTTCTGCACCTCTCCTGCTTCTTTCTGCACCTCTCTTGCTTCTTTCTGCACCTCTCTTGCCTCTTTCTTTACCTTTCTTGCTTCTTTCTGCACTTCTCTTGCTTCTTTCTGCACCTCACTCTCTTCTTTCTGCACTTCACTCTCTTCTTTCTGCACCTCTCTTGCTTCTTTCTGCACCTCTTGCTTCTTCCTGCACCTTTCTTCTTCTTTCTGCACCTTCCTTCCTCTTTCTGCACATTTCTTGCCTCTTTCTGCACCTCTTGCCTCTTTCTGCACTTATCTTGCCTCTTCTTCACCTCTCTTGCTTCTTGCTGCACCTCACTCTCTTCTTTCTGCACCTCCCTTGCTTCTTTCTGCACCTCTCTTGCTTCTTTCTGCACCTCTCCTGCTTCTTTCTGCGCCTTTCTTCCTCTTTCTGCACCTTTCTTCCTCTTTCTTCCTCTTTCTGCAGTTTTCTTGCTTCTTTCTGCACTTCTCTTGCCTCTTTCTGCACCTCTCTTTGTTATATGGTTCTTAGGCACATTATCGACATTGCTAAGTTAGCATGAGCTTCGCTGCCATGATGCTGCTTTTGCGCACGCTACTACATGACTTTGTTTTTGCAAGACTTTGTTTGTGCCTTTCACATGAGAACGGGTTGTCTTTCGCATTCTCTGCCTTTCCTGGAGTTTAGTCTGAACACAATGTGCAAGGTCGATAAACAATGCCCCTTGTTATTCTGTTCTGGTCAGTCCCTAGCACCTAGACATAACATGCTACACAGCTGCAGTACTGAAGACTCGTGCTTTGATATTACGTTGTTGCATGTTGTTTTAACACACTTCGAGAAAGGCGTTCCATGGAGAAGAGCTCCGCTTTTCCTATGATGTAAACCTTACATCCTTGCTTTAAGGTATGGGGTCTGCTGTCAAAGCCCAGAGATCGTCCTTTTTATAAAATAAACTTCTTCTAGTCAAGGGGAGGGTGGTCAGGCCTATAGGCCCTTATTTCCACAGTCTTTATAAAATGACTTCTCCCTTTGTATTCTATGGAATTGTAACAATGCTAACTGTGCTGAGTTTATGCATTTTGCTGCTAGTAGTGGCAAGTATACTGTATTGTAGAGCACGATAGTTAAAATAAACATTTTGAACTATTTCAGTGACTCTGCTTACTCTCATTGTGGACAAGTACGAGTGAGTGAGCGAAAGAGTACGTCTGGCTCCTGAGTCAGTCGGGAGTGTTGTGTTCTGGGTTGTCTAATCATTTGTAGCTCCGTGATCTTTGGAGGAGAATGAATGAGACACTATAGCTAGTCGGTTTGGGATTTTGGGTACTGATGTGGTAGGTTGGTACACCCCTATTCACTGAGGTCCTGTTTTCCTGCGCATAGTTCTGTGTATGAGCAGAATCCCTGCAACATGGCGCCGCCAATGTTTGGTCTGGTTCTTATCTGCGAGACGCTTGAGTAGGGCTTGTGCTTGTCCACAATCCCCTCACTTCTGTTTCCGGAGACAGCTGTGACGGTGTAACCTCCTATATTGATGTTTTTATAGGTTCTTTCAAGCTTGAAGTTTTAAAAGGTTTTTTCTCTTTATTCATAACCCATAATTGCGCTGCCGCGCTCTAGGTTGTTATTCTTTGTTTGTTGTGATGGCGGTTGATATTCCGGCTCACAGCCGTGCCCCACTCAAGGCGTATTTGGCTCAATATGGAGTGCCTGATGCAGGTACTGTGCTTATTTTTGTGGTGGAAGCGAATCCTGCTTACCAATTCGAGGTGTTTTATTCTTGGGTCACCTTTCCGGTGGTGGATGGAACAGATGATTTGTTTCATCAATACACTGCCACGGCCACCCCTCACGCTTATCAGCCTTATAGGGCTCCTGAAGTTCCGCTTATAGCTTGGCAACACTGAATTTGGTTTAATGGCGCCCTTCCTCACCCAGTAACGCTGGTCCGCTTAGGCCCTTTATCGATAGATGGGGCCACTTGGCCCGTTTTGGCTGGGTACACCCCACACCCACGTTATTTAACTGTTGCGATTGCAGACCTCCGCGTATTGCATACTTCCTTGATACGCATACATAGGGCTGTTATACAGTACATCATGCGCAACGTCCAGGTGGGACCACCTGGCATTGCTGCGCAACCTGCGGGACCTGGTGGTGTGACCATCAGTCCCCTTATGGTTAATTCAGTAATGGGCAAGCGTCCACAGAATAAGGATAAATTACCTTATTGGCTTGCTGAGAAATTTGGACAACTGGAGGCTGTCTTTCCCAATACCTCTCCTGTGGACAAACACAGGATATTGACTATTAGTTTGCCTAAAGACTTACTTCCCGAGTTGGCTGATTGTAACACCTGGGGCAAGGTGTTTGCAGCGGTATATTCAAAGTGTTTCGGCACTCCCTCCATGACCGTGCTCCCCTCAGTGATTAAGCGTGTTCAAGATGAACATGGAGATGAAGCGGCTGTGGAGCTAGGGATGAGATTGGTGGGGGTGTTCAACGTGGTTGCTGATATGATCCTTGCCAATGTCAAGGGAGATGCAGTAAGTTTTCAAGTGGCAAACCGCTTGGAGGCTGTCCCTGATGTGGACAAACCGCGCGAATTACCAAAGATTATTGCAAAGGCTTATAAGACCATAGGCCGCAATAGTTTGGGAGTTAAGCCTTTTACCCAAACGCAAACGCAAACTCAATCTCAAACTCAACAAAAAGCCCAGACTGATAAAGATGGGCGTCCGGTCTTTCCTAAAAAGAACTGGAAAAATAAAAAACAGGGGCAGCAACAGCAGAAGCAAGGTTCGCGTGCAGGTTTACCGACACCTGAGTCTTCTGAGCGTACTTATGACTTGCGCAATTGCGCGAAAATTAAGTCTCCTGATAGATTTCAAGTCCCTGATCAGCGTTCTCCTTGTTCTTCACAGGACACATCTGGCTCTCAAGTCAGAGGAGGGGAACGCCAGGATCGTGGCAAAAGTCAACCTGCGCCACAGGGACGAGATCAGCCTCGACAGTTTGAAGTCAAAGGAAAACAAGAGGATTTACCTCGTTTTCGACCCCCGTTTCAGAAGAAAAATGTTGCCGCTCTAACAGCGAGGTATGCCTCAGACGGTGAGAACGCGACTCCTGGATTGGATTGGACATGGGCAGTGACTCTGCTCGACAGCGCAGCGGAAGTTACCATAGTGCAGGAGGCTCTGCGTCCCTGTCAGGAGGCGACAGCAACTGATATCTTTGTTACAGTAGAGACTGCAGATACCCGGGTTGCCCCCCCGGATAGACTTTATGACGTTATTTTTCAAATTGAAGGTGATATACTGCGTCCGATCAAGGCAGTGTTCTGGGAGAATTTAACCTCCTCGTATGACATTCTGTTAGCGGAGGCAGATTGGCCTCCACCCTTTGTGTTGGCAGCTCCTAGGGGGGAAGACGTGATACTTCCTAGTTTTTTGCGTTACGTCCCTGAAGAGCATGCCCAGACTTTTGCTGCAGGGTGGGCAGCGACCCTTGCCCCGGCAGTGTATCGTAATCAGGTGGGTTGGGATGTTGATTCACCGGCTCATGAAATACCCTTACGCTCTATGCCACAGCCACAACCGCAATATCCAATCAGACGTGAAGCGAAGGCTCACTTTTGTGACACTCTAACACAGTTAGAGTATCAGGGTGTGATTGAACCATGTATATCACCAATGAATAATCCTCTCTTTACAATGTCAAAGCCTGAGGGTTCATATCGGATTGTATTGGATCACCGAAATTTGAATAGTCATTGTCGCACATTTGCAGTGCAGAACACTCACAGCTCAGCGCTGGTGAACAGTCTTGTTCGTAAAAAATACAAAACTACCCTGGATATTTCCAATGGTTTCTACAGTCATAATCTCGCACCTGAGAGTCGTGACTTGACAGCATTCACCGCCGTCGGAAATCAGAAAAAATGTACGCGTTTGCCTATGGGGTATAGGAATAGCCCCGGGGCATTTGCGGTACGTGTCGTGTCATTGTTGCACAACATAGATGCATTCTCATACGTTGATGACATTTATCTGATAGACGATGAACTTATGCCGCATCTAGTCCGAGTCGACAATATTATTTTGTCCTTTGCCGACTATGGATACAAATTTAATTTTGCGAAGTCACATATCGCCCATTTGGCGGTGCTCTTTTTGGTCTATGAGCTCAATAATGAAGGAAAGGGCTTGGCCCCTCACTTCTTGGAGAAATGTGCACAATTGCAACCCCCTTCTACACTGAAGAAACTTCAGTCTTTGCTGGGATTTTTAAATTTAGGAGGGCATACATTCCCGATTATGCCCAGCATATCAAACCGCTCTATGCCTTGATACAACCAACTTTTTCTTCTGCTAGCTGGCTTCCGGAACATACTTCTATTCTGAATTCTTTGCAAACTGACTTGCTTGCAACTAACTGCTTGTTGACGCGTGACAACACCACAAACCTGGTAATACGTATAGTTTCTGGGACAGTGGGTTTCACTTACATGACGTTCAATGAGGGAGACACAATACCTATTGCATACAAATTACATTTATACACTGCTGCTGAAATGCGCTTTTCAAATGTTGAAAAAATCTTAACGGCAGTACAGATGGCGATTCTAAAAGAACGCTCACTGGCGCAAGGCAAACGCATTCTTATGGTCACGCCCTTCCCTGCTTTGGAAGCCGTGACTAAGGCGAGTGTACCTAATTCGAAAGCACTATTTCCCCGTTGGATACAATGGGCTACTTCTTTGACATCGGCTGATGTCACCTTTATCTTTGATCCTTCCTTACAGACACAGGAGTTTTTACAGTATGAACACATTCATCCTCCACCCTTGTCTCTGCTTCCTTTACATGAGTACCAATGCATCATTTACACCGATGGCTCGGCTCAACCGGCCACGGGTTCCAAACATGCTTATTCAGCCGCTTGCGCAATTATTGCTGGCTCAATTGTTAATGGAGAGTTTAAGTCTTCCATTGTGCACACTCAGGCACTTGGAGACTGTACGGCGCAATTGGCGGAGCTACGTGCTCTTGTACTTGCTCTCGAGTTTGCTGATCCAAATGTGAATACTCTTATTGTGTGCGATTCTTATTATTGTGTCCAGTCTTTTAATGACAACTTGTTCTTTTGGTCTCGGAATGACTAACGAGATTCCAAAGGCAGCGCAATTAAGCATAAAGCGCTTTGGGTTCGAGTGGCAGATCGTAAACAACGTCTGCCCCTCATTCATGTTATACATACTCTTGGCCATCAGCGTGTGGGAGCACATGCTCTTGGTAATTCTTTGGCTGATGAAGCGGCCAAGTCTGCAGTAGCCTTGTGTTCCATAGCAGCAGTTACAAGATCCATGACTAAAATAGATAATGAGATTTTGGCAGCGGTAGCTGCAACAAGGGAGGGAACTGCTTATCCTCAGGGTTTCCCTTCAAAATACTCTCATCATATAACTCCCGAACAAGTTCCTTGTGCCTTGATTCCTTCTGTTGGGGAGCGGGTGATCCCCAACATGGACCGCAGACCTACATTGATCAAAGCCGCACACGAACGCATAGCATCTGCGCATGCTGGTGTGTCGGCGACAGTCTCTATTTTACAGCAACGTTACTGGTAGCGTGGTTTATATAAACAGACCCATAATTATGTCCTTTCTTGTGACATTTGTCAGCAAATCAAGCAAAGGTTTCTAATCAACCTTTTGGCTGTATCCATCTTGATCACTGCGGTCCTCTTTCTTCTGATACTGAGTATAAATATATATTTGTTGCAGGTGATTCGTGCACTGCATTCCTTTGGGTTTGGCCACAACGCAGTGCTGACGCTCGAAATGTCATCAGGGATTTGCGTGTCTTTGTCGGGATGTTTGCCTGTGGCACCTTCCATTCTGACCAAGGTCCAGCGTTCACCTCTAAGGCGTACAAGGATGCGATGAAGTCAATGGGGGTGCTGGTGCAGTTTTCATCTCTATACAGGCCTGAGGGCAATTCAATTGTGGAGCGAATGAACCGTGACTTAAAGCAATCCTTGACAGCTAGAGTCTTAGGTACTGGCAGGAACTGGCTGGCCCATTATTATGAAGTTCAACGTGCACTTAATAACCTCCCTAGACGATCTCTGGGTGGGCGGACCCCATACGGAATGCTCTTTGGCATTAAAATGTTTGTGCCAGACCTTGATGGTCTAGACGTTGTGACAGCTATGCAACTGAACATTTACCCTCTTCCACTGATGCAGCACTGCTGATTCCAGTTGCCGGTTGGCTTCCAAAAATTGGAGATCTGGTACGAGAAAAGCTGGAGAACAAAAAAGAATTTGGTCCCTCTTATTGTGCACCGGTTCCAGTGCTTGGACTGAAGGGTACTTGTACAGCTATGTTACCTCCTTTACCTGGTCGCAAAGACAACAGATATATTTCAGTGGACAATGTCAAGCTACACCATGTGGCCGATTCTGAATAGTGTCACACCTGCAGTTTCGTGCAACGCGATTTCATTGGATCCACTGACTTCATCATCTTCCACCGCTCCTCGTAGGGCAAAGAAAGGGATGGACACTATCATTGATCTTTCACCCGTCTGACCTCTATCTTCTACCATGGATGTCGAGTACATATATCATCCTGTTGAGTCCGTAAGTGAGGTGCCGAACAGCCCTGGAGAACATCAAGCGGACCCAACACTTCCACCTCTGATAAATCAACCTACAAGTGGCTACTATGGAGATCATGCCGGCCTTTCTTCCATCTCGTCTTCCTCGACATCCAGTTTGGCGGACACACCAACTAAATTAAGTATTTATTTCTCTTGGTTCAAAGACTTACCTGGTCCCTCCTTGGACCTACATTTGGTTGCTGCTTGTCCTGATTTTTCTCTTCATGTCAATTGGTTTTGTGACAGTGTTCTTTTTGCTCATCAATGGTCATTGCTTGCCAGAACGCTCTGCAGTAAACTTGGTCGATGGAGTTCTGGCCCCTCACACATCATCCCATATCATGAAACGTGATCAGTCTCATGTTAATATTTCAGCATTCCCGATTGCAGATGGCATCGTTTGGGACAAAGTAGCTTACGAAGTCCACGGCCCGACCGAGGTACTTCGCGTACCATACATGTATCGCGTCTCTCTAGTGTGAGAAGTTGGCCTGGTATATGCTGGCCACTAATTAAAGTGGGCACCTTGCACCAGTCCAAACGACCTTTATTGATGATTAGGTTAAAGACAACCTTTATAGAAAGCTATCCTAGTGGTAGCTGTGGAGAGCAGCCTTCAGGCTAAGTCTTGAAGGAATGTAACCAGTAGCAGACTACAGGAGGTAGCCCATAAACCCTAAAGAGACTAGGGCAATAATCTGTAACAAACAACAGTGTCTCAAGTGTATTATTAACAGGTCAATTATATATAGCACAATTAATTGCGATGGATTAAATCCAAAATGGGAGAAAACCAGGGAGACATTTTTAAGTAAATATAAAGATTATTTCAATTGACAAGCATGTTGGACATATTGAACTTCATATGTACAAGCACATGGGTCAGTAGCACTGCGTTACATTAAATGACATGTAACCAACAAAATACTGTGCACAAGTGCTCGTGAGGTGTAGTGACGGTGCAAGTGACACGTGACGTGGTATGTACAGCGAGGGTAGTGGGCACAACAAGAGACAAGTGAGATAAAAGCGGTTTTACATATTTAGGATACCGCGACAATTAATGGTACAATAATACAAATTTCAGATGTATAGTGCACAGTATTTTGTTGGTCACATGTCATTTAATGTAACGCAGTGCTACTGACCCATGTGCTTGTACATATGAAGTTCAATATGTCCAACATGCTTGTCAATTGAAATATACTTTATATTTACTTTAAAATGTCTCCCTGGTTTTCTCCCATTTTGGATTTAATCCATTGCAATTAATTGTGCTACATATAATTGACCTGTGAATAATACCCTTGAGACACTGTTGTTTGAAGGAATGTAAAGCAGCTTGTTTTACCAGTATATAACCTCCTGAATGACCAAATGAAAGGAGAACCACACCAGGTGTATATAAAATATATGTATTTATTACTAAACACTCTCTACTAACCTCTTTATGAGATTAGAGAACAATAGACCCAATAGTAAATCACTAGAACGATAGTAAATAGCACAATACACAGCGGGCTCCAGGGGGAGACCGAACCATATATTAAGAAAGTGGTATAAGAACCACGACTTGACTAGACACAGTGCCTAGAGCACGTAGAATCGCTGGGACCCCAAGGAACCACCCAAGGTAGTGACACAGGGGACCCACGGAGGACAGGTGCAATGTGGGAACACAGACGCGAGCTCCGTACAACTCTATGGGAAAGTCGCGGTTGGAATTTTAAAGATTAAGGACACTTAGGAGAGGACTTCAAGCAAACCCAGCTAAACATAGAAGGTTCTAAGGCCAGCACCCTTGAGAGTACCGAGGTACCCGTGTTACCTATCCCAAAGGAGCCGGGTGCATAGGGGTCAAGTGGTGTCGGAAACCCTCGTCGTTTTCAATGGCGTGATGCGAGAAAGTACTGCTGCCGTGGAGAAGAAAAGTGTCCAGTGTGATCCAAGCCTGGATCGGAGATCAGAAGAACCTGAAAGCAGAGGGGACAAAGTTTGGGTCACTTCACGTGACCAGGAGCGGAGCAATCGAATGCCCACCGATGTTGGGTGCTTCAGGTGCAATGAGGTGAAGCTTGACTCTGCAGCCACGGGGACCAGGAGATGTCTGCGATGACCACAGTCTGGATTAGAGCTCTCCCACAAAGGATGTCGAGTGCTGGGGGGTCAGTCTCCGGATTGAACACCAACAAGCCTTGGCAACTGCAACCCACACAGTCAGAGGAAAGATGCTTCTGTGAGGACCAGCAAGGTACTGGGGACTCCCAAAGCGATGGAGAGTCAGGACACATCTGGAGCAACGAGAGAAGCCCACTGAAAGTTAAAGTTGCCTTCTCAGGGACCCACAGGCCAACGGACCAGGGATCGCGAAGGGACCTCGAGAGGAATCACAAAGTGCCAGCCCACGGAACACTCGTGGAGTGTAGGCTGGAAATCTTCAGTGGAATTACTGCTCGGGGTCAGGACTACAAGTAGCCCAAAGCACAGCTGCAGGGGCTGCCGAAAAGCATATGCTGCTGCAAATGTACACAGTGCCCAGGGGTACGGGTTTTACGGTCCCCACGAGGGATACGGGCCTCAGGATTGCTGAGAGCGCAGATCGACCTCAGAGACCTTGGGAACCCACCTCCTGTATTGCAGAATTCTTCGGAGTCCTTCGGGAGCTTCGTAGATGCAAACCGGTCAGATGCGTTTAGGTGCCTGCTCAGCAGGGGAGTAACTCCTTTACTCCAAGGGAGATTCTTCAGTTGTCCAGCAAAGCGTAGATCGTCGAAGGTTACTTGGTTTCTGTAGCAGAGTTTAGTCCAGGTAATATCTAAAGTCCTGTAGTCAGGGTTCCTACTTTATACCCAAGGAAGGGGTGGGACAAACTCTGGGGACCCACCTATGGGAGGGTCAGGACAGAGGGGTGGCTACACCCATGTCCTTTGTCCAGTTTCGTGCCAGAGCAGGGGCTGATAGCCCCTGCAACCGGTTTGAGCTGGACTATGCACGAGGACACCAAATGTGCCCCCAGTGCAGACATCAAAGCACTCTGAGAGTGCAACCACCCAGCCCCAATACACTAAAGCCTGTCTGGGAGGTGGTCACACCTCCCTGTGACAGGAAACCTACTGTCAAGCCTTCCCCTGCCGGAGTTTCGTCCAGCAGCAGGAGGGCAGACTCGTATCTGTGGCTGGCAGCATCCATTTTGTGATGCCAGGGTTCTGTGAAGCTGGTACCGGGTGTACCGGTGTTGTCATATTTCTCCCTCTAGGAGGGTGGAATCATAGCTCCACACCAGTTACTGGTGTGGAGGAATGATTCCAAGGTGTTTGACACCAAACACAACATGTTTCCATGCAGCCATATTAAAGTTAGCATTTACCGCGAGGTTATAATGCACTTAAGTATATATGGTTGACTGCATCACAAACAACCCCGGAGAATAGGTTCCGAAGGCTGCAGAGGGGCTCTGCTCATGCATGGGCACCCTCTCACATAAAACCCAGCACCCTGCCTTCAGGATTGATAAGGCCTGCCATAGGGGTGACTGATAGGTTTATATGTGCAGTGATTAGGATAGATATAGTGAACCTATATCTAAGTAAGGGGTGCATGCACTACCTTACACAGGCTGCAGTAGCAGACCTGTGGGGTCCTTTTGAATGGTCTCTCAGGGGTGGCATAATACATGCTGCAGCCCCTGGGAGGCCTCTGGGGTACCTATGCCCTGGGTACATAGTATACCACATACTAGGGACTTATAAGGGTACCCCAGAATCCAATCTGGAGTGTACCTAAAGTACATGCAATCAATTTAGAGGAAAAGCAGATAGACTGGGGTCCTGAATAGCAGGATCCCAGTCAGACTAAGTCGAAAACAGTGAAACATCAGCAAAAAGTGGGGGTAACTATAAGAAGCAGATCCTACTCTCCTACACCTAGGAGATGTGGTAACACGGGACATACATTCGGATGATTGGGATGTGCAAGCATTACATGCACTGTTTCCGATTTGAAATATTATGCTGCTTTTGATGCTGAAGATTTGTATTTAAATTCTGCCAATTATGGTGATTTATTTTATCAGCATTATGGGCATCATTTTATACACAAAACAAACACGATCAGACCTGTTTTTAATTATACACAATGGGAACATTGTCCTACTCCAGTAGAGGGGAGTTCTAAAACTTTTAGGGATAAGTTCACTTACTTTACAGATTATGACATATCTAATCCGGAATCCTATTATTTTAAACTTTGATCATCTACACAATCCAAATTTATGTTGACCCATACAAAATTGATTTATGCCAACTTGTTTAGAAATAAATTGGCTACGTAGGGATATGATCATTGGAAAGATACTGTTGATTTAAAATCAATCTGGGGCAAAAAGCCTTGGCAGGTTCAGGGAACTGAAGCTTTGCATCGTGCCTGTCTGATCCCGGCTCAAGGTTTGTTTTTGGATGATACAGTGTACCAGACAACTTGTTTTGGCCTGGCAGCTGTCAGGGATTTGAGAACACCCTCCTTTCCGTCTTTGGCGGAGTATGGTGATTGGCGCACACACATAAATTGTGCCGTTGAGGCATTGCAAGCTTTGCTTCGAAGTGGCACTTCCAGTGCCTCTGGAGTTGATTCTTCTGGGTGGTTGGTGTGGCGGGCTAATGCAAATGCATGTCAGATGTGTTTTTGTGGTGTAGCACCTGGTTTCACACAGACTAGACCGGACCAACGTTGTCCAGGTTCCCATTCGGTTACCACATGCTCGGTGGGTGGATTGTGCCAACAATGGTTGGAACATTCTACGCTGACATCAGTGAAGCAACATCTTTCTCTGCTGTCACATGACATTAATTTGGCTGATTTTCTCTTGGGACCCAGGGCTCCGAGAGCAAAAAGATTAATGTATGCCGCTTACAACGAGATTTGGAAACTTTTGCAGATGGAAGCTGATCAGGCCAATTTAGAAAAAGTCCTTGCCGTAGTAGACAATAGCATAAACACACTTTCCTCACGCATTTATACGTTGGATAATATTGTTTCATCTGTTATTGATATTGGTCAGAGTGATGTATCTGTGTTATATCATGGTCAAAATCAGTTACGATCTGTTATGCAATTTGCTTGGACATTGCAAACTCTTAAAATGGGAAAAGTACCTTGGGATTATTTGAATGCCACTGCTTTGTTTTTGCCATTTAATCTGACTGATAAACAAATATTTATGTCCATGAAAGATGCTGCATATACACTATTGCATATTGAACAATTAGAGCCCTTACCGTTTTCTGTAGCGGAAACAGACTCTGCTGTTTGGTTAATTCAAGGGGTTATCTCTCTCCCTTTTTCGCTATTTCAATTTACATCAAGCATGCAACATTTTCTGATTGCCCATTTTGAACCACTGGGTAGTGTATTTCTACATGAATTGTGTCCCTGCCTTTCACTTACAGATGTCAGAGGGAGGGTAAGGAAGTTTTTCTAACAGGGGAGGACTGCGATTCAACAGTAGGACATTACCTTGTTTGCAAAGACGTTAAGTTCCACGGCTCTTGTAACGTTTCGGCGCCTAATCTTGCATGTTTTTTAAAAGGGACTCCAGTGCCGTCAATAATTCCCGCTTTTTCATTGCTTACAAATGGCAGTTATCTTATTTTGAACAACCAAGACTGCTGTGGTTTAGGGCGGGAGTCCCGTATTTAGTAACGGTTTCCCAGCGCGTAACTTGTTGCAGCAATGTGCTTTTTCCGCCCCCGCATGGGAGTCTAGTTAGCTCAATTTGGCCTTCCATTCCAACTTTGAAAACAGACTTCAACAAGTTGAGCAGGCTCAAAGCGTTATTATTCCAACAAGAGGTGGCTCTCACTTCGGCCCACGAGACCTTCGAGTTACAGGTGGCTAGGACTTCTAGTGAGATAGTCCCTTCTGAACACCAACCTCCCACTGCATTTTGGAGAGCTAATACACCAAATATTGAATGCGTCTGACACCACAGGCCTTGCGCATTTTTTTAAATGTGTGGGATCTGGCCTTGTGACTTCTTTTCAGACTATATTTGGAGTAATACCGGGTTTTATTCATTCTATTTTTTCCAGCGTCTTCGGAGGGTTCCCCTTAATTTTGACGTTAGGCGCTGGAATCCTGCTTCTCCTGCTGCGCAATGGCTGCTCATCTTGTGCTACTGCACAAACCAGGCCAGTTGCAGCTGTACCGTGATCGCAAGCAACAGGTTTTTGGATGCTTGCCATTAGCCACGCTTGGTGTCAGTTATGGATTGACTTTTCGCTTTGCCTATTTCACTTGCGTGCAACCAGTGTTTTACTGTCAGCGATGCCCCTTCTATTGGGCGCTGGATATATGCCTCTCCAATACGTCCTGTCCAGTCCCGGATTTTAACCAGTTGATGGGTCCCTTAGAGGCCCATGACCAGGCTTGTTCTGGGATGGCCGTATGGCGTGTGTGGCTGCACTTGAAGTTTTGGCTGAATGGGATGTCTGTGCGGCTACGCAGACCGTCATGCAACGAAGTTTCATCGAATATCACGCAAGTTGCCCACTCATGCTTTTAGAGACGTCTGATTACAAGGAGCATGTTTGTTCCTTCGACTTACTTAATTGGATGGCATCCCTTTTTTCTTCCAACGATAGGGATGATCTTTTGGAGGGAATTGCGTTCCTCGGTTCACACACCTTGATGGACTTACCACCTCCTTCATAATAACTTTGTTATCCCGTAGGCAGCTCCCCTTCAATAAGCCCTATTGACAACTTTGAAAAAATAATTTATTTTTTGTTTTTTTTTTAATTTCGATTTTTTTCCAATTTTTGGTTTTTTCAAACGCTTTGAACTCTGCTTGACTGGTGAACTCTGTTTTGGTCCTTTGTCTATGTCCTATGACCTTACCAGGGGGAGGGTGTTATATGGTTCTTAGGCACATTATCGACATTGCCGTGATGCTGCTTTTGCGCACGCTACTACATGACTTTGTTTTTGCAAGACTTTGTTTGTGCCTTTCACATGTGAACGGGTTGTCTTTCACGTTCTCTGCCTTTCCGGGAGTTTAGTCTGACACGATGTGCAAGGTCGATAAACAATGCCCCTTGTTATTCTGTTCTGGTCAGTCCCTAGCACCTAGACATAACATGCTACACAGCTGCAGTACTGAAGACTCGTGCTTTGATATTACGTTGTTGCATGTTGTTTTAACACACTTGGAGAAAGCCGTACCATGGAGAAGAGCTCCGCTGTTCCTATGATGTAAACCTTACATCCTGGCTTTAAGGTATGGGGTCTGCTGTCAAAGCCCAGAGATCGTCCTTTTTATATAATAAATTTCTTCTAGTCAAGGGGAGGGTGGTCAGGCCTATAGGCCCTTATTTCCACAGTCTTTATAAAATGACTTCTCCCTTTGTATTCTATGGAATTGTAACAATGCTAACTGTGCTGAGTTTATGCATTTTGCTGCTAGTAGTGGCACGTATACTGTATTGTAGAGCACAATAGTTAAAATAAACATTTTGAACTATTTCAGTGACTCTGCTTACTCTCATTGTGGACAAGTACGAGTGAGTGAGTGAAAGACTACGTCTTGCTCCCGCGATTCCTAGGAGAGTCGGGAGTGTTGTGTTCTGGGTTGTCTAATCATTTGTAGCTCCGTGATCTTTGGAGGAGAACGAATGAGACACTATAGCTAGTCAGTTTGGGATTTTGGGTACTGATGTGGTAGGTTGGTACACCCCTATTCACTGAGGTCCTGTTTTCCTGCGCATAGTTCTGTGTATGTGCAGAATCCCTGCAACATCTTGCTTCTTTCTGCACTTCTAGTACCTCTTTCTGCACCTCTCTTGCCTCTTTCTGCACTTCTCTTGCCTCTTTCTGCACCTCTCTTGCTTCTTTCTGCACCTCTCTTGCTTCTTTCTGCACCTCTCTTGCCTCTTTCTTCACCTCACTCTCTTCTTTCTGCACCTCTCTTGCCTCTTTCTGCACCTCTCTTGCTTCTTTCTTCACCTCACTCTCTTCTTTCTGCACCTCTCGTTTTTTCTGCATTTCTCTCTGCACTTCTTTTGCTTCTTTCTGCGCCTTTCTTCCTCTTTTTGTACCTTTCTTTCTCTTTCTGCAGTTCTCTTGCTTCTTTCTGTACTTCTCTTGCCTCTTTCTGTACCTCAACTTGCTTCTTTCTATACTTCTTTTGCCTCTTTCTGCACTTCTCGCTTCTTTCTGTACCTCTCTTGCGTCTTTCTGCACCTCTCTTCCTTCTTTCTGCACCTCTCTTGCCTCTTTCTGCACCTCACTCTTCTCTCTGCACCTCTCTTGCTTCTTTCTGCACTTTTCTTGCTTCTTTCTGCACCTCTCTTCCTCTTTCTGCACTTCTCTTGCCTCTTTCTGCACCTCTCTTCCTCTTTCTACACTTCTCTTGCCTCTTTCTGCACCTCTCTTGCTTCTTTCTGCACTTCTCTTGCCTCTTTCTGCACCTCTCTTGCCTCTTTCTGCACTTCTCTTGCCTCTTTCTGCACTTCTCTTGCTTCTTTCTGCACCTCCCTCTCTTCTTTCTGCACCTCACTCTCTTCTTTCTGCACCTCTCTTGCTTCTTTCTGCAACTCTCTTGCTTCTTTCAGAGCCTTTCTTCCTCTTTCTGCACCTTTCTTCCTCTTTCGGCACCTTTCTTCTTCTTACTGCACTTCTCTTGCCTCTTTCTGCAACTCTCTTGCTTCTTTCTGTACCTCTCTTGCTTCTTTCTGCACTTTTCTTGCTTCTTTCTGCACCTCTCTTGCTTCTTTCTTCACCTCTCTTGCCTCTTTCTGCACCTCTCTTGCTTCTTTCTGCACCTCTCTTGCTTCTTTCTGCACCTCTTTCTTCTTTCTGAACTTCTCTTGCTTGTTTCTGCACCATTCTTCCTCTTTTTGCACCTATCTTCCTCTTTCTGCACCATTCTTCCTCTTTCTGCATTTCTCTTGCTTCTTTCTGCACCTCTCTTGCCTTTTTCTGCACCTCTCTTGCTTCTTTCTGCACCTCACTCCAATCTTTCTGCGCCTCTCTTGCCGCTTTCTTCACCTCACTTGCTTCTTTCTGCACTTCTCCTGCCTCTTCTATGTATGTGCAGAATCCCTGCAACATCTTGCTTCTTTCTGCACTTCTAGTACCTCTTTGTGCACCTCTCTTGCCTCTTTCTGCACCTCTCTTGCTTATTTCTATACCTCTCTTGCTTCTTTCTGCACCTCTCTTGCTTCTTTCTGCACCTCTCTTGCTTCTTTTCTTCTTTCACTGATAACATCATCCAGACAACCATTCATACCCCCACACAACCTCTCATACATCCACTGACCTACCCATACAAACACTCTAACATCCACTTACTCATCTTCAGAGCCACTCACACACCCACGTACTCACACAGCCACTTACTTATCCATACACCTACTCACACAGCCACACACTCACCCATACACTCACTCACACAGCCACTCACTCACCTATACAGCTACTCCCACTTATTCTCCCAGGCAGTCACTAACCCATACAGCCTCTCAACAGAGCTACTCACACACCCACACAACCACTTACTTACCCATTTACACATCCATTCAAGCACTCACACGTCTACTCACTCACCCATTCAGCCACTCATACAGTCACTCTCCAAAACAGCCACTCCCACACCGACTCATTTAACAAAACAACCCTACAGCCACTCACACTCCCACTTACCCACCCATAGTGCCACTCACATAACTACTCACTCACCCATACAGCTACTCCACACCCACTTATTCACTCACACAACCATACACACACCCAGTCACTTAAACACGGATACTGTCACAAATCCATTCACATAATATATGTTAGAAAAAGTATACAAATGTAACTTTTGTAGTATCTTAGTATATTTGTTTAACACTCAAACTTTTAGAAACACTCATAATTGCTGATTGATGTCATCAGTGATGTCTTCAATGATGTCATGTGTGATGTCATCAGTGATGTCATCAGTGATGTGTGATGCATGAGTGATGTAATATGTGAGGTCATAAGCAGTGCATTGCGGGGGCGTAAGTTATAGTTAGCTCAGGTAACTATAACTGCTGAATTTCAATGGTTTTGTATTAGTAAAATCTGAGCCTAAATATAACAACCTTGTAACCTTTGTTTTTTAAGTGAATTTCTAAGGTTTTTTCAAATTCTATTTTCTGGGGCGCCAGAGAGCCGACAAGCAAGATGGCCGCACTTTAGCGAGGCTCCTGCAGCCTGAGAACATAATCCTTCATCATCCTACTGTTGCGGAGACTGAAGTCCCAAAAAAGTGCCCAGACGAGATGGCCCACAACACGCTGCGGCAGTGAGGAGGCTTTGGAAGTGAAATCAGGCGACAAGGTAGGGAGAAAATCACTAAAATCAGACGCGGCCCAGGGGCTGAGATACATGGCAACCAGCGATATGGCGGACTGCCCACCGTGAGAAGCAGAGAATTAAGCAAGGGCAGCGCTGGATCAACCCACATCCTGGTGCAGACCTTGAGAGTGCTTATGCTGGCAGAACAATTGAGGCAAGGTGACTTTAAGGAGAGGGGGGTGATGCCCGGGTAGAGCCGCCGTGCTGTCTGTTAAGGTGAGGCATCTCCCCCCTGAACGCAACAATCCTGCTGCAAAAGGTGCTGCCCCTAATAGAGAGCTTGACAGTGAATCAGGCAGGTATAGATGCCTGCATTGCACGCTGAGGCCTGCACACCACACGAGGAATCCACGGGGAGGAGACCTGCAACACCCTCGGAGGCCCCTGTGAAGTTGGGCTGTAGAGCCCAGCGCTAGGCTCGCAGAGAGATGGGGAGCTGAACAACGATTTACTGGGCCGACAGGCAGGTCGAATGACACGGTGCAGGGCACAGGACCTGCACCCTACGCAAGCAGGCCTTGCGGAGGTAGCTGACTGAGGCCTGGTGGAATCACTGCTGAGCTACACTGGTAGTACCTGGCGGGTGATGGGACACCTTGTGGAAATGGCGCTCACTCTTTATGGGTATGTCTGGGCTCAGTTTATAAAAGCGTGGTGCTCTAAGGGATGGGGAACTGTCTCAATAGTAACTCGCTGCCCGAGCACACACTGATGAGTTATAGCATCTATTTGCATTCATATCATAAACACAATTCCAAAATAGAGATTCTTGGTCTTTTATTTTCTTCTGTTAGTTGTCCAGCCAGCACGTGTTTCGTCGTCTAGGACAATATCCTACGACTTCCTCAGGGCTGTCTTGCTATATCAAACTGCTCTGAACCTCTGCACCGGTTATACTTCAGTCCCGGCCTGTCGGCGGAAGACACGGAGCCGACAGGACACAGATAGACATCCTCTTAGAGTTTTAAATCGCTCGGGCCATACGTAGCACCCGTTTGCTATGTGCTCCTGATGACGCGATGCAGATCGGCATCCTTGTCAGATCAGTATTAGGCAGCAAATACATTATACTTGATGATATTTGATTACTTATCATTACTGAGGCATACCTAGACCTGGAGACGTTATTTTTGAGCAGCTTATGCAGATTTAGGATTTTGGATTCTTTTTAAAGATTTTTTTTTTTTTAATTAAATCAAAACAAGCTTCAGATATAAGCAGTTCAAGGATATACATGCAAAGCAGTTGCCAGACATGGCCATGCCACACCCTTATAGAACACAGTGTACACATATATTGTAGGCAATGCCGCCTGCAACCCACTGGAATATGTCTCTAAGCCCTCCCGGGAAACCCATTCAGAACCCCTCGTGGGACCCATCACAGAACTCTGTATAATGTCCACGGCCCCCATATCTTTTCCCATTTGCGGGGACATCCGCGGCTTTGGTACACCACCTGCTCCGCCCCATGACACCAGTCCAAATCGCAGATCCAAGCGGCCACAGTCGGAGGTTCCACAGCCCCCCATGCGCATGCTATGTTCCTTTTTGTGACCCCCCCGCCAAGGCCAACCATAACTTTGCCCACTTCGGTCACGTGATCTCTCCCGTAATGCCGAGAATATGCCACCTAGACTCTAGCGGGACCTGTGCCCCCACCACAGCCTCCATCACATGGGTAATGCCCTTCCAGTACTTCTGAATCCTAGGGCAGGACCACAAAATATGAAAGAACGATCCCCTCTCGCCACATCCCCTGGCACATAACTCGGAGCCACCGCCCTTAATACGGGCCTGCACCATTCTCGAGGCATATGACCTATGGAGGATGCGGAGCTGAACAAGTCGAAAGCGCGCCCTGATAGCTATTTCCCGGGGACACTGGAGGGCCTCCAACCAATCATCATCTTCCAACAAACCCACGTCCGTTTCCCAGACCTCCCGCAGGGGACCCAGGCTGTCCGGAGTATTGTTTACCAGTTTTTTGTACGTCAGTGACACCGCCTTCTGAATCATAGCGTCCAAAAGAAGCCTATCCTCCAATGGTGAATATTCTGGAAGCACACTCCCTTCTGTCAGTTGGAAATGAAGTGCCGACCGCAACTGTCTGTATCAAAGAAATTCACCTACCCCCATTTGAAAGTCCTCCCTCAAACTATCGAATGTCACCATTTTGCCACCTCTGCAGACGTCCCCGAGCACGTCAATACCTATAAGGCTCCATTTCCGGAAGCCCTGCAGTCTGTGCACCTCCTTCAGAAAGTCACCCGCCCAAAGTGGGGTCTGTTCTGTTAGCTTCAATTCCCACCCCGTCATTCTAGTTGCTGCATGCCAGATATCTATGGCCATTTTAGTGTGTGGTGGCAGATGTATGGAGCCCCTACCCCTACGGTACAACTCCCCCAAGTAGCTGCGCTCACCCAAGACCAATCTGTCCACCCTGTAGGCCGGTTCGTCTGTTGGGGAGAAGACCCACCCATTAACGTTTATGAGATGGGCAGCCCAATAATATTTCTTAAGGTCCGGGACTGCCAGCCCCCCCTCATCCATCCCCTTCTGCAGTTTCTTGAGTGCAATCCTGGGGCTGCCCCCCCCACAGTAACTGGCGTAGTTTGGAGTCAATTGTCCAAAAGAAGGAGTCCTGAATGCGATAGGGCGTGTTTTGGACGGCGTACAGTAAGCGCGGGAGGGCCAGCATCTTGAAGAGGACTGCCCGCCCCATTAGGGAGATTGGGAGCCCCCGCCAATGCATCACATCCTCCCGCAACCTAGAGAGCTGCACCTGCAAATTCAATCGTGTAAACTCCGCCTCAGTCTTGGTTATCCATATGCCCAAGTACTTAAATTTATCCTGCAATACCATCTCCGAGCACGCCAACGTTAGCACCGGCGGGTCCCCAGCTAGAGAAAAAACCAAGGACTTGTCCCAATTGATGCGGTATCCGGAATAGGAACCGAAAGACCGTATTATATGAATGAGTCGATGGAACGTTTGTCGAGGCCGATGCGCGTAAAGAAGGATATCATCCGCATACAACGAGATGCGCTCTTCCCAGCCCCCCCAAGATCAATCCCCCTCACCACCGGGTCCCTCCTGATCCATGCCGCCAAGGCCTCCAGGGCCAACGCAAATAGCATCGGGGACAGAGGACACCCCTGACGCGTCCCCCTATGCAGTGCAAACGCTCATGAAACGACCCTGTTGATCCGAACACAGGCCATCGGGCCAGTGTATAACAACCGAATCCACCTTTGCAGCTGCGGGCCAATGCCCACCTTCTCCAGAACTGCGAAGAGATACGGCCATTCGATGCTGTGAAATGCCATCCTTGCGTCTAACGAGAGGAGAGCGGCTGGAACGTCCGGCTGGCTCCGAGTCATGTACATGACTCCATATAAACATCGTAAAATGAGCCTTGTGCGCCTATGGGGCATAAAGCCCGATTGATCCGGGTGGATCAGAGACTGCAGAACCGGGCCCAGCCGATTCGCGATAATTTTGGCTAGAACCTTAGCCTCAAAATTAAGGAGGGAGATGGGCCTGTAAGAGCTGCAAAGGTCATGTGGTTTTCCTTTTTTAAGGAGTATAACGATAGTTGCCATTCTTGTGTCTTCTGGAAGTTGCCCCACTTCGAACGCTTCCTTAAACATGTCAAGCATGTAGGGAGCTAGCTTGCTTGCCACACATTTAAACAGCTCAGTGGGGAGCCCAATCGGGCCAGCCGCTTTCCCAGACTGCAAATCCCTCATGGCGATTTCTACTTCCTCCACATGAACATCAGACTTGAGCATCTCCCTGTCCTCCGACTCAAGAGTCGGCAGAGAAATGTCGCGCAGAAATTCAGTGCATTCCGGTTCCCCCCTTGTAGATTGAGACTGGTAAACGTTTTCATAATATTTGGCAAAATTTTCTGTTAGGGCCGCCCCTGTGCCACCCTGTATCCCTTCTGTGGACCAAATCTCGGACACCCAGATGCGACTCCTGTCCCTCCGTTCCAGCCACGCGATCAGCTTATTGGCTTTGTCACCCAGATCGTATACTCTCCATTGTGTGGCAAGCGCATGAGCCCGAGCCGCATTGTCGGCAAGGTCTCGGAGGGATAACTCTTTGAAGTTTAAGGGAGTGCTTAAGCCCTTCGGCCTCCTCCGCTGCCACTGTGCGCTCCAAGGCGAGTATCTCCTGCTCGAGCTCCTCGCACCGGAGTCGGGTTTCTTTATGTTTGGCACCGCACGCCGCCTGCACAAAATCCCTCGCTACCACCTTATACGCGTCCCAGAGGATCCTAGTGGAGCTAACAGAGCCGAAATTTTCAGCAAAGTAAAGTTCCATGCGGTCCTCAAAGCTCTCCCGAAATTCCTGGTCCGGAAACAGGAAAGGATCCAATTTCAGAGGGAGAAACCAGTCGCGAACTAGCCCGTGAAGCTGCACCTCCACCGGTGAGTGATCGGAGATACCTCGTGCCTTATGGCACCCACCCTGAAAGAGGCCCGCGGAGGTAGTGTGTGTAAAGATGTAGTCAATCCGAGCCCCGCTGCCATGCGCCGCAGATATATGAGTATATTGTCTAGACCTGGGATTGTGGCATCTCCAGAGGTCTGACAGACCCAGAGCCCTCGCGAATGAGAACAGTGGACGAGGCCCCTTAGCTCCTGAGGAGAGAGTTTCCCTATCTATGTCCGGCGTGAGTGTGTCGTTCATGTCACCTCCCAGTAGCAACAGACCAGGCGGAAAGTCCAGTAGAAGCTGACTGAGATCCGGAAACGTTATTTCGTGCAATCGGTGGGCAATGTATACTGAATATACATTTACCGCCTGCCCCTACCAAATTCCTGACAAGGCCGCATAGCGACCCAGTTGGTCGCACCATGTACGCTGTATCACCAGAGGGATCGCATTTTTAATGAGTATGGCCGTGCCCCTGGATCCGGATGTGAAACCAGAGTGGACTTGCAGTGTGTATCCATACCTATTGAGGGCCAAGTAGTTGTTCCCCTTGAGGTGCGTCTCCTGGAGTAGGACAATGTCTGGGGAGTGTCGGTGCAGATACTTTAGGACCATAGTGCGCTTGATTTTGTCCCCCAGGCCGTTCACATTCCAGGAGAGGAATGTCAGCTTTTTGTTAGGTCGTGTGGCCATATGTTGAGCCTACGCCACCCCCCCACCAGATAGAGACCCCCCCTTACGCGCGGCAAGACCAAGCTCATCTAAGGATGTCATCTGGCACCGAAAGTGACGCATAATATCTGAAGCGAGAACCAAACAAAGAACCATACTAAGAATGCACAAACCCATAACAACGACCCCCCACCCTGCAACCCTGCCTCGTAGGTCTAAAACTACCCACATCCCAAAGAGCAGAGCGCCTGTCGCCCCAGTGAACAAGAAACTAAGATAGGGCTGTCTGGCACCACCACACAGTAACGCCCCCCCCCCCGGTGCCCCAAAGTCCACCCCTCAGCACATCATAGAGCCGGAACATACAAAACAATGTCTCCTCTGGACGTGCCCCAAACATCTGCTGCGCTGGAACAGGAGCAGTAATATCATACCATCAAGACAGTACCTTAAGTTCCACAAAGTTAAACAGCAGTTCACAGCAATGAGTCCTGTCCCTCACTTCCCGGGAGAACGTGCTTCACTCCCAGGGCTTCCAGTCCGGGAGCTCCTGGATCTGGACGCCGACCTTCCCCCTTCTCTGCGTCGAGACAGAGACTCGAGAGCGTGAAAGCGACTCCCGCGCCAATCCCCCTCAGTGCGACGGTGGTGCGACCGATGGGAGCCCCCATCCAGCCACTGTTGAACCTCAGCAGGCGATGTGAAGAACAGGGTCTTATCATTGTCCAGGACCTTGAGCTTGGCCGGGAAGAGCATCATGTATTTTACCCCCTTCTCTCGCAGGGCACGTTTCACCCCGTCGAACGTGCGCCTCTCCTGCTGTACTCTCAACGTGAAATCCGGGAAGAACCACACTGTCGAATTCTTGAAGGGGAGGTCTCCACTCATCCTAGCTGCCTGCAAGATGGCATCCCGATCTCTGAAATTGAGAACACGCACAATAATTGTCCAAAGAGGAGCCCCAGGCTTCGGCTTAGGAATCGGGGCCCTGTGCGCTCTCTCCACGGTAAAGAGGGTAGATAGTCTCTTAGGCTTAAGGTGGTTCAGAATAAGGTCCTCAATAAAGAGATCCATACTGGCCCCCTCAGGCACCCCTACCACCCTAATATTGTTATGGCGAGCTCTCCCTTCTTGATCGTCCAGCCGCAGGGCCATCAGTTTGTGTTGATGTGCAAGTTTCTGCATGCACTCCTCTAACTTGCGCATCGCAGATTGGAGCTCCACCACGTTCTCCTCAGTCGCCGTGACCCTCTCCGAGGTTTTCCTCATATCCGCCTCATCAAGTTCATTTCAATAGTGACTTTATCGATTTTTGTCTCCAGAGTCATTCCCAAGGCTTGGATCGCCGACATGATAGAGCCCAGGGACGGCTCCTCTCTGGCCGATTTCTCCCCAGTCGCCCCTTCCTCGGGCGCCATTGGCGCAGTACAGCATACTTGTCCAGTTTGTTCGTCTGCACGGCAGCCGGGGCCCCCTTCGGTTTAGTCATGACCAAGTTCTCGCTGTGTGGGGGCACAAGGCCTCCTCACCCCCACACAAGCCAATTGTGGGCCAACGCCGGGACTGATCTCCGGACGCCGAGGTCCGCGGGCGAACACTTCAGGCACAATCTCTCCACTTGTCACCCGCTCCGGTACGTGTCACACCACGTGCACGCAGCATACATGGACCCCTCCAAGGCGATCAATAATGGGACTGAGCAAAGGGACATGCACGGGGAGACGCCGCTCCCCACGCCTTATAGACCGTCCACACGCTGGACTGGGCCGCCCAACAGACTCTGTAGCCCAGCCGCTCCACCCAGCTGCAGATCTCGCCGCGTCACCGTCGAGTGAAGAGTCCTGCAGGAGCCTCCATGCAGCCGAGGAAGGTCCCCTCGAATCGCCCCCTCAGCCTCTCCTCCCCTCTGTGTACTGCATGACGTAATCCTGATGGCACTGCCGGGCACACACCGGGGATGGCGCTCCGTAGGGTCTCAGCCACCAGCAGCTCTCACTCCATGTGACCCAGGAAGACGCTCCCCGGGCGCAGCGATGATTATAGGCCCCACACAACAGGCCCGTATGGCGCCAGTCCCAGCCTCACTTCACAAGGGGGCCAGGGGGCAGCTGGGTCTCGATCCTGGGTCCAGCATCCTCAGTGGGCATAGCCGGGGGGGCCCGCAGAGGCGACCACATCTTCCATTTGGCACATAGGGTGGGCTGGGCCCCACCCCAAGCCGCCGCCACGCAGTTCCTCGCCCCGTGCACACCAGCGCAATAAAGAGACCACCGGCGGGCTCACCCAGATCGATGTCTGGCCCTGGGGAGCTCAGCGCCGGTGGCCCTCAGGCAGTGCGGCTCCCGGGCACCCCTCACCAGCACGCAATGTCCAAACTGCCACAGGCCCAAAGCAACGGGCCTCGCGTAGCCAGGATCCTGGGCCTCGCACGTCAGGAGCAGGCAGCGCTCCAAACGTGACTCTGCCCCCTCGCCGTCCGGATCTCCATAATGGCCACAGGGCAGGCCCCTCGTCACAGCACACGGGTCACGGCTCCGTCCAAGGTCGGAGACACCTCTGCCGCCTCAGCACGCCACCAGGCGCACAGCGCTTGCCATCTCCGCTGTCCGGCTGCAGGATAAAAGGCGGATAATGCGGGTTAGAACGGGGGCCCGGACAGAGCGAAGCGGTTATGCCGCCATCTTGGCCGGCGCCAAACCACGCCCCTCTAAGATTTTGGATTTAGAGTTCGACTACCTACTGGCTGGGACAGAAGTATAACCAGCGCAGAGGTTCAGAGTGGTTTGCTATAGCAAGACAGCCCTGAGGAAGTTGTGGGATATTGTCCTAGATGACGAAACACGTGTTCGTTGGACATCTAACAGTTGTTTTTATGATATGAATGCAAATAGATGCTATAACTCATTAGTGTGTGCTCGGGCAGTGAGTTACTACACTGGTAGTACCAACGCCGAAGCCCGGGGAAGAGGCGAACACAACACTAACTGTGCTGGATACTAGATAGACGTACCTACTTTGGAGGCAAACGCTACCCTGGGAACGAGTGAGGAAAGAGGCGACGCGCCGTTTGAAAGAAACCCAGAGGGCCACTCTTGATACTTCGGTCCATATAGACCTGCCCAGAGCTGCACGCTTCCTGACTGACAATCGCGGTGGTAGCGCCTTCAAACCGCTGGTCCACTGCCCACAGAGCTGCTAACACTCCAGGTACTACTGCTGCAACCCGGGCAACATGGAAAGAACCGAAACAAAGCAAGCCAAATTGCCCTGTGAAGCCCGCAAATCGGCACAAAACTTCCTAGGAGATACAGACACAAGCATGTCGGCCGGCCAGCAACTGCCTACGCCACCAGAAGACATAGATGTGAAGTACTTATTGCTTACAATGAAACAGAGCCTCACATCCATTGAATCCAAGATGGATTCCATGAGCATGCGAATGGAGTATATCGTGCAGTGTCTCGAGAAGCACGAGGGACGCATCAGCGAGACAGAACAGAGAATCTCCCATATAGAGGATGAAGCCACGACTAAAGGAGAGAAACTGCATGACATTGAGCGCCTGTTAAAGGTTATCTGTGCTGGCTGGACAACTAACAGAAGAAAATAAAAGATTTAGAGGTGGGCTCGTCCAGAAACAACAACTGTATTCTAGGAATCCCAGAATCCACGAACACCGGACGTATGGACGCACCGTGTAGGGCGGACTACTGCTTTCAGGCATTTGAAATAACAGTTCTTTCGTTCAGCTTTTGTTGGGTTACAATATGCGGACATTTACGCCAGCGGATTTGGGCTGCTGGCGTGGGAGGGGGGTGGGAAGGGCCTAACGAAGTGAGAGGTTTGCAGGATGCTATATCTCTGCCCACAACTGCAAGTGTGCTCATTGACACTTTACAACGCTTAGACTATTCCATGAATAAAGAATGATCACGGATGATAGACAACAACAAACTGCTCCACAGGAAATTGCCAATGCGCCCCCAAGTTGTCCCTCTATTACCCTGCTAACTTGGAATGTGCATGGCCTCAGGGACCCTCGAAAGCGCAGGCACATTTTAGGGTATCTTGATAGGCATAACATTCAAATTGCTATGCTACAAGAGACACACCTTGACCCTGGGATACCTGCCAACTTCACCACAAAATGGGCACCCCACAGGTGCATTGCTTACTATTCTACCTATGCCCGAGGGACTGCCATATTAATTAAATATAATGTCCAATACCACCCATCCGGCACCTTGCAGGACCCCCAGGGACGATACTGTGTCATGTGGGGACACTTAGCCACACACTCCGTCACACTTGTGAATTGCTACGGACCCAAGGACTCATCCTGGACATACGTTCTACACACCTAATATGGGGAGGAGACTTTAATACCACATTAGACCCAAGCATGGATCACTCCCATCAGGTCCTCAAGCTAGGGCAGGAAAGTGCCTGGCGGAAATCATGTCGGTCCACCAGATACTGGATGCATGGAGGACGTTGCATCCTTCGCGTCGGGAAGGCACCTTTCACTCCAGTTGGTCTCGTATAGACTATTGGCTGATATCGCCGGGACTGGGTACATGGATTGTTGGTGTAGATCATCTTGCATGGACATATTCTGAACACTCCCCAGTACTGCTGAAGCTGCGGCCTCCAGGTGTTAGGTCGCCCCATTCATCTTGGAGACTCCAGGCTACTGCCCTACTTGTTGATTGCTGTCGTACAGAGCTGATTCAGGAAATACGTAATTTCTTTCCCAGGAATCTAGAATCGGTCTCAACACTGGCCCGTGTATGTGAGGCCTTCAAAGTCACCGTACGAGGTATCTGCATTGCAAAGGGGGGAGGGATCCTAAGGGATATCCGATGGCAGCTTAAGCAGATAGAAGCAGACATTAAGGCCGTTGAAACACACACAGTAGACACATTGAAAGGCCAGCAACAGGCCCACCTTCGCGAGATTGATAACGGAATACCAAGAAACAGCGGAACGAGAGGACCTCGTCAGATCTAAATACAACCGCGCCCGCAGTTACGGAGAAGGAGAGAGACCGGGGAGAGCCCTGGTGGAAAAAGTGTGCAATCCCAGGTTCTCCAACTATATACTAGCAGTTGAAAACACTGACGGTTCAGTATGCCGAGACACCAAAAGTATCCTTGGTGCCTTCTCTGAATTTTACTCCTCCCTTTACACAACGCATAGGACGGAACGTATAGATGTAGACAGTTATTTTGAAGATAGAGCTTGGGTGGCTGAGCGATGAGCAGAGAGAATTCCTCTCAGCGGATATTGAGGAAGAGGAGATCCCAGAGGCTATAATGCAGCTAAGATCCGGTAGGGCTCCGGGACCGGATGGCCTACCTGCCGACTTCTATAAATGCTATGCTGAAACACTGGTCCCCATCTTAAAAGCAGTTTATGATGAGGCAATAGACTTGGGAATCCTCCCCCTAACCATACGTGAAGCATCAATCATTGCTATTCTCAAGCCGGACAAAATAGTCACAGCGTGCGAAGCCTATAGGCCATTGTCCTTAATTAATTGCAACACGAAGATACTAGCGAAGGTACTGGCTAACAGGCTGAGCCTCCTAATGGAAGGATTGATCCTGCCGGATCAAGCGGGATTCATACCAGGAAGTGTCACCTCCCACAATTTGCACACTATCTTTGCCCTGATTCAAGATATTGACCCTGACCTAGCTGCTGTGGCAGTTTTTTTAGATGCCACCACGGCATTTGATTAGATAGAGTGGGACTACATGTTTGCGGTGCCAAGGAGGATGGGGTTTTCTGCTACTTTTCTGTCCTGGATCGCCCTACTCTATAGCAAACCGAGAGCTACTATACAGATCAATGACAGCAGATCCAGCTCTTTCCCCATTTCACGAGGCACCAGGCAGGGGTGCTCCCTAATACCCCTCCTGTTTGCTCTTGCAGTAGAGTCTTTAGCGGCCACGCTCCGACAAAGACATAGAGAATACGCACTCAAATACCCTACCCGACAACTGCTAATATCGCTATATGCTGATGATATAACACTTTATCTTCGCGACCCGCATATCAGCCTGAATCTTATCCTTAGGGAGATCATCTGATTTGGTGCACTTTCAGGGATAGATATCAATTGGAGCAAATCACAGCTGTTTCCCCTCATCTAGAAGACTGCAACATTTTCAATGGATTATCCTCTGAAGTGGTGTGAAACGGAGGTGAGATATTTGGGGGTGACAGTCTCTGGGAGGAAACACTGCGGGCAAATTATGGCACAACCATAACCTCCATCACAACTTCAATATCACACTGGCTAGCACTGCCCCTGTCCTTGGCGTGCCGGATCTACCTTATAAAAATAGCAATCCTTCCAAAGCTTTTATATTTTGTTCTCAACATACCATACCCCCCAGGAAGATCATTCTTTCAAGCATTGCAAACGCAACTACTTCGAATGACTTGGGGAGGCAAGCAACCCAGAGTAAATTGGAAGACACTTACCCTCCCATTTGCACTTGGGGGATTCGAGGCGCCAGATATGGAACTCTATTATCTCTGTGCACAGGCCCACTATGCGGCCTATTAGCTCAATCCACCTCCATATATGCCTCATTGGCCATCGAACAAGGATACATGTCTCCCTTGCTTTCGTCCTCTTTCTTGAAAGCCAGAGTCCCGGGAGAAGGCACCACCTACTCCACTGTTGCCTGCACTAATCTTGCATGGAGGAGACTAGCACAACGTATACACAAACCCCTACTATACTCCCCTCTAGTGCCCCTCCCGTTTCATCATTCGTTACCCATCACCCATGAGGGGTTATGCCGTCCCATGTTGAGTAAAAGGGGGATTAGCATGTGGGGAGACCTATACCACGAAGGACAATTTAAAGACCGAAGTGACCTATTCAGCGAGGGGTCCCCTACACCACTAGAATTCCTTTTATACATCAGACTACGACAGGATGTCTGCACTGCTACAACCAGCTTCCCTCATGAGCGCCCCACATTTACGACATTACACAACCTACTGCAGTCACCGAGTCCAACACACACAGTTTCCAGACTTTACTGGACTGCCCTTGCGGAGAGGCCAGACACACAGTCGAGTTCTCGGCTGAGCTGGGACTCGGAACTAAGCGAACCCCTTACTGATGGGCAATGGCTCTACTGCTGCATGCAGACAGGCATGATATCGGCCAGTAGCCATCTACGTATCATACATTTCAAATTCCTACATCAAGTATACTATACACCGGCAAAACTATATAGGTACAAAGTGAGACCTGACGACCGATGTGACAGATGCAAACTGGAGGGAGCAGGGTTTCTGCACCTGGCCTGGCAATGCGAAGAGGTGCATAAGTACTAGCTAGAAGTGGCGGTGGGGCTGCTTAGAATGGCTGGTGTCTCTATCACTCTTACCCCACTCATAGCTCTGTTAGGATATACAAAGAAACTCCCAGATACACATAGGAAATTCATTTCTCTAGGACTGTTACTAGCGAAACGCAGGGTTGCATGTCGATGGAGCAGAAGGAGGGCCCCCAAATTCAAGGACTGGATGAACGATCTAATACAATGTAAGGAACAACTGACCACGTACGCAGAACTCCTACCTCTGACCTCCCGCCCGCTGGATATTTGGGCTCCCTTACAGGCATACCTAAGAGACGTGACAGATTAATGCAACATATGATAGGCAGAGGATACATTAGACAGCGCTGCAGATTCAAAATGGGACCGAGGGCAGTGTGGGGAAGATTATATATTGCCCCATATGCATTGGGAGAAGGCAACAGGAACTCTGCCCCCTCCCTCAATGTTACAGCCACACACTATTATGTTCTGTAGCTGTAAACTTACTGTCACTCACCAAGGGTCCTAGCGATGGGAGTGGGAGAGAGATATTAGAGGGAACCATAGATATGTGTTAAGTAACCTACTAAAATAAGGAGCGTTGGGAATGGTACAGGCTGTTGTTAATGGCTAAACTTGTATGTTTTATGAAATGGCGTACTATGCAGCTGAAAAAAAAACAAAGGATACAGAGACGTTATAGTTAGGCTGACATTTCACTCGTACAAAACCAAAGAAATTCAGCAGCTATAGTTAGCCGAGCTTTCTATAACTTGTGCCCCACAATGCACTGCTTATGACCGCACAAATTACATCACTCATGACACGGTCAGTGACATCACTGATGACATCACTGATGACATCTCAAATGACATCTCTGATGATATCACTGATGAAATCATCCAGTGACTGTGAGTGTTTTTAAAAAGTTTATCAATGTTAAATATATATACCAAGGTGTATTGATGAATCAGTGAGTGTATGAGTGCCTGTATGGATGATTCAGTGGGTGCGTGACTGACTGTATAACTCTATGATTAGGTGTCCCAGTGAATGCATGGGTGAGTGACTAGGCTGTGTGAATGTCTGTATCAGTCTGTCAGTTGGTGTTTAAGTGGCTGTATGGGTTGGTGAGTGGGTACGTCAATGGCTGTATGAGTGATTGGTTGGTTGTCTGAGTACCTGTATCTGTGTATGAATGTCTGTGTGGGTGGGTGAGGGTGTGTGAGACTGCATGCATGGATGAGTGAGTGGGTGATTCAGTGGCTGTATGGGTTTGTGAGTGCATCTGTGAGGGGCTGTATGAGTGACTGAATGTGTGTAGGCTGTGTCGGTGGGTGAATGGGTGTGTCAGTGGTATATGGGTGAGTAACTGCATATGTGGAAGGCAGTATAGGTGAGTGTTGGAGTATATGAGTGACTGTATGTGTGAGTGATTGTGAGAGTGGCTGTATGGGTGAGTGTGTGCTTGTGTCACTGACAGTATAGGTGAGTGAGTGTGTGTTAGTATCTTTATGAATAAGTGACTGGGTGTGTGTATAAATGTATAGGTGAGTACATGGCTGTGTGATTGCATCTATGGGTGACTGAGTTGATGTACGAGTAGCTCTATGGGTGACTGACGGTGACTGATGGTGTGTGAGTGGCTGTATGGGTGTATGAGTGGATATATCAGTGGCTGTATTAGTGAGTGAGTTGGTGTATGAGTGGCTGTATGGGTGACTGAGTGGATGTGTGTGTAGACCTATGAATCAGTGAGTGTGTAAGTACTGGTATGGGTGTGTCAATGGTTTTGAGAATGGTAGTGTGGAAGTTGGAGTGGGTGTATGAAAGGTTATATTGGGGTGTGAGTGGGTGCATCAGAGAGTCTCTGGATGATGTCATCAGTGATGTCATTTGAGATGTCATCAGTGATGTCACTGACCATGCCATGAGTGATGTCATATGTAAGGTCATAAGCAGTGCATTGCGGGAGTGCGAATTCTAGTTAGCTCAGCTGCTGATTTTATCTGGTTTTGTATGAGTGAAATATCAGCCTAACTATAACGTCCATGTAACCTTTGTTTTTTTCAGTGAATTTCTATGTTTTAAAAAAAAATCTATTTGCTAACTACAACGTACCTGTAACCTTTGGTTTTTTCAGTGAATTTCTAAGGTTTTTTAAAGCTAATTCATAACTATAACGTCCCTGTAACCTTTTTTTTTTTTCAGTGAATTTCATTGGTTTTTAACTAGTAATCGCGTTTGCAGAGTGGTGGAGAAAGGGGGCTGGGGCTCTGACCAGCTCTCAGGAATCCCGCTGTGTATGACTTACAGGAGGTAGCAGGAGGGCTTCTTGGCCCCCAAGGTCCCTCAGGAGTAAAGTGGACTTCATCCCCCAATCAGTAGTGCACCACAAGCTGAGCCACGTTTACAGAGTGGTGGAGAAAGGGGGCATTTCTCTGCCCAGGCGAGTGTGCTGCCGACAGTCGACAGCCGTGGAGTGTTTGCCTCCTGGTCGGCCCCACTCACCTTCCGCAGATCTGAGCCTCACAAGGGAGCAAGAGACGGGAGGTTTTGGAATCCGCCTCTGGGACCCGCCTGCCATTATCCTCACCTGTTCTGTGGCCTGTGCATGGAACTGCCGGGCCGGCTGGATCTGTTGGTTTCTGGCTGTTTGTTTTGTCACTGACCTGCCATTATCCTCACTTGTTCTGTGGCCTGTGCGTGGACCTGCTGGTTTCTGGCTGTTTGTTTTGCCACTGACCTCGGTGGTGGGTGTGCCCCTGCTCCTGCTCCGCGTCTGTTGGTCTGTGCGGCTTGCCGTGCTGTCCGGCGTCCTATGGGCTTGTTGCGGGGTTGCTTCTGGCCTGCTGCCGGCCAGTTGGTGGACGAGCGCTGCGGGTGCTCGTTGTGTGGCGCCTTGTTCTGCCGCGTGTTTGTAGGCAGGGACAGCCTATTGCATTGGACTGCGCAGCAAGGATGTGTGGGAGTGTTACTGTTGACAGGGCAGGCCTGTTTCCCCGCTGCGCCCTGTCGTTGCAGCCCTGCTCCTGGCGTGGAGGCTACTCGCCGCAGCTCTGTGCTTTGGGGTACACCGGAGTGGCAGGGACAACGGATAAAGAAAAAGGTGCGTGCTAGTTATTTTTAATATAGTGAATTTTGTACTATTATTACTCACACAAAGATGACAGACACAATAAAACCTAAGCGCTCAGCCATGTGTTCTGGAAAAGTGAGAACAGGCATGACACAGCGAAGGACTAAGCCAGTAAAAAGAACCAGACAAACAACTATAGAGCAAGAAAATGCAATATGTTTGGATGATATAATAGAGCTGGATATATCAACAGCTACCACAACTATTCCATCAAAAAAAGGAAAATTTGCTCTATGTATAGGAAAAAGGGGTCAAAATAACAGATTATTTAACCTCGCAATCAATGGATGTTATAATCCCCAGAAGCCCCGACGCAAATCAATCAATGGTAAATAAAACAATGCATGAGAGGTCGGACATTAGTAATATAAGTGGTGGGTGTCAAGGTCCACAGCAAAATGGGCATCCAGAAAGTAACTGGGAAAATTGAAACGACATGCGGGTGGACCAACAGGATCAACAGGAGCACCTAGTAGGACTAGTGACCGGTGAACAACCGTTAATTGAACTTTCAGAAATGGCACACTCGTTAAATAAAGCAAATATAGCACAGACAACAAGTAATGTGTGAGGTAGAAGGGGTTCAGGGGTCGTTACTTCAACTAGCTTGAGCCCTAGCTTGAGCCTTTTTATTGCAAGAAGTAGCGGCTCCTTGATACAAATCGAACAAATTGAACTTAATGATGAAAAAACCAACAAGGAACCTTTCGGCAAAGAAGATATTGGGGGTTCCTGAGTTGCCTTCTTGTCAACTATGGATGCCATGACAACGGCAATACATCGTCAGGAAGACAAGCAAGAACTATAGTTGGACCTCTTAAACATCTTGGCACTACACGTCGTGGGCATAGATAAGAAATTGCAAGCCCTAATTGACCTTATTCAATGGGAGTAATTGCAATAACACACAGATCCCAACCACAAATAACTTAATGTCTCCACCGATAACATACGATCTAAAACGCTTAAAATGGCGGGGTGAGAGGATTAAGGAAGTAATGGTGGAAGTCTATCACAGTGCCGGATCAAGTGAGTTTATAAAAAGCAACTTAATCAGGCAAGAGGCAGTAGAACTAGGATTCAACAATCGAGTAATGGCATGGCAATACCTGACAGATTTGTTATTAGCTAAATTTCCACCAAAACCTCAACGGCTAAAATATATTGACGGATTTAAAACAGGAGGGGGGAGTATAAAGAACCCCTGAAACAACAAGGAACTACAAAGGCAAAAAGCTCAAATAACAAGAGAAGCCAGATTAGTGGCACAGGCTCAAAGACAAGGAATGAGGCCCACTAACATTTTGCTTCAGAAAAGTTGCTGGGAAGAAAAAAGAAGATATTCCGAAGACCTATGGAATAAACTTGAGTCCAGTAAACAACAAAATAGTAAAAAGTCTGGCAAATAGTTAATGGTTTAGTATTAGGAAAGGAAAGACAAGATAATGCAGGAATAGATGCTGCATCTTGGGAAGTCCATGTCTCTACAATGTACTCAGTTTTGGAAACAACGAATAATAATGATATACTACTGTCTCAGGAAATTTGTAAATCAGTGCCGGAAGCAATGGATGACAATGATGTATCGTTGTCTCAGGGTATCTGTAAATGTATTCAAGGGACACAAGAAAGTAAAGAGGAATCAAGATCTCATATAAAGGAAAATCTAATTACCTTATTGGACAATGCAGATGATCTTAAAGGAATAATAAAAAGATTAAAATTTGAGGGAGCACCAGGCCCAAATGGCATCCCAAATGCTTTGTTTAAAACAGATGTTGATTATTGGGCTCAATATTTAAACCCAATGTTCAATGATCTTTTTTGTACAAATCAGATACCGGAGTCCTGGAAAGGTAACATTATTCAACCCCAAATTTCAGTCAGGATTTAGAGCAGGAATGGGGACATTGACCAACCATACAGCCTTAGCTTTGCTAATAGAGAAGGCGAAACAGAAAAGAACTCGTTTGTTTGCATGTTTCATTGATCTCAAATCTGCCTTCAATCATGTGCCTAGAGGTCGATTATGGAAAAAACTGGAGAAATAGGGAATTCCAGAAGACTTACTAAGGGCAAATGTGGAATTATATACGCAGACATGGGCCCAAGTCAAAATTGGGAACGGAAGCCGTGTAACATCCAAAATCAGGACAAATATAGTTCTTAAACAAGGATGTTTCTTGGCTCTAAGCCTGTTCAGTTTATATTTATCAGATCTTGCAATGTTTCGGATTTGGAAAATAACCATCCACCTATTCTTGCGGACGGGAAATTGGGCTGTCTACAATATGCGGACGATATAGTCCTATAAAGTAAAACACCAATTGGCCTTCAATGGAGTATGAATGCTTTAAATAAGTACATGGCAAAACAAGGGCTTGATCTGAATCTAAATAAAACCAAAGTGATCCGGTTGGTTGATATTAAGTTAAAAAATCATGCGTGGTGGTTGGAAGGAAATAAATTGGAGGAAGTGCGCTCCTATAAATATTTGGGGTTTATTATGGATAAGCAAATGACCGGCAAATCCCACTTGTTATCTGTTCAGGCTAAGGCACAATCATTAACATATGGATTTAAAATACTAAAACAAAAATTGAATTGTCACTTACTTAAGGTTATGGAGGCCCTGCTACTACCTTCATTTTCATATGGTACAGAAATTATGCTGGGTTCGGAAATAGACACATTGAATAGAAGCCAAATAAAAGTCTATAGATCCGTATTTAATATTCCAAAATCAGCTTCACCAGCACAAATACGTTTAGAGTTTGGATAAAAAAAATCAGAAATATCAGTGTGAAAGCGCTTTTATAAAATTGTGTTGGAGGCTGCGAGCAGCAGAAAAAGGGTCTATCATCAATTTATGTTGGAAGGAAATAGAGGAACAACTGAAATCCTGGGTAAGTTATTTAACCTTATCTATTAAGGATTTAGGTATACAAGAAGCTTGGGGAGCAACAATGGGAAAGGCATCTTTCAAACAAGTGTTAAGATCTGCAATGTGAATATCATCAAATCTAACAGCTAAAAATGCTTCTGTTCTAAGGAGACATGCCTGGACAGTAATACATTCGTACTCCAACATAGGTTCCCAAGGCTATCTGGCAGAACATTTTTCACTAAGATTAAAACACCAATTTATGCTATTCCGGTTTGGTTTTATGGAAACTAAATACTTTGTCCCATCCTGGAAAAAATTGCCTCAGATTTTGTTTTGTAGATTATGTGGATGTAAGAGCGAAACATTAATCCATCTATTATGTGTTTGTCCTGTTCCCTTGGCGCAAAGAAAAAGTCTTTTGAAATCATTATTCATAAATATGGGAATACGTACATGCCGGCAAGCCGTCATCACCTGGCTAAGTGGATGTTCAGCTGTTCTTGCTTGTAGGGGAGTAACGTTTATAACCCCTTTATTTAGGGACATTTCAAATATAGGGCTACAGGACTAAGAATATTGGTTATAATCTGTAATATAATAATTTCCGGGAGAAATGAATTAGTGATGATTTTTAAAATGTGTTGTTTTTAGTGTTATCTTATAATTGTGTTTGTGAATGATAATTAAGAAAAATAAATTGTGTATATAAATCAAATTACGTTTTTCAAAATTAGCATTTGGAAAAGCTTTTAATTTTTAGTTTTAAAGAATTTTATGATAGTCATTATGTGATATTGTAATGGTTTTAAATAACTAAATACAATAAAGATTCTGTATACTTTACTCACACACCTAGTCACTCACCCAAAGAGTGAATCACACTGCCATTTACTCACCTATATACTTACACACACACCACCTCACTTTTTCATACAGATACTAACACATACTCTCTTATACAATCCCTAACACAAGCACACACTCATCCATACAGCCACTCTCACAATCACTCACTCTCACATACAGTCACATATGCAGTTGCTCACTCACATACCACTGAGACATCCATTCACTCAACGACAGAGCCATACACACACTCACTCACCCATACAGCCCCTTGCAGATGCAGTCATGAACCCATACAGCTAGTGAATCACCCACTCACACATCCATGCTGGGAGTCACACATACCCCCACCCACCCACACAGCCACTCAGGCACCCATACAGGTACTCAGACAACCAATCAATAACCCATATAGGGCACTCATGTAGCTACTCACCAACCCATGCAGCCACTTACACACCAAGTGACAGACTGATACAGACATTCACACAAATTAGTCACTCACCCATACATTGACTGAGACACGTGTAATCATTCATTTATACAGTCTCTCACGCACCCACTAAATCATCTATACAAGCACTCATACACCAAATCATTCTTCAATACACCTTGTTGTGGGTGTATATATATATATATATATATATATATATATATTCACTGAAAAAACTATAGGTTTTAGGGACAGTTATAGTTAGTTGGACATTGCACTCGTACAAAACCCGTGAAATTCCCCCGTTATAGTTAGTTCAGCTAACTACAACTCGCGCCCCCGCAATGCACTGCTGATGACGTCACATATTACATCACTCATGACATGGTCAGTGACATCACTGATGACATCACTGATGACATCTCAAATGACATCACTGATGACATCATCCAGTGACTGTGTGTTTCTGTAAAGTTTAAATATTTTTTATATATATAGGGAAAGGCGTATTGAAGAATGAGTGGGTGTATAAGTGTCTGTATGGATGATTTAGTAGGTGCGTGACTAACTCTATAAGTGAGTGATTAGACGTATCTTACTGAATGCATGGGTTAGTGACTAAACTGGGTGAATGTCTGTATCCGTCTGTCTGTTGCTGTGTAAGTGGCTGCATGGGTTTGTGAATAGCTACATGAGCGTCTATATGAGTTATTGATTGGTTGTCTGAGTATCTGTATGGGTGCCTGAGTGTTTGTGTGGGTGGGGTGTGTGCGACTCTGTGCATAGATGTGTGAGTGGGTGATTCACTGGGTGGATGGTTTCAAGAGTGCATCTGTGATAGACTGTATGGGTGGGTAAGTGTGTGTAAGAGTGTGTTAGTGAGTGAATGTATGTCCCAGTGGTACATGTGTGAGTAACTTCATATGTGAAAGGCAGTATATATGTGTGTTGGAGTATATAAATAGCTATAAGCTAGAGTGTGTGATTGTGAGAGTGACTGTATGGATGAGTGTGTGCTTGTATCAGTGATTGTATAAGAGCGTAAGAATGTGCTAGTATTTGTATGAGTAAGTGAGCTGGTGTGTGTATAACTGTATAGGTGAGTAAATGGCAGTGTGATTAATTATTTGCATGACTGACTAGGTGTGTGAGTACCTCTATGGATGAGTGGCGGTGTGTGAGTGTCTATGTAGGTGTATGAGTGCATATGATAGTCCTGTACTGAGTGACCGTAAGTATGAGTGACTGTACAGGTGAGTGAGTGGATGTGTGTGTAGACCTAAGAATCAGTGAGTGGGTATGTAGTTATTGGTGTTGGAGTGTCTATGGTTTTGAGAATGGCAGTCTGTAATTTAGAGTGGGTCTATCAAAAGTTATATTAGGGTGTGAGAAGATGCATGAACTTATCACATGGATGATGTCATCAGTGATGTCATCAGTGATGTCATTTGAGATGTCATCAGTGATGTCATCAGTGATGTCACTGACCATGTCATGAGTGATGTAATATGTGACGTCATCAGCAGTGCATTGCGAGGCGCGAGTTATAGTTAGCTGAACTAACTATAACGGGGAATTTCACGGGTTTTGTACAAGTGCAATGACCAACTAACTATAACTGTCCCTAAAACCTATGGTTTTTTCAGTGAATTTCTAAGGTTTTTTAAATGCTAATTTCTAACTATAACGTGCCTGAAACCTATGGTTTTTTCAGTGAATTTCAATGGTTTTTTAAATGCTAATTTCTAACTATAACGTGCCTGAAACCTATGGTTTTTTCAGTGAATTTCAAAGGTTTTTTAAATGATAATTCCTAACTGTAACGTGCCTCAAACCTATGGTTTTTTTCAATGAATTTCAAAGGTTTTGTAAATGACAATTTTTAAATGTATTAATTGTTATATTTATTTTTTTGATACTGATTTACTACATTTTTTTAAACTATTTATTTTTAGATATTTTATTTTTTAAATTACATTATAATTACATTATACATTACATTACAAAATATACTTTCTCAGAATGAATTACTTTAGTTTAAATACTTTGCAAATAGGCAATAGACTTTTAAGTATAGTAGTTACAGTTGTTGCAATGGGCAACACAATTTCAAACACAATGCAACATTGAGCTCAATGTGAATTTCTAGTTAAATGCAATTAGTTACTTTATGGATTACTTTTCTAACCACAGGACTGGATCCTAGATTCAGTCCTGGGACATCTCCTGTAAACGGTTGAGTAAAAGCGTTTTGGTTACAGTAGTGATTTTGAAGGAATATTATTGTATTTTAAAAGTTGACACTTAGAAACTTTTTCAAATAGAATCACCAATGTTATCCTATGGGATGAAATTCACTTAGCAGGTAAGTAGTGTTATCGTTACTTTTTCTTACTCAGTGGTGGATCCTGGATCCAGCACTGGTGCATCTCCTGTAAACAGTTGAAAGAATGCGTTTAAGTCATACAGGCGATTTTTAAGGAATATTTGTAGTTTGTGAAAATCGACACAAACTTTTCTGCTGAAAACCAGACAATGGATTCATATGGAAGGAAATTCAAGTTACTGGTAAGTACGGTTAGAATTACTTTTCAGGATCTGTACTGGGCTCAAAGATGCAGCACTGAGGTCTCTCCTGATAACAGGTGAGTAAATTGGAATTCGTAGTTCGGCTGATTTTAGAGGAATATTATAAAGTTCCAAAACTCCACACTTAGAAGAATTTCCAAGTGAAACCAGTCAATGATATCCTACGGAAGGAAATTCAAGTTACTGGTAAGTACGGTTAAAATTACTTTTCAGGATCAGTACTGGGCTCAAAGATGCAGCACTGAGGTCTCTCCTGATAACAGGTGAGTAAATCGGAATTCGTAGTTCGGCTGATTTTAGAGGAATATTATAAAGTTCCAAAACTCCACACTTAGAAGAATTTCCAAGTGAAACCAGTCAATGTTAGCCTATGGAAGGAAATTCAAGTTACTGGTAAGTACGGTTAGAATTACTTTTCAGGATCTGTACTGGGCTCAAAGATGCAGCACTGAGGTCTCTCCTGATAACAGGTGAGTAAATCGGAATTCGTAGTTCGGCTGATTTTAGAGGAATATTTGCACAATGGTGAAGGAAGGGGTGGGGCTTGAGGTGACATGTCTGCAAACACGCCCTGTGGCGCGTTTTAAGTTGGAGAATTAATTCCTCCTCAATCCCGAGGGTCCCTAGGGGCCAACTAGCCCACCAGATACCTCCAGTATGCGCCAGAAAGCTGCGTTGCAGAGAGGTGTTCAGAGGCCACGCCCCTTTTTGCACCTCTCTGCAACGCAGCTCTGTGGCGCTTTCTGGACTTACCTGGTGGGCTAGTTGGCCCCCAGGGACCCTCAGGATTGAAGGGGATTTAATTCCCCATCTTAAAAAGCGCCACGGGGCCTGTTTGCACACATGTCACCTGAAGCCCCACCCCCTCCGTTCACCCCTGTGCAACCGCGCCCCGTGGCGCGTTTTAAGTTGGGGGATTAAGTCCCCTTGAATCCTGAGGGTCCCTGGAGTCCAACTAGCCCACCATGTACGTCCAAAAAGCGCCACAGAGCTGCATTGCAGAGAGGTGTAAAAAGGGGAGTGGCCTCTGTATACCTCTCTGCAACGTAGCCCCCTGGCGCATACTGGAGGTTCCTAGTGGGCTAGTTGGCCCCCAGGGACCCCCAGTATTCAAGGGGAATTCGTTCCCCCTCTGCAAATGTGCCAGGGGGCGTGTTTGCAGAGTGCTGCAAGCAGGGGGGCGTGGCCTCCGGCGCGATGCCGGTCTTTTTTTTTTTTTTTTTTTTAGAAGGGGGGCTGTGTGGCCCCCCTTCTTTTTCTAATCTATTGGCCCTGGGGACCCCATCCCCCAGGGCCTGCCCCCTAATTATTATTATTTTTTTAATTTTGGAAGGGGGCCGCGTGGCCCCCCTTTCGAGGCCTTAATCGGCCCCGGGGACCCCATCCCCTGGGACATGGCCTTCTTTTATTTTTTAAATAAAACTTATGGAGGGGGGCTGCGTTGCCCCCCTCCTCAGGCCACTTATGGCCCCGGGGACCCCATCCCCCGGGGCCGGCCTTTGTATTTTTTTTTATTTTAACTACATTTTTGGGAGGGGGGCCATGTGGCCCCCTCCCGAGCCACTATGGCCCCGGGGACCCCATCCCCGGGGCCTGGCCACTCGTTGGGGACCGTGGAGGGTCCCCAATCCCTGCACGGTCCCGCCGGCTCCCCGCGTCCTGCGGGAGCCGGCATTGCTTTCCATAAGGGAGCTGCTGACATGCAGCTCCCCTTATGGAAAAGCAATTCTGCTTGCTTCATTGAAGCGAGAGCAGGTTTCCTTCTCTCGCTTCAATGAAGCAAAGCAGTTTGCAATCACAGGACGGGAGCCGCGAGGCTCCCGTCCTGTGATTGCAAACTACAGTGTCCCGGGGTAGGCACCCCGGGACACTGCAGGAGCTGGCCCTAGGGGGTGGTGGTCCCCAGGGCCATCAAGGGCTCCAGCAGGGGGGCCGCGCGGCCCCCCTCCCCACTTCTACATAGCCCCAGGGCTTCGGGGGTCCGAAACAGACCCCCACATGTATTTTCTTAGTGCCCCGGGGAGGTGGCGGTCCCCGGGGCTGCGGGAGGGTGGAGAGCCCTCCCGCACCATTTTTTTTAAAAGCCCCGGGGGGTGGCGGTCCCCGGGTCTTGGGGGGCCTTAGAGGCCCCCCACATAAAATTAAAACCAACCCCCGCATGCATTATCGGCGGGATCCGCGCACCCTAAGCGCATCCTTGTGGGACCCCCTGAGCAGACCTAGGGGGTTAGGGTGTTTCTACCCTGCCCCCTTTGTGCATTTTGCGCACTTGTTTCTTGTGCCTCGGTTCTACCGAGGGACAAAATGGCTGCCAACACTTCCTGATTTGGAGTGTTGACAGCCACTTGAAAGCCAATTAGCATGCAGCTCGTGATCGGGAGGGTGCATGCAGGGTGCGCTCAGGGTGCGCGAATCCGACGCGGCCATAGATATATATGTGATTTTCCTTTTGATTTTCTCAGCAACTACTGAAGGGATTTACACCATTTAACAAAAAGGGTTCTTTCTGAACCAAGAACTACCTCTTTGCCAAATTTGGTGTAATTCCGTTCAGCAGTTCGGGCTGTAGCCGTGGCTAAAGTTTCCTATGGGAAAATGAATGGGGAAAACACGTTTTGGGACCCCCCTTTTTTCTCGGCCCCCGCTTGACGAATCACCCCAAAACTTTCAGGGTAGGAGCGGACCGGAGCGGGCCATAAAGTTTGAAAAAATTTCACGAAGATTTGTCAACCGACGCAAGAGTTATTTCAAATAGAATGTTGCAGATTTCATATGGAAAATAGGTCCTAACTATAACTATCTACTGGCGACCGCCAGTAGATAATATAACATACACACATATACATAACATATATATAACAGTCTTAAACTTTTTTGAAACACTCACCGTCACTGGATGATGTCATCAGTGATGTGATTTGAGATGTCATCAATGATGTCATGAGTTATGTCACTGACCATGTCGTGAGTGATGTAATATGTGATGTCATCAACAGTGCATTGCAGGGGTGCAAGTTATAGTTAGTTCAGCTAACTATAATGGCTGAATTTCTCTGTTTTTGTACTTGTGAAATATCAGCCTAACTATAATGTCTCTGTAACCTTTGATTTTTTAAGTGAATTTCTAATGATTTTTAAACGCTAATTCCTAACTATAAGGTCCCTGAAACCTGTGGTTTTTCAGTGAATTCCTACAGTGTTTTAAATGCTAATTTCTAACTATAACATCCCTGAAACCTGTGTTTTTTTCTGTGAATTTCTATGTTTTTTTTAACTAGCAGTCGCGTTTACAGAGTGGTGGAGAAAGGGGGCTGGGCCACCAACCAGCGCTCAGGAATTCCGCTGCTTAGGACTTACAGGAGGTACCAGGAGGGCTTCTTGGCCCCCCAAGGGCCCTCAGGAGTAAAGTAGACTTTATTCCTCAACCAGTAGTGCGCCAGGAGGCGCGTTTGAAGAGTGGTGGAGAAAGGGGGGCGTGGCCTCCGAAGACCTGCTAGCAATCCCACTGTGTGGGGCTTACTGGAGGTAACAGAGGGGTAGTTGACCCCCAAGGATGTCCTTGGGGGCCCATCTACCCCTTATTACCTCCAGTAAGTCCCACACAGCAGGATTGCTGAATTCTGATAGCAGGCTACACCCCCTTTCTCCATCTCTCTGCAAACGTGCCTCCTGGTGGGCTCTTGGTTGGGGGATGAAGTCCCCTTTGCTCCTGTAGGTCCTTAGGGGCCAACTAGCCTAACTGTGACCTCCAGTAAGCCCCACACAGTAGGATTGCTGAGAGGTGGTCAGAGGCCATGCCACCTTTCTCCAACACTCTGCTACTTTATGCCTGAGGCCCTCAAGAGGCAAGGGGGCCTCATCTCCCCTACAGCAGTGCGCCGAGAGGCACGTTTGCAGAGTGGTGGGAAAAGTGGCGTGGTCTCCAACCACCTCTCAGCAATCCAACTGTGTGGGGCTTACTGGAGGTAACAGGTGGGCTAGTTGGCCCCTACGGACCATCAGCAACCAAGGGCGCTTCATCCTCCAAACAAGAACACGCCAGGAGGCGCGTTTGCAGTATAGTGGAGAAAGGGGTCGGGGCCTCGGCGAGTTGCCGGATTCCGGTTTTTTTTCATTTTAGGAAGGGGGGCTGTGTTCTTTTTATTAACGGGATGGGGGCCTCCCTCCCCAGGCCAATTTAGGCCCTGGGACCCCATCCCCCGGGGCCCGGCCTTTTAAAAAATGTTTTCAATTTAAACTGGCCCCCTTCCCTGGGCCAGTTTTGGCCCCGGGGATCCTATCCCCTAGGGCCTGCCCTCTATTTTTTTTTTTGGAGGGGGGCCCCCCTCCTGAGGCCGATATAGCCCCGGGGACCCAATCCCCCGGGGCATGGCCACATCCTTTATTTATTTAAAAAAATTAAAATGGGTATGGGGCATGCACGGCCCCCCTACCTGGGCCATTTTCGGCCCTGGGGACCCCATCCCCCGGGCATGTCCACGGTCCCGCCAAGCATATTAGGAGTTTCCTCTCCCCCACGGTTTCCGTGGCGGTTCCTCCTCTTTGAAAACCCTGGAAACAAAGGGGGCCCTGTGGATGCACACAGGGGGGAACATGTGCCCCCCTGTGTGCATGCACACCAGTTCCTGCAAGGCATGGACTTTTCAGTTACTGTTTTTGGTGTTTCCATTGCGGTGCCCATTTTTAGAGTCTCCGCTGTGGAAACGCCCCAAAAAAGTTGGAAACTCCTAATCTGGCAGGTGCCCCCCCTCCCGTTTGGCGGTGCAGTGGCAGGGCGGACCCGGTGCCACACCGCCAAACTCGTAATCGGAATAAATTTGTCTAAAAAATGGAAAAAATAAGCATCATACTCTGGTTCTGCTGTAAAAAGCGTTCTAATGACATTGGGCCAGGTATCTGCTATAGAAAACTGCAAAAAAACAGTTGGGGCAAAAGATCTGCAGGGGGTCAAATTTGGGCTACAAATAATTGTGTTCCAACTTGTTCATGATTAAAGTAATTATTGACATGTCCTGTTCAATGAAATTTGACAAAGCTAAAGCTGAACTTCTAACACTTATTCATATTCAGCTGAAAGCAAACTGGGTCTTTCAAGAATATAAGTACCCGGATGAGCCCCTACATTCTGAAGGTTGCATTCCTTAAATTTGATGTTGGAATTCTACTCCTAGCAAGCTTTACTGCTAGTAGCAGTCCCTAACTGCTTATTTGTAAAGGGTTTTAGGGGACTGAAATCCATTTTTTAACCATTCCCAATTTTACGGCGAGGGGATTATGACCATAATCCCAGGTATGTTACCTTGTAAATAAATGTTGATAGTACTTTACTATTTCCAGTAAGCAGAGATGTAATGCATTAATGGAAAAGGACTGAGAAATAAAGTAAATGTGCACATTCATTTTCAACACCCAGATATCAATTGCTCTTTCAAAATACATAGCTAAAATGTAACAAATAGTGCTTAAATTATCTAAAATGATTATTTATGTAAACTAATGATGTTGAAAGTTTGAATGTATTTGGTTCTATTTTAATTTTAAACAAAGGAAAAAATAACTATTTTCAGGAACAAGGAAGTCCTCAGCAGTCCCCGGGAAGTAAAGGATTCAACCATAATAAGTGTAACAGTTGTAACAGTGTTTAGGGGCAAGATCATACTTCTCAGCCCCATCCACCCTTGTGTTGGTAGGCAATCTTCACCACTGGATCACCCCTCACAGCCACCGGGTCTCTCAACTTTGGATCATAAAAAGGGTGGAAAATGTTAAGATCTCTGTCGCATTTACAGCAGGAGAGAGCTGGCTAGATATCAAGAACTGAATAAGGGAGGCGAAGTGAGCTAAAGAACGATGATGGATTCAACCCAGATCTGTGACTGGGGTGAGTGTCTGAAAAGTTTCAGCACTTTGTCCATCATCTCTTTGTGTTTGCTTAGATATCAAGAACGACAGGCCTCAACGCCTGGATGATGCAGGCTAAATGGAGTGGCAGATCGGTCGATGTCCTATCTGGCTGCAGAAGGGGGAGCAGTGAGATGTGTCCAGAGCAGAATAGGGATGAGCTAGTGAATCCTCAGCTGCTGCTGGGAAGACCTCAACCCTGATGACCAGCTACACTTCAGCATGCCCTCTCCTCGCCAAGGTCCCCTCAGAAGCGCATGAACATGTGGGCACCCCACATTTCAACTAAGTATCTCTTCAACTTAAATCCTTAATGGAATTCCGGTGCTGGCTCGAGTTACCCCAGTCACTGGAGTACTATAAAATCACAAAGTCAGTCAGGATAAACCTCCTCGCAACCAAGGGGCTCACTTTTGTGTGCCTTTTAGAAGAGCAAGGAGTCCAGTTGGAGGGCTCGTAAGAGGTCCTCTTTGCTTCCTATGGGAGACTAAAACAATCATCGAGCCGATCACTGAAAAGCAATAAAAAGACTGTTGTACTCCTGTCAGAAAATCCCAAGATCCCATCCTCTTCTTAAACTGGTAGAATGATGTCACTCACACCCCCTGAGTTTGGAGACCAATGGGGGCCCATCGTCTGCCCCCTTTTCCTAATTATGAGAGGACCTTGTTATAGAACAAGGGCATATAAGAGACCTACCTATGGGTCAAGCTAGCTTTGAGCTGCGGATTAAAGTAAAAAGGCAGCCCCTCATAGTTAACCTTGGCTGGCTGCTGGCCTTGCATACCCTTAGGGGGCAATGAAAACTCTGGCCATCCCCAGCGGGCCCATTGCTAAACAGGGATATCACCATAAGCTCCCGGGCTTTCCTGGGACAAGGAGGACTAGAGACTGGAACTTCCTACCCTGGCCCTAGCGAAATGGAGAAACCAATCACATCAGACAAGAGGCCCCGCAAGTAGTCATAAGTACAAATATTTATTTATATGATGACCATCTGGCCTTGACAAGCTGCAGGGTTCTGGCTGCGCTTTCTGGTGCTGCAAGCTAAGGATTTGACTTTCCCAATAGTTCTCTTATGGCCCTCAGAATTGTGGAGATAGCCTATGAGGGTGGGGAGTGGAGAGAACAGAAACAGGTGTCTCTGAGCCCCACGTGAACTGATGCACAGGACAGGTTAGCATGGAGATTACACAAGCCTGCCAGAGACTCTAAACTAACCAAGCAATATTTAATAAAAAATAAATTATGCAATAAAACCTGTATTATTTTTCCCTGCGCAAAGGCACAGGTAAACATCCAACGCTGGGTTTAAAATCAAAGACTGCAACACTGGCAGGTCACCACCCAGCCCTGGTGAATGTGCCCCAGTGCTATCAAATATGGGCACCCTCAACATGCCCTTTGGGCCTACCGAAGGTTCCCTTTGACTGTTTGCAGTTCTGGGATGAGCCTCCGATTTGATGCCTCCCCAGGAGATCTCTATATGGCTCTGGCATGTAGCCAGGCCAAGCATACTATTGTCACCTGTAATGTTGGTGGTCTCTTCAGGATGCCATTTGGGAGCAGGCAGAAGCATTTGCTGCAATGCTGTCCATCTTAGCCCTTTTTTCCTTCATGCAGCTTGCAAGAGGCCTGCACACCGGATGAGGCAGGTTCTGCAATAACACTCGTGAGGGGCAACCCCCCACGGGAGGAGCAGCAGGCATGCACAGTCCAGTTTTGTGCTAGTGAAGCAGCAGCTCTGCCTATGCAGAGTAGGAGGCAGACAGCAGGGAACATGAGGCGGGAGGAGTTGTGGCTGTAACTACCAAGGTAAGGCCCAAAGTCAGTTCAGGGGCTAATCCTAACGCCTATGCTGTCTGATAGTCAACACACTATGGTAAGATGACTTTAGACATCTAGCCGACTGGCAAAAAGGGAGAGGAAATTACATTTATAGGACCCAATATTTATAAAATGGGTTTATATGATTTAGGACACTTGAGAAATGTAGGTCTACATGTATGCTTTCATTAGCCATTTTTGAGGGTGTTCTTTGTCTTATAACAATGACTTTTCCATCCCTATAAATCAGGACGAACTCTGCTTTAATCTGTGAAGATGGCTTACCACAGCTCATGGTCAGCATGTGGGAATTCAGGTAACTGCAGGAAGAGTGTTCAGTGGCATAACACAGCAAGCGGCAATAATATACATGCAGCGCAGCCATTTCCCCTTCCTGGACTTGCTTATATCATTAACAGAGCTATTGTAGGTTACCTGAGTTACACTTCACACAGGGTTTTATCTGCACTGTGGATGAAATACATTTGCTGCCCAGGGATCACATTTTCACCAAAGGTCTATATATTTTAAACCATTTTTTATTGCAAATCTGTGCTATTTTCCTCAATTTTTTGTGGTAGCAAAATCAAATGGCCAGATTCACAAAATGTAGTGAGAAATCCGTAGGCTTATGCCTACTAGATTATTGTCTATCATGAAGTTCTCCAAGGATTCCGTACTCCTCATGGTGATCTGCAATAGATGTATATTCCCAGGAGTACTTCTAGAATTGCTAGGGAATTACAAATTACTCTCATGCTTAATCACTTTAACATACGTAACTAAAGCAAGTGTACATTTGCACTTGCATGAATGTGCTACAAGTTTATCCATGGGGGGAAATAGTTTTACCCGTGGAGAAATCCTTTACCTTACATGTGTACATTTGTGGATGTATCTTCTTCCCTGTTTCTACTATAGTGAAGCATTTAGCCTGTCCTTGTCAGGAGTAAATCACCAATCACATCCAGTGTGAGAATGTGCCTGCCAAGGTTTTCCAAATACCCACACCAAAGATTTAACTTTGTGGTGCTCCTTTACCTAGGAAGGCACCCCTATCCTAGAAAAAAACATAACCTAACCTTGGAAGCAGATTAGCTCACGTTCACATTTCTACTGTATTGTTGTGTTGTACATGCAAATGAATCAATTTACAAAAGGTAAATTTAAATTTTGTGAATACCAAACAAGAGTTTACATTCGTAAATAAAGAAATGTGTACACCCAAGCTCAACCACATAGAAAAACACAGTGATTTATTATATTGTTGGGAAAGGCACTCCAGAGGCTGGGGCTTATATTGTTGTTGGTGATGGAGCATGATTTTTGAAGATAAAATCTGTTCAATGAAATTCACCCGTGTGTATGTTTTTAATAAATACTAATGCTTGAAAACAAAACACTAAACATGCGTCATTAAAATGTACAACACAAAATGTGCAGTTTGACTCAACAGATGACTTTTTTCTAGCTGAAAATAAATAACATGAAATAGATCGTGTTTGATCTTGAAGTATTACTTAAGAAAGCGAGTGTGATTGCTAAATTAACGATAAATGAAATTATTCTGTTTGTCTAATTGAATGTTATTATGTCTCCTGAAACTGCAGAAACGTGCTTTATTCACAGAAGAAAATGCTTCATTCTTCGTGAAAGTTTATTAAAGCTTTATAAATAGTCTTTCTCTCTTGCTAAAATAATGTAGGCCTCAGGAATACTAGGGGATGTGCTTCCGTGCTCCTGTCCTTGTAATGTTTCAAACGCTTCCTTAGAATGTAGATATTCGTTTATTTCTGAATAAACTTTATAGGTTCTTTCCTGTCTAAGCGAGGGATGTAGTAGACTCAAATGAAACTGTTTCAACATGTTTATACAAATGTAGCTGTAGTCCTTCCTCTTCCTTTCTAGGAAGTTATACAATTTTTAGACAAAGCATGCTTAGAGAATATTTGTATAGTCATTGTCAGGAGATCATCTTCCTATAGTCATTGACGAATGGAGAGGCTTGTAGAGAGTTGTAATAGAAACATTTTAACAGAGATAAAGAAAAACTGTACTATAAAATTCGACTGTGGGAAAGTATTCTTCGGCTCGTTCACAAGATTGGTGACCTGTCCCTGCGTTCTTGGTATGCTGATTGCTGTGCTGATTCTGATTTCTTGGCTGGTGTATCCTGCGAAAACCTGAGACTTTCCTAAAGACTTTGCACATCATCGGCTGGTGATGCTGCTCGTGCTATACTCTAACGGCTTGGGGTTAGCTTTTCTGACTAATTGCACGCTGTGCATTAGTATTCCCGTTTCCGAGAGGTTCGTAAATGAACTGTATTATGCTGATGTCTCTCTCTCTCTCCCCTCTATACCTGATGTTTTGACGATTTTGAGTATTCAACCTGTTATGCTTGTTGTGGAATTAACCTGTAACTTTGAGAACTAAGCGATGATATACTATTTTGTACTTGTGATTGACCATTCATATTTTGAATAACGAAGAGAAGGGAGACTGTTTTTGCCGCACCACTGCCTCTCTGCTGCTGGGGACATCGCTTCTACCCTGGTGGGACAGGAGTCCCAGGGTTCCTCCACCCCAGCGCCGCTAGTCCTGGAAAGGGGCTCATCATCGCTACAGGGGACTACTAGTCCCAGCATCCCCTGCTCCCGCCACAGGTTCCGCGAGTGAGGGGGAGGCGCTGGTCATCGCGCTTATAGCGCTGCCTCTCCCCCCGCGGCACGGGAGACTGTTTTTGCCGCACCACTGCCTCTCTGCTGCTGGGGACATCGCTTCTACCCTGGTGGGACAGGAGTCCCAGGGTTCCTCCAACCCCACCGCCGCTAGTCCTGGAAAGGGGCTCATCATCGCTACAGGGGACTACTAGTCCCAGCATCCCCTGCTCCCGCCACAGGTGCCGCGAGTGAGGGGGAGGCGCTGGTCATCACGGTTATAGCGCTGCCTCTCGTGGCGCGGGACGCACCCGGGCCGCGCCCGGGCAAAGCCCGGGCCAAGGGCGGGCCCGTCCTTGCCCGTTAGTGCCAGGAAGAGGCAGGGCAGGGCCATCTCTCTTGGCTTTGCTGATAAGGATCATCCTGGGTAAGCCATTGGTGGCTCTTAGACTTGTTTGGCTATATGGTGTTTTCTGGCCTGCAGTGTATGGCATTTGTGGTCCGTCGATCGCCCAAAAGATAACAAGAGCAACCTCAATCAAACGTGGACCCCAAGATTGCCACGCGCGCATACGGGAAGAGTTTTGCATACTACCTTTTGTATAAATCTGGACTGGATTGGGCTGATTGTTCTTGTACACCAGACTAATTTTGTACTGACTTTCATATTTTTAAAGTTCATATTTATTTTTTCTTACATTACTTTCTCTCTTTTAATTGCTAAATGTAATTTTGCTTGTTCTAATATTACTGTGAGTGACTGCCCCGTATCAAGAATAGGGTGTGCCATGTAAGTGGGACATCTTAGGTCCCCCTTATATAATGGGGAAACGTACCTGTGTTGCAAAACAGTCTCACCAAAAAACGATCATCTCTCCTATGTTACCGCCAGCCTCGATTGACAGAATGCTCCAAAGAGCGATAGGGGTGGTAACGACAGAAATTGAAATTACCGAGAGGCGCCTTTCTTTAACTCCTGACCTCTGCCCCTTGATGACAAACCAGACTCCATCCAAAACCCCCACTCCGCCTTTAAGACCACAAATAGAAATACTGCATCCTCGCCCACAACAAGAAGTAGTTTCTGAAATAGAAAATCGCGAGGGGGGTCCTACCCACACCTTATGTAAGATTGGTAAGCGCAAGCAAGTAAGTAGGGGGGCACCAAAGAGTAAGAAAGCTAAAGGAGGGTCTACAACCAGTTCGATCATTTCCAATGCAGTAAGAGACTGCACTGCTAGCACACAAACCGATCTAGTTTACCCTCCCTGGGCTCAGATCATGGTCGGAGACTTATTAGCCCAAATTAATATTGCTATAAAAGAAGGAATTGCACCACTAGCTGAGTGCCTATATAATTTAGAGACGCTGGGGAACACCAGGGCGGCAAACACGAGTAATGACTCTGTTCAGTCCGTGGGGAGAGGGATTGATTTTAGCTGCCAAGCAGCGATGACAAGCCCGACACTTGTGGACAGTAAAGGGATTTTTAGGAGCGAGGATTCTACTAACTCACGCGGGGCCAGCCGATCTAACACCCAAGCCAGCAAGGGAGATAAATCAGCTAAGTCACCTCCATCAGGACCAGATCAACAGCAGGTGCAAACCTGTACTACTTGTATTTCAGCTAAGACCTTTAAGGCTGATCCCAGGTGTAACAGCCTAGCCAATACATTGCAGGGTGGAAATAAAAATGTCATCACTCGAACTGGGTCCAGCGAGCACAGTGAACGGTGCAGAGGAGTAGAGAGTACAGCGGGCAGCTCAGAAGTGACGAACCAACCAACTATCAATCTACCCCCAGCTGCATCCCCATATGTGGTCATGCTGTCGGGGGTACCGGTGCTCAAAAATGGCCAGCGCGAAACCTACTTAGAACTTAGGAACAAAAACCTGTTTTGGTTGGCAAGGCACAGGCAGCTACCTTATGATAGAGCGGGAGAGATTATTTTGGTCCGTAGAGTGGGTTGGGTGGGAACCAGCCCCAAGAAGAAGCAGGGAGACTGTGTAGTCATAAATTTTAGAAATCCCCAGACTGCATGTAGGTTATTGACACAAGAGTATAGACCCCAGGAGTCACGTACCGAGATACAACCTGTATCATTAGATTATTTTTACCCACATTCTCATCAACCAGACAGGGATGCCACCTCTGTAGATTATGTTAGATGTCCATCGAATTATCAGGACAACGGTCAGAGGTACCCCCCTCCCCCCGAGACCCTTACTGTTTAATGTACCAGTATTGAACAGTTTCGAGGGCCTTGAAGAAGTGGACTGACAAATAGAGGGGGAGAGGGTAAAGTCTTCCGAGGGAGAACTATAGGGTATTATGGCGAGGCCGAGCTGCCTAGCGTAGACCAACAAGTCAAGCATAACAGTCTTGGGGAAAGGGCAGATATGCGGGATAAGGAAATATCAACGCAGTAGGGACTTGGTGACCGTGCAACATTCATGGAAAGGTCTTCGGATCCACCATTCTCCCCAGGGCCCTTTTTTTCAAATTGCAATGAGTCGGTGACAAAACTACCTACTGGGAACTTGGGCAATGCTCCGGTGGCTGCAGTAGGAGGTACACAAACAAAAGGTAGTCTTGCATATGATGATGCCAAGGGCACACAGAACTCAGGGGGGAAGCTAAAAGTTCTATCATGGAACGTTGCTGGCCTGAAAAACAAACTATCTTGTTCGGATTGGGGACTATTTGTGGACCAATTTGATATTTGTTTTTTTCAGGAGACCTGGGCACGTCAAGACTCGCATGGGGTGGGGTTTGCGTCATTTAACATCCCAGCCACTTCAGGAGGAAAGGGTAGACCTTCTGGGGGCCTCTGTATCTGGGTAGGCTCCCACCTCTGCTGCACAGCCAAAAAGCTGGACTCTTTCTCCAACGACATCCAATGTGTAGTGCTTAGCTTCCCAAATAATTTGGGACTGGCTCTTATTAATGTCTACTCCCGTCCGGTTAGTGTGACTAAGGAATCACCAGTTTTCGATCACCTGACTTCTTTTATCCCCATTGTCCCCCCCTAATGCCTGGGTAATAGTGGGGGGAGATTTTAATTGTCAATTTGAGCCACTTCCTGATATAACCGACTCAACTCTTACTGAGGAGGATGCACACTGGTCCTTTCCTGAACCACAAATTCCACCAATAAAGGCCTGGTCTCCACTGGCAATCCAGATAAATGTATTTACGCTGACCCATTCTCTGAGAGCATGCAATGGCCGGACAGCCTCAGACTCACCAGGGAACTTTACTTTTAATAGAACTGGCCAAGTCTCTCTTCTTAATTATATCCTAGTGGAGACAAAGCATTGGCATAGAGTTGTTGACTTTGCAGTCCTTTCCCGCCACGACAGTGATCACAACGCTTTATCCCTTGTACTGGATTTACCAGACCTGGGGATTGCTCCGACTACTAGCACTACTGTAGACAGTGGGTTAACTTTGGCTAACAACAGGAAAATAATAAAATGGGAGGCAATACACCAGTCACCAGGGAAGCTGTCTGCGTTATATGCAGCCGTAAGTGAACTGGCCAAAGGGGCACTCACTCCTGACTTAATTAATGAAATTGCAGCATTACACGCAGGGATGACATCCAAATTAGCGGACGTGTTTCACCCAGAGATGCATACCAAGAGGAATAAAGCAGCCATCCACTCCTGGTTTAATGATAGTTGCCGCAAGGCTAAACATGATCTATTGGCGGCTATCAAAGCCAACAATAAATCACTGATTAGGCAAAAGAGGGGGTTGTATAAAGAGACCACACGCCTAGCAAAAGAGAAGTGGGAACTGAATAGATGGGATGATTTAAAAACTGCGCTAATCACTAAAGACTCTAAGAGGTTCTGGTCAATAGTCAGCACGGGCAGTAGTGAGGGCAAACTAGCAGTAGAACCTAATGTAGCCACGGAAGTGTGGGAAGCGCATTTTCAGGCTCTGTACACCTCCAAGAAAAATTTGGGCTCCTACTCCCCCTTAGTACTACCTAGGGACAGCTGTGAAGAAGCTTCGCAGTTCACTCTGACAGAGGTGGTAAATGCGATAAATAAACTCCCGTCCGGCAAAGCTCCTGGACTGGATAAGATCCCAGGAGATCTTTTCCGGCATGAGCCAAAAATGTGGGGACCTTATTTACAGACACTATTCAATGCCATCTTGAAGGGTATGCCAATCCCCGAAACCTGGGCAGGGGCAGAAATAGTCCCAATTTTCAAAAAAGGGTCCCCTCTCCTACCAGCCAATTACAGACCGATTAGTCTGATTGACGTGGCACAAAAGCTTTTCGCAAGATTAATCCTTGATCGCCTACAAGGTTGGATGGTTGACCATGCGATTCTAAGCCCGTATCAGGCTGGTTTTAGGAAGAACACTGCCACCATTGACCAAATTTATAGATTACAACTCATACTTTGGAAAACGGTGAGAATGGAGGGTGGAAGCCTTTACGTAATTTTCGTGGATCTAAAGTCGGCCTTCGACTTAGTGCCCAGAGAAAAATTGTGGGAGGTACTTATAGACATGGGGATTCCCCCTTATTTGCTGACCACACTTGTTAGATTACACAACGCTAATTTTGCCCAGGTAAGATGTGTAAAAAGAGGTGAAATGACATCACGGTTTCCAGTTGACAGAGGTGTAAGGCAGGGCTGTGTGCTTGCACCGACCCTGTTTTGCCTCTTTGTTAACGCATTACTGGCCCAACTTACTGAGGTGAGGGAAAACGATGCACCCAAATTGGCAGGTAACAAGGTCCCCGCAATCATGTTTGCTGACGACACCCTTTTAATGTCAAAAACCCCTATGGGTATACAAAGGATTTTGGATTGTTTTGCCATCTTTTGTAATAAACGGGGACTGGAGATAAATACCCCAAAAACTAAGTTTATGGTTTTTAACCCACCTAAAACACTCCGTCCCAACCCCAATTTAGATGGCATTAGACTGGACAGGGTGACGGTATTCGAATATTTAGGGGTCACCCTGACTGAAAACATGGAGTGGGGCCCACAAATTGCTAAATCCAAACTTAAGTTAGCGCAGACATCCGGAGGAATTATTAAATTATTAAGAAATTCTTCCTCCAAACCTGTAGGCCCAGTAGCAGAGATTTACAAGATGCAAGCCAGAGGTGCAACATTATACGGGGCCGAACTATGGGGGTATTGCTGCTGCCAAGATTTGAGAAAAGTAGAAAATAGCTTTATGAGGCAAATTCTGGGCCTCCCCTCCAGCACTCCTCTCATCCCACTTCGGTTGGATCTAGGGATCAGACCCATCGGGGAGGAGATAGGATTGAAACCTCTCACGTTCTGGCGCAGATTATGGGTGACACCTGAGCTGATAGTCTATAGAACGGAATTAAAGGAGATATTGAGTATCCCTGGCGCGGCAAATATTCCCTGGTTTATTCATGTAAAAAAGGAATGTATTAGGCTGGGCAAACCAAGCTTGTGGAGTAACACAGAGGAAGCATGCCCCTCAATCTCCCGTTCTGAACTAGTGAATGCCTATCAAATGAGTAAGCTAGCACAGGTGTTTGGGAACCCGTCCACGGGACAATTGACAGCCAAATTCATATTTTTGAAGGAGGAATATTTATTTGAGCCTTTTCTAGATGACATTTATCCACCCCTGGCAAGGAAATTATATGTTCAGTTCAGACTGGGTACCCTTCCGCTCCGCGCCTTTTCCTGTAAATGGACAGGCGCGGTCCGGAGGGAGTGCCCAGCCTGTAGCTGGGAGGAAGAGTCAGCGCTCCATGTCTTCTTTTTCTGCCCAGCCTACAAATCAGCAAGGAAGTATTGGCTTGTTCCTCTGTGTAGGAATTTTGGGTTTGTACACTGTGCTGAGGCATTTAGAGTTCTAAAATACGACACTTGTAAACCTATCGTATTTGCTGTATCCCGATTCTTGTCCTCCATGTGGCGCAGGCGCTGGATGTTTGTAGATAAGACTATACAGCAATAATATTAATATTGCCCTCAAAAAAATGTAGGCTCTATAAAGAATCCTAAATCCTTCTCTAGTTTCAATTTAAAAAAATTATTGAAGTCTGTATGTTTTTAGAAGTACAAGTCACTGTCTGGTTTTATCTTAGTCATAATGTGATATAATGTATTGACACTGTATGGCTATTTTACATTTTTAATTAAATTTATACCATCGGGCCCAATGCTGTTATTAATCGTGGGCTTTTACCAGGGCCTTGTTTTATCACGTCAGTGCCTCGGTCCTTGTAATTATCCAGTTCACATAATTTTAGAAAATTAATGTATATAGATGAGGGGTCAGTGCAAACTTTTCTTCTATTGTTAGAAGTACGGAGGTGCTGTAACCAGATTTATGCAAACAAGCATGGCAATCATTGTATAATTTTAAACTGTCATGAATTTTAATGTATTGTTCTTTTTATGCACGCTTTTATGGTCGTCTGACCGAAATAAAGTTTCCATGATGATGAATAACGAAGAGAAATATATGGAAAGGTATAGTGTTTGTCTTCATTCATGAGTTATGAGTTATTTGACAAATTACTGTTGTTTATTGATGAATAGCTTATTCCTTCATTATAGGTCCTCATGAGGAAATAGCTCTCTGACTTTTCATTACTTAGTCCCTTTTAGCTCTACCAAAGATCCATCGGAGGACCTTTGATACTGCTAACGGAATAATAATGACTTATGGGCCCATCATTAGAGTTATGCTTCTGTTAGTTTTATAGTGATAGGTGTGGGATGTAAAGTGATTTAAAAAACACCGTTTCCGCTGCATCAGTTTTTGGTAGCATCGGATGGTTAGTTTAGACTAAAATACTAGGTGGCGAAAAGAGGAGATTAGGACAGGACAGATTCAAACAGTTTATGATATATGTTAAATTCGCACCTTTATGTCACGTTGAGGTTTGTTGCATCTCAATGGAAAGAAGTTAGCGGGTCCACCGTAGGCCCAAGTTCCCGGGATAAGCCTAAGGGCTGTCTTAGTGTGGCATACACTAAGCTTTATGTGCGTTGTCTGCTGTTGATGCGCTACTAGGCAGTCGTCGAACTGAAAGTTACTGCACAGGGAACTTTGTTGACTGAAGTAGTGGAGGTTTGTTTAGGTCACTTCAGAATAGCAACTGGGCAAGTCCTGAGAATTTTTCCACATGTAAGAGAGCATAATCGCGCTGGTTGAGGTTGTGCTGGAGTGTAGAATTTCTTAAAGTGCATGAAAATACTTTTATATTTCTTTTAGTGGAGCAGCCAAGTTGTGTTTATGTAGTTTGTTTTGTTAGTCAAAGACTTGGAAAGACATTGACGCTGATTTTGTAAAGGGAGGGTCAGTAGAAGGAGTAATACCGCGCTGGTATTGGTCAGTTTGTGAGAAAAACGTCACTAAGGTGCCGCGCTGCTATAGGCTAGTTAGTGTGAGTCGCGCTGCGATTGGATAAGTGTAAATAATTTTGATTGGAAGTAAAGAACATAACACGGAAGAGAATTTTGTAGATTTACTTACTAATACAAACTTACAGTTAGTGAAGAAACATGAAGATAATAAAATTGTTGAAAACTTTGTTTAGCAAAGATGAACCAATACCAATTAGAGAAGGAATTTCTATGGCTCCTGAAGGAGCGCCTGCATCTTTCATGGGGTTAGAAAGGGGTTATCATACTTGTACCTGGTTAGAAAATTGGATGAAATATACAGAACAGGATGGTAATTTGGCTTTCCCAGAAAATGGTACTTTTAATACTAGGATTTTAGAAAATGTATCCAAGACCTATGCAGTACGAAGCTCTTGAAGAGTGGGATTATGAAGCATATAAAAAAAAGAAAGAGATAGGCAGTAGAATAGATATAAGAATACAGTGAGTAGATACTCTGAAGCAAAATGGGATGCCCGTAAGAAGATGTGGAGAAGAGATGTTGTTGAAGGGACTATAATGTTTCCAGTTAGAGAAGCTAAAATGAGTGAAGGGGGAAAATCCAAAGAGAAAAAAAAAATGCTGAGCCACAAGAGAAAGATACAGATTTAATAAGTAGCACAGATGAGATTGATGAAGATTTTCTGAATGAATTATTAATGAACAGGCCTCCACCATATCAAGAAGAACAGATTAATATGAGTGTTTCGAGTGCTTCACCAAGTGCACATTTAATTCAAATTGAAGAACCTATAAAGACATCATCTGAAGGTGTAAGACAATTTCAAAATGTGAATAGAGAAGAGTCGGATATAATGAAGATAATGAATAATCCAGATGTTTTGTCAGTACCAGTGACAATTGGTCCAATAGTTCCATTATATAATGATTGACAGGGACTTACCAGAGTGCATGCATTAACTGTTCCGGAGAGGAGTAATGAACATCCTCATTCGGTTCTTAGAGAAACAACTAGAATTAATGAGAGAACAAATGAAAATAGTTGTACGAATGTGAGTGTAGCCACAGGACAAGTGGGACAATTGGTTGATGTTTCAGAGAGGAATGAAACTCCAAAAAGAGTTATATATCTTGATCCTAAGAAATTAATGCAAGTTGAAAGAAGAACGAATTCACAGATACCTAGTAGACCAAGAAGTGAGACAGGTGAAGATGTAGAGAGATCATTAGGTCCATCGCCAGAAGAACTAGTTGATTGGATTTGAGAAATAGCTCCTGGTTGCAGTGGGCAAAATAAAGATGCTTACATAGATGTGAGTAAATTAAAAGGAGATTTAGAAGAAATGATTGCAGGAACAATTAGCCCAGAAAGATTGAATAAATATCAGGAAGATGAGTTATTATTTTTGTGTAAAAATATTACGAGAAAAGCGAGAAATCTGCATGAGACTTTTGCTGAAGTTGCACAAATATATGGAGTTGACATTGAAAAGTCAAAAGCTTTACAGAAGACATATAGATTAGATTTTACTGACAAGGATTTGAAAAATCTGAATGTTTCAGAGAAACGATTGCAGATTAATGATTTTTTTTTTTGCAGAGTTTTATATAGCGCGAACTTGACCCGAATCGGGTTTCAGAGCGCTATACATAGCACCAGTTACGTTACATGAGGATACACATTCATTTTGGGTAGGAGATTAAGTGATTTGCCCAGAATCACAGGATGTTCAGCGTCATTGCCGAGACTCGAACCCAGTTCCCCAGATTCGAGGTCGGCCGCCCTAGCCGTTAGGCCAACTCCTCTCCCCGAATTCATTAATACATTGAGATGTTGGGGAGAATTAGATAGATGGAAAGGAAGATGGGCTAAAAAGAGAGAAGATGTGAGTGCTAAAGCAAATGTTGCTTTACCATTGTATCCTGTGAGAGAAACAGAAAAAGAAACAGCACCAACGGACGCTGGTATAGTATACCCTATGAGAGAGGTACCAGGAGGTGGTTTTATTCATGTTCCTTGGTCAAGACAGGATATATTGTCATTTACGAATGAGTTTCCCAGATTGAGAGAAAAACCTGTTAAATGGTATAAACAGGTTGAGAGATTTGTGAAGATCTCAAACGTTTTGTGGAAAGATTTTGATGGTCTGTTTGATATTGTGGTTCAAACTGATTTATGGATTGAGTGCAAAATTGCGGTAGATTGGCAGAAAGAAGAATATCCAAGAGATCCTAAAACAGGAGCACCTTCAGAAGAGGTTATGAAAAAATATATCCAGGTCATTACGTATTTGAAAGGGAAGATTTCTCCAAAAGAGACAGATTGGTTGAGGATTGATAGAACAACTCAGGAGTTGAAGAATCAGTGCATGCATATTATAAAAGACTTCTTCAGGTGTTTAAGCAGTTTAGTGGAATAGAGAATATTACAGAAAAGACATGGGACATTTTGTGTATAGGTTTGTTTATGGATTGAGACCAGAAATAAGTGCCATAATTTGTTGGCAGAGTAAGTCGATTGATGAGATACTTCGTTATGCGAAGTACTGTGGAGATGACATAGAAATGAGGCATAAAAAGTTGAAAGAGAAATTAATGGTACACAAATGAAAGTAGTGAAGAAAGGAGGATACTTGAATGTTGATTCGACAGATGTTTATCAAGGTAATGATCAGACTACAACTGGCATGAAAGCTGTAGTTTTGAATGGTAATATTGTGACTCAAATTATCCCAATGGGTCAAGGAAAAGGTAGAGGTCATTTTAGAGACAAAGAAGAGTTGAAAAAGAAATTCCCTTGTCATGTTTGCAGTAAAGTTGGACATTGGCGACGCAAGTGTAGAAGTTTGTTGAATAATACGGGAGAGTCTGGAACATATGATCCGAATCAGATGCAGAATCAAGGTTATCAGGTACAGATGAATCAAATGCAAAATCAAAATCCACAAGTATAGGTATCAATTAATAGGGGACAGGGTTTGCAAGTACCACAAGCTCCAATGCCGAATCAGAATGTGAATGGTCAAGTGCAAAGATACAATACAAATGCTAGTTTCAATTCTAATGGTCAAGTAAATTCAAATGTGCAGGCGACTTCACAATATTTGATGCAAACAGAGGAAAACAATTCAGATTTGTCATAATGACGGTGCCTGAGGGGGGAGGAAGTGTGCATTCTTGGCGCATCTCCAGAGGTAGATCAGTCAGGTCCATATGTGGATGGCGAGGTTGATGGTAATGCTATTACTTTCCTCGTAGATACTGGTGCAACCAGTTCCACTGTGAGAACTGTGGAAATCCCAAACCTACCCCTCTCGGGAGAAAATATCCAAGTTGTAGGAGTTTCAAACAAGTTGATTAAAATGCCAATAACTAAACCAATGAAAGTACAAATTGGCAATTTCCAAGAACTACACAAGTTTGTTGTGTGTGATACAAGTCCAGTTAATTTGTTAGGAAGGGACTTGTTATGTAAGATGAATTGTTCCATTTATTGTACCCCAGATGGAATAGCTTTTCATACGAAAGATGAAGATGTCATTTTTAAATTGTCAAGGCAGGGAACAGAGGTGAATGAATTGTATCCATTGCTTACAGCAAATGATTTGCCAGTTGAATTAAGAGATACAGTGTTGTCGGATGTATGGGATTTTTCAGGGAAAGATATTGGATTGATGAAAGGAGTTGCTCCAATTCAAATTACAGTAAAATCTAATGCAGAATTTCCCAGAATACCACCGTACATAATGAGTCCAGGGACAATTGCAGGAGTAACACCACTAATAGGCATGCTGATTGAACAGGGAAAACTGAAAGAGATTCTAGGGAGCCCATGTAATTCACCTATAATGAGAATACGCAAACCGAATGCGAAATATAGGATTGTACAGGACCTGAGAAAGGTAAACCATATTGTTATACCGTGTTGTTCGATAGTACCAAATCCAGCTTGATCCTATATCAAATCCCATGTGATGCAGAATGGTTTTCAGTGATCGATCAGTGTCAAGCATTTTTCTCGATACCTTTGCATCCGGATAGCCAATATTTATTTGCGTTCCGGTTCGGAAACCGTGTTTTGACATGGTGACAAGTTCCTCTAGGGTATACAGAGAGCCCCTCAATCTTCAAACAGATATTGAAGAAATGTTTGGAGTCATTGGTTATGCCTAAAGACTCAGTTCTAGTTCGACAATTTATTGGTTGCATCCAAAACAAAAGAAGATTGTGTGACAGGTACAATTGCTCTACTGAACAAAATTGCAGTTTTGTAAAAAGGAGGTCCTGTATTTGGGACATATCATGGAAAAGGGAATTCGGAAAGTCTCTCAAGATCGGATCAATGCTATTATGCGAATGAATCCACCAAAAACACAGAAAGAAGTTCAAATGTTTTTGGGAATGGTTGGATATTGCAGGCAGTGGATTATAAATGTTCCACTGATTGCCAAGCCATTACAGAGATTGACACATAAACATGTGACAGACTCAATACATCTTGATGAGGAATGCATGAAAACATTCCTAGAGTTGCGAGAGAGCTTGTGTAGAGCACCAGCTTTGGGAATGCCAGATTTTGAGAAGGAATTTGTGTTATTTTGCAATGAACGTGATGGTTGCGCACTGTCAGTTCTAACGCAAACACACGGAACAGCACGGAGACCAGTAGCATATTTTTCTGCTACTTTGGATCCAGTTGCTGCAGCATTACCAGGATGTTTAAAAGCAGTTGCTGCAACATGTGTGAGTCTTGAACAGAGTGAATCGATTGTAATGGGACACCCTTTGAAAGTTTAGGTGCCACATTCAGTTGAAATTTTGTTAACGCGAACTCGCACACAGCATCTCACAAGCAGTCGGTTAACAAAATATGAGCAAGTAATATTGGGAGCAGAAAATGTAATAGTAGCAAGATGTACGAGTTTGAATTCAGCTACTTTGTTACCGACTCCAGGCTGTGAAGTGGTTCTGGATGAAGAAGAACATGATTGTCTGGATGTGACTGAGTTGTGTACAAAGCCAAGACCCGATATAAAAGATACAGCATTGCCTGAGTCTGATGTTGTTCTGTTTGTGGATGGTTCATGTCTGAGAGATTCAGAAGGATGTTTGCGAGCTGCGTACACAATTTGCACAGTGGCGAATGTGATTGAAGCATCATGGTTGAAAGGACTGAATTCAGCACAAGTTGCAGAGTTGATAGCTCTGACTAAAGCTTGTTGCAGAGCAAAACAAATTAAAGTAACAATATACACCAATAGCAAATATGGCTTCGGGGTTGTTCACGATTTTGGGCAATTGTGGTCTCACCGTGGATACTTGACCTTTTCAGGTTCATCAATCCGAAACGGAGAGTGTCTAAAGGATCTACTGATGGCACTACAATTGCCGGCACAAATTGGGGTGGTGAAATGTTCAGCGCACAGATCCGGTTGTGAGTATATCACACTGGGTAACCGCTATGCGGATGAAATTGCACGATTTTGTGCTCTAAATTCATATTCAATTAATGTGGAACAACAAAAAAATGAACAAATTGACCAAAGAGAATGCAGGTTGATGTTTTCATCTGTTGAAACGTGGGATGAAGTAAGGGAATTACAAGAAGAAGCAAGTGATTCAGAGAAGGATGGTGGATTAAATCAGGATGCACATGCAGATCAGATGACAAAGTGTGGGTCTATACTGACGGAAGACCAGTAATGCCAGATAGTCTGTTATCACTGATGGCAAGGGTCTACCACGGACCAACACACATAGGTAGAAATGCCATGATCAGATTATTTAATCAAGTGTGGTTTAACCCTAAGTTTAGGGTTATTGCAGAAAGTCTCTGTCAAAGATGTACAATTTGTCAGCAACAAAACACAGGAAGAAAAACAGTAGTTAGTATGGGATGAATTGGCAAAGCTGAAGGTCCATTTACTAGAATGCAATTGGATTTTATTGAAATGCCTCCTTGTCAAGGATTAAAATATGTCCTCGTGGTTGTTTGTCTGTTTTCTCGTTGGGTTGAGGCATATCCAACAAGACGTAATGACAGTAACAGTTGCCAAATTGCTTATTAGAGAGATCATTCCTAGATTCGGTTTTCCAGGCTCATTAGAATCTGATAGAGGAACTCATTTTAATATTGAGATCATTCGGATGATTTGTGCAGCATTACAGATTGAGCAGACGTTGCACTGTGCTTATCGACCTGAGGCTTCAGGTGTAGTGGAACAAATGAACGGCACAGTAAAATCTAGATTGGCTAAGGTTTGTGCATCCACAACACTGAAATGGCCTGATGCACTGCCATTGGTGTTAATGAGCTTGAGAAGTATTCCAGACAAAAGAACAGGACTGTCCCCTCATGAAATTGTGATGGGCAGGGCTATGAGACAGCCAACAGTCCCAGCAAATCAACTGATGAACATTACTGATGATTTGGTACTGGATTATTGCAAAGAATTGGCTGATGTGGTGCGTTCTGTGTCTCACCAGGTTGGAGAAGTTGCCACAACAACACAGCAAGAACAGGGTCATGATCTGTGTCCTGGCGAGTGATTGCTAGTCAAAAAGCACGTGAGGAAGTCTTGCCTAGAAACTCGATGGCATGGTCCCTATCAAGTAATACTGGTGACGACAACAGCTGTTAAATGTGATGGTTTGCTGTATTGGATTCATGCTAATCACACCCGAAGAGTCCCCAGTCCACTTGAGAGCAAAGAACTTGCTGAAGAAGAAAGACAAGAACAAAGAAATGTTCCAGAGCGGGTTGAAAATCAAGTAGAGTGGGCACAAGTTACTGGGACTAATGAAAATTATGGTGTCATTGTCAATGCTGAGAATGAAGTGATCCCTGTAAGCAACAAAGAAACGACAAAAAGGATTCATCAAAAGAAATCACTGAGAAAATTCCATGTGAAGTTGAAAATGCAAATGGAAAAAGGACAAAGAAAGGTGATAAGTGGCCAAAAGGAGTAAAAAGACTAAGATACACAGTAAATGAAAAGATTCCAGAAACAGTAATTGAAATATCTAGTCAATCAGAGCAAAGTGAACAAGAGGAAGAAGAAAATCCAGTACGAAGAACAAAAAGAAAAAAAGTACCAAGCAGAAAGTACACAGCACCAGAAGGGACATATTTGGCTGCTGCTTCAATGAATGATTGGGAAAAAGAATCTTTTGAGTTCTGTTCAAGAGGAAATGATTCATATAAGCCACCCTAAATGAAGTAACAAATGTGAAGAGGGTGCAGAAAAAGAGAGGAGATTTATGAAAATAAATGAAGTTCTGAAGAAAAAATAAAAAGCTCTGAAGAATAAGAAAAAGAAGTGTTGGAGATTTGAAGGCACTAAAAGTGTGGGGTGCACAGCCTAAAACTAGTCTAACAAAATTTAGTTGAGTAAAGGTGATTAATTTTTTGATTTTTGACTAAATTTTGATTTTTGTAGAATGGATAGAATAAAAACTAAGACTGGTAAACAGAATCAGGGAATATTTAGGCGAAGGTGTCTTAATATCTGTCTTGCATGTTTTTTATTAAATGTGTTTGTATGTAACATGTGTAGTACCACATTTTGTTTATGAATATGGTTAATATTACTGATATTAATGAACATGTAACTTTAGATGTTAAAAGAGATCTGAAAGAAGATCCAAAGACTAATATTGAGGAATTACCAAGAAATGTCTTACACTTGGACAAATCAATTAATGATTTCTCACTAAATGTCTTTACTAAACGTCTTTACAAGTACGTAGACACTATGGATGCGAGGGATTGTTATGTGTGCATGCAATTACCCACGTCTGTGTCGGAAGGAGTGACTAATCACCACCTTCCCTCAACATATGGAATCTCGTGTATTGTACTAACCAGTTTGTTCTATGGTAAAGAGATATTTCAATACTATTACTCTAATTTTGATTTAGTATTTTCAATAGCTCCTATTAGAAGGAATATGAATGTAGTTTATAGTGCAAGAAACCCAGAGTATTTGAAAGATTTTTTCCATACTACTAAAACAATAGATACAGTATATGCACACCGAATAAATTGACTTGTAAATTGCATAGTGTAGAAAAAGAATTTATTAACACGGTAGAAGATAGACGAAGAGATCTTAAGCAAAGGGCTGTAGACCAGAAAAGTAAAGAACCACCATGGGCACATAAAGACTTAATGCAATGCAATCTTAATGCTGCAATGACTCTGGACTGGCCTCATAGAGGAAAGCTTTGCTTATTAAGGAAGAAAACAGAATATAATAATCATTTCATTGGTTCTAGTGAATGTGAGCATACCTTCTTAATTACAGGGTGTTGGGGATTAAGGGGTGGTACTGATCCAGTTTTCCCCGGGGTTTATTTCGTGTGTGGTAAGACTGCCTATTATAGGTGGCCACCACATTGGTATGGGTGCTGTTATATGGGTATAGTTTTCCCAAAGAATTATCACGTTGGTGATAAATATGGAACCAATGAGAGAAAACTAACACGAAGTAAAACGGGATTTGGGTGCTGCAGAAATTGTGGGAGATATATTTGGAGCATTGATACCTTCAGTAGGAGTGATTCTAAATTCGCAGAAAATTAGAAAATGATCTACAGTGGTTGATCGTTTATCAACGGATACTGCTGGTAGGTTTTTAATGATTGATACGGAAATGGTTGCTATGAGAACCATGGGTTTGCAAAATAGACTTGCCTTAGATGCATTATTTGCAAAAGAAGGCAGAGTCTGTAGTATGTCGAAAATTCAACAATGTAGCACATATATTCCTGATAAGAGCTGAGATCTCGAAGGATATATCAGTAACATTACTCATTTACATGATGACTTAGCAAACCTGAAGGTTGGTGGTGCTTAGTAGAAACTTGGTAAGGGTTTCTCTTCCATAGGTATTTGGTTTTCGAAATTTGCTAACAGCTTATTTGGGAGTATACTAACTCCAATAGTTGCCGTTGCTACTGGCATATTAATGATAATTCTGCTTTATAAATGTTGCAAAGGTAAAACTCAAGATGTGAAACGTAGAGCAAGAAAAAGGAAAAGAGAGGAAATTGAAATGGAAGATCGAAAGGGTGTGCATTATGATGCTTGGAAGAATATGGAGGGTGTTAGATTAAAACAGATGAGAATAATGAACACTGCATTCTGAAAATTTTATTATCAGATGGTAATCTGATATGGGTTAATGTGATGGTTTGAGATACCATCAGATGGGGGATTGATGGAGCATGAGTTTTGAAAATAAAATCTGCTCAATGAAATTCACCCGTGTGTATGTTTTTAATAAATACTAACGCTTGAAAACAAAACACTAAACATGCGTCATTAAAATGTACAACACAAAATGTGCAGTTAGACTCTACAGATTACTTTTTTCTAGCTGAAAATAAAAATCCTTGAAATAGATCGTATTAGATCATGAAGTATTGCTTAAAAAAGTGAGTGCGATTGGTAAATTAACGATAAATAAAATTATTCTGTTTGTCTAATTGAATGTTATTATGTCTCCTGAAACTGCAGAAACATGCTTTATTCACAGAAGAAATGCTTTATTTTTCGTGAAAGTTTATTAAAGCTTTAGAAATAATTTTTCTCTCTTGCTAAAATAATGTAGGCCTCAGGAATACTAGGGGATGTGCTTCCGTGCTCCTGTCCTTGTAATGTTTCAAATGCTTCCTTAGAAAGTAGATATTAGTTTATTTCTGAATAAACTTTATAGGTTCTTTCCTGTCTAAGCGAGGGATGTAGTAGACTCAAATGAAACTGTTTCAATATGTTTATACAAATGTAGCTGTAGTCCTTCCTCTTCCTTTCTAGGAAGTTATACAATTTTTAGACAAAGCATGCTTAGAGAATATTTGTAAAGTCATTGTCAGGAGATCATCTTCCTATAGTCATTGACCAATGGAGAGGCTTGTAGAGAGTTGTAATAGAAACATTTAATCAGAGATAAAGAAACACTGTACTATAAAATTCGACTGTGGGAAAGAGTTCTTCGGCTCGTTCACAAGATTGGTGACCTGTCCCTGAGTTCTTGGTATGCTGAATGCCGTGCTGATTCTGATTTCTTGGCTGGTGTATCCTGCGAAAACCTAAGAGACTTTCCTAAAGACTTTGCACATCATCGGCTGGTGATGCTGCTCGTGCAATACCCTAACGGCCTTGGGGTTAGCTTTTCTGACTAATTGCACGCTGTGCATTAGTATTCCTGTTTCCGAGAGGTTCGTAAGTGAACTGTATTATGCTGATGTCTCCCTCTCTCTCTCTCCCCTCTATACCTGATGTTTTGACGATTTTGAGTAGTCAACCTGTTATGCTTGTTTTGGAATGAACCTGTAACATTGAGAACTAAGCGATGATATACTATTTTGTACTTGTGATTGACCATTCATATTTTGAATAAAAGAGAAATGTATGGAAAAGTATAGTGTTTGTCTTCATTCATGAGTTATGAGTTATTTGACATTTTACTGTTGTTTATTGATGAATAGCTTACTCCTTCATTATAGGTCCTCCTGAGGGAATAGCTCTGCGACTTTTCATTACTTAGTCCCTTTTAGCTCTACCAAAGATCCATCGGAGGACCTTTGATACTGCTAACGGAATAATAATTACTTATGGGCCCGTCATTAGAGTTATGCTTCTGTTAGTTTTATAGTGATAGGTGTGGGATGTAAAGTGATTAAAAAAACACTGCTTCCGCTGCATCACTGGCTAAGAACAAATAGCGGATTGAAGGTGCTACAGACAACAAGGGGCAAGAAGGTAACCATGGTGATTACAAAACAATGACTAGAATTTCAATCTCTAGACAATCTAACCAGATTGCAGGAAGCAACAAACAAATGCTTATCACAATCTATGTCTTAAAAATCAAGGCATCACCTGATCGTTTCGATGGTAGAGGATAAACTGTTCTTTTGAGTTTCTCAGCTTCATGTGATTCTCAAAATGCACCAATCTATAGGGCTCTGCACCTTGCACAAAGGCATTAATCCAGCGGGCAGTCTCGTCTCCACAGTCTTTACCCTGCACATTATGTTTATTCATCCTAAAAGAAATAATTAGCACAGATGTGTGAAGTTAGAGTATGAATAAACAGATATTAGAAGCTTTTGTCAAAAGTATGTGCATGCTTAGTACATTCAAAAGGAAATGACATTTTGCAATAGTAACTTTACTACGTCTGACAAAAAATCTTTGTTGCTTCATCCAACAGGTCTCAATAAAATACTTAATAAAATACAGAGAGGGAAGTGTCCAACCTGATATCGGTACAATTTAATGCACCATTCCCCACAGCTTGCCCAGTTACTGCTTGGATGTGAAAAATCTCGTACTCTCTGGGTCTGCCAGAGAAAGCTGTCCAGCTGCTGCCTAGCCCAGTTCAGGTCGAGGGCCAATGCATCACTATTCTACCTTACTCACTACTCCACTCCTTCTCTGTTGCAAGGGCCTAATTAAAAATCACCAGGAGGAGTCTACACATTTGGAGGAGGACTGTTGTGCTCAATTGAAGCTCCAATACCCAATCCCAGTAACATGACAAAGTAGCTCACTGGCTGAACAGAACACCAACCTGCTGTGTCAGTATGGAAAAAGTCCAGAGCCAGCAAAGGTTCACCAGGAAATATGGGCAAGGACATGAAACTAGAGAGTAAGCCATGATTGACTCCAGATGGCAGGTAACCCACTAATGTCAACAGAACAATCAAGGGGCAGAGTGTGTTCGCCGCAAGAGATGTCCACCTCAGACAGACATCGCTCCCCATCTTTGCAAGAAACCTCAAAACCTGGCTCTTCGACAGACCCCCTCCTTGATGCAATGGAACCTGCACCCCCCCCCACCCCTAGCGCCTTGAGACCCTTACGGGTGAGTAGTCGCGCTTTAACAAACCCCTGATTGATTGATTGATTGATATTATTATTGAATAGAGTTTTAAAAATATGTGTGCAGAACAATTTTATGTTAAGAGATGGAATTATGTATTTAGTATAATTGTTGATCTCGTCAGAAATTTAAATCAATAAAATTAAATTGAAGTATTCATCCTGGGACCTGCCCCCTCAGCCTGGGATGACTCCTGGTGGCCCAATGCACTAGGAACCCCTCTCACCCCTACGGACCACCCACGGAACTTCGGCATCATATTGGATTCATTGCTCACAATGAACCGCCAAATCAACGCAGTATCTTCATCCTGCTTCCACACGCTCCGCCTGCTTCTAAAGACATTTAGATGGATCCCCACAGAATCCATAAAGACAGTCACCCACGCACTCATCACCAGCAGACTGGACTACGGCAAGGCACTCTATGCTGGCGTCACCCAGAAACAACTCAGGAAACTACAGAACGTCCAAAATGCTGCAGCCAGACTGGTGCTTGACATCCACCGCAGCAGCCACATAACACAACACCTCCGACAACTCAACTGGCTCCCAATCAACAAGAGAATCACCTTCAAGGTCCTCACACATGTCTACAAAGCTCTTCACGATGTAGGACCAGCATTTCTGACCGCCTTGCATTCCACATACCCGCTAGACAACCTGACTCCACCCAACTTGCCCTGGGCTCCGTCCCATGGATCCACACGACCAGAACTGGAGGAAGATCCTTCTCATACCTCGCCACCAAGACCTGGAACACCCTGCCCCTCCACCTCAGGCATTCCCCGTTTATGACCCAATTTAGTTAGGACCTCAAGACCTGGCTCTTCGACTGAACCTCCACGCCCAGACGGATCAGCACCCCCCCCCCCAGTGCCTTGAGACCCTCACGGGTGAGTAGCCATGCTTTACAAAATTCTGATTGATTGATTGAACAAGAAGTACACAAAAGGACTATGTAAGTAATTATAGTGAAATGTGAAAGCAAGCATTCAGGCAGAATAATCCCCTGGGCCTCAACCATCACAAATCAGGTTTAAAAATTGGTTACAACACCCTTTAAGCCACCACATGAATCAACAATCATCACTCTATATATTACTAATTGGAGCAATAGTTGCCTGTTCCCAGCGTGGTGCACATTTGTCTATTGTATCTCTTTTCCCATGGAAGCGATACACTCAAGGGCAGTCTTGCCCAGCAAGGGAATGAAAAAAAGAAGGATAAGGATGGGAGGTATTGTCTTCATGTCCTTTAAGCAAATGGGGGCTTCTTGTGTGCACACTGCCCTACTCCACAAATGTAAATGCAGCAGAATAAGCCAGACACCAAATATATAAATGTTCTTTTATATATTTTTCAAAGCAGTGTGACGATATATGGAAGTCTTTTGTAGGCTACTTAGTCAGGGAAGTAGAGTTCATCCCCAAACTCATGAGGTTCACCCAGAAGTTCATCAGCCCATGCACCATGCCCCCATCCTCCTACTGTGCTGTTTCGGTAACAGTGTAATCATTTATTATGAAGTGTTCGTTCATTTTAATTATGGTCAATCTCTCCACTTTTGAGGCAAGAGACTGGTCCTTCTGACTGTGACAACTGCGCTAGCTGCACTGAATACATGCTCAGAAGACACACTGGCGACCGGACTAGCCAGATATTTTATTGCGAGTCTGCTGAGCTCTGCCATTTTTGTATCTTCCCATACCAATAGACCAATGTTTTTTTTATCCAGGTAGACCACTCTTTGGTCATCCAGATAGTCTTGAACTATTCTCTGAATGGTCATTGGTGCTGCTACTTATTTGTGGCACATATGTACACTTTGGAGGACACAATCTTTTTGAAGCTTTGGATTAACAGCCAAATGAAGGATTAAGCCCTGAAGCAACTCATATGCTTCCTCATTCATACCGGCAAACCTTTGTGCCACCTTTTTCAACTGTCCAGTAGCAGATGCAACTTCGGCATTGCTTGGCTCATCACACTGTTCTCCTTGCTGATTTCCTGTGTGAAAACCTCAAAAGGAATTAGCATTTGTGTCAGACCCTTGACTAGCCCCCATTTGTCCACCTTTCTTGTCATGTTTTTCCAAGTTGCATCCCTTCCTCTTTGAAGGACTTAGTCTGTGATTGATCTGTATTGCTCAAACAGACATTGCAGCATGGAGTAGGTTGAGTTCTAATGTGTTGATACCTCCTGTTTGAGGGCATTAACCAGTACTCTATTAGCACACTGAATGATCCTTAACTGCTTCCAGGCTTGAGTACAGATTCTTCGGCAGGTGAAAGTCCTGCACAATCAGGCTGATGCAATGCGCTAAACACAGGACCCTGAAATATCCACCATCTGCCATGGACTTGACTATATTACTGCCATTGTCCACTGCAAGAAATCCAAATCTGAGACCTCTGGGTTGAAGCGATTCAAGCATCTTGCTTTAAATTCTTCCAAGATGTTTTCAGCTGTATGGGATTTCTCCATCGTGAACATTGCTACTGTTACATGCTGCCGAATGTCCTGAAAAGTTTCTTCAGTGCTGAGACCTGCACATAGCTGTTGCCGAACGCCTACCAAAGAGATCCAGTGTGAGTGATACACATGTAATCAGTTGCTTGACAACTGGTCCACATGTCTGTCATCAGGTGGACACTCTGCTGTGTATGTTGGCCCACCAATCGCAGCACATCATGATGGAGCACTGGAACCCTGGCAAAATAGGTCTGGCTGGAAACTTTCCATTTTGGGCAGATGTCCACTACAAATTCTAAAAATCCTTCCATAAAAGAAGAGGGGAGGCAGTCAAGCGCTAACATTTTAGCCACCTTCTCATTGAAAAAATGTGTCATTGGGTGGTTGCGTTAGTAGGGCCCCCTCTGCCTAAACATGCCTGTAATAGTAGGTTGGATTTTTTCTTTTGTTGTGAAACTGACAGACGATTTCCAGAGTGAACCAGGAGACAGTAGACTCAATGTGTGTCTTCCGGGAATCCCTGTGTGCGGCAGTGTCTGCATCCGAGTCTTTTGCCATTTGGAGGTTGCTGATGCAGGTGATGCTGGCACACTACAGGGGCTGCTTTGCGTAATGCCATCATCCTCCTCCTCATGACCACCACCTTCTTCTTCTGTCACTGTAATCTGAGCTTCTTCCCCTCTCCCATCAACACCACCACCAGGTATTTTTTTAAGGTGATCCTTGCCCCCGGATTGTGTGATGTTTTTTCAGATGGGACATTTGGCCTCCAGTATCATAGAACGAACTTGGCTTACCTCGATGAACACTCAAGTAGAAAAGAGAACATACTGCATTGTTATCCTCCTGCTTGCTAAACAAGTCCTAAACTGGGGAGGATAATGTTTTAGTGTGTCAATGCATGCAGAACTGGAAGTAGGTGTAGTGTCATTTGCCTCTCTGTAGGGTTCAGTTTGAACGCAGGTCTCGGCGAGGGTCTTACAAATATGGAAGCCAGTTATGGTAGCGGAACCACATCCCTCTGAGCAGGTTGAAAAGGAGGGGTTATCTCAGCACCCTCTGAGCCACCCTCCATACTGATAATCACTGGCTCGACATCACTGTCACTTTCCATAATTCTAAGGCTTTTATGAACTTTCCTTTTACCTTTTCTCCCATGGTGAGTTTTGGACTCAGCCGGGGTCCAATCCATGTACAGATCATCAGAGGGTGGGTGTGGACAAAATGGTGGAGTACCCTTTCTTTTTTGTTGCTGGAGATCGTGAAGCTATGGTTGAAGACCAACATCAGCAGAAAGCTCAATCTCCTGCTGTATTTCTATTTCAGGAAGAATTGTTGCTGGCTGTGATACTGTTGTCCACTTTCCTGTGACGATTGGGAACTTTGTGGCTGAGATAAATCCAGTTCAGACTCACTGCACATTGCCATGACTGCAGTGGCTGCATAGCTGAGAGACCTGGGCTTGGGCTTAAGTTGGGATGGTGCCATTGATCCGGGAGTGCTTCTCCATCCTTTTGCTGCCCAGAGGAGCATGCTCCATATTTCCTGAAAAAGGTGAAGGGCGGCACGCCAGTGGTGGCAATCCTCTTCTCCTACTCACTGGTCATTTTCTTGGCAGGAACACCCTTCTTTGGGGCCATCTTCAAGTTCTTAGCTCTGGCAGTTGCCACTTAGCAGCACAAGCGGAAGCAGAGGAGGGCTCAAGTGGTGTTACTGCCAGCCTTCTGTATAGCAGTCTGTGTGTGATGTCTCTTGTGCACCGAAAAGCAAACAAATGAGAAACAAATTCAGGGAAATGTGGCATTTACAATTTGAACCTACAAACAATATAATTTAATAAGGGCATCATAAATAATTAAGAATAATGTATCTATTCCAAACCATACACAAACATAATATTTCAATAACATGCAGATTAAAAAGTTAATGTATGTGCCTCTAAGGCCTATGAGACACATTTGGTAGTTAGGGGGTGCAGGGGAAAATGTTATAATTCTTAACAGAATTATTACTGGTGTTTGATGCACTTATGGCCTATGGGACACCTATGGCAGGCAGGGGGTGAAGAGGAAAATGTAATAATCCTAAAAATTATTGCTGATGTTCGGTGTGCTTATGGCCTATGATGAAATACCTATGACATACAGGAGGTGCAGGGGTTGCAGGGGAAAATGGAAAAATTCTCTAAAAAATTATTGCTGGTGTGCACCTATGGTCAATGAGACACCTATGGCAGGGGGGGGGTGCATGGTAAAATGGACTAATTAATTAAAACTATATATTGCTAGTGTGCACCTATGGACTATGAGACACCTGTGACAGACAGGGGGTGCAGTGGAAAATGTAATAATTCTTACAAAATTATTTCTGGTGTGTGCCTGTGGCCTATGAGACACCTATGGCAGACAGGGGATGCAGGGAAAAAAATCAAAATAATTGCTGGTGTCTCCCTAGAGACTATGAGAAATCCTATGGGAGTCATGCATGCACAGGGGGAAATGGAAAAAATGCATAAAAACACTGTACTACAACTATCCTCAAGCACATTAAACTCATATCAGGAATTTAAAAGAATGAGCAAAAAAACAAAAAGCATAGACCACTTCTCTCAATGTCCCTGGAAAACGACTTTGAAGAGTGGAAGAAAATGATTTAACACACTGTCTACGCCAAATTGCGGCGGGCCACATGTTCAGAAAAACAGGCAAGAAGGCATAGACAGCAAAGAACACATGCAGGCTTATGGCAAAAGCAAAGCACACTTGCCACACAAAATGGCTGCCAAAGGCATGGATAACAAAGAACACATAATGGAGGCCTATGGCAAAAGCACACTTACTACATAAAATGGCTGCCCTGCCACACGGCCACCAAGGGCAAAGGCATGGACAACAAAGGACACATGGTGGTCTATGCAAAAAGCATACTGGCTACACAAAATGGCCTCCCTGCCTCATGGCAACAAAGAGCAATGGCATGGACAACAAGGAACACATACAGGCCTATGGTAAAAGCAAAGCATACTGGCTACACAAAATGGCCGCCCTGCCACATGGCCACCAAGGGTGGAGGCATGGACAACAAAGAACACATAATGGAGGTCTGTGGCAAAAGCACACTGACTACGCAAAATATCTACCGGCCACATGTTCACACAACAAGCAAGAAGGCATGGAGAACAAACAACACATGGCAACAAAGAGCAATGGCATGGACAACAAGGAACACATACAGGCCTATGGTAAAAGCAAAGCATACTGGCTACACAAAATGGCCGCCCTGCCACATGGCCACCAAGGGTGGAGGCATGGACAACAAAGAACACATAATGGAGGTCTGTGGCAAAAGCACACTGACTACGCAAAATATCTACCGGCCACATGTTCACACAACAAGCAAGAAGGCATGGAGAACAAACAACACATGGAGGCCTATGGCAAAACCACACTCGCTACACAAAATGGCCACCCTGCCACGTGACATGGAGAACAACGTAGACCTAGAATTAAGATAAAATGGTGGCCTATGGCAACCACACACACGTACACAAACGGGCCACACAAAAATGGGCACTTGGCCAGCAAAGAAAGGAGGCATGGTAAACAAAGAAGAAAACACTACCATTAATTCTCCAATGCTAAAAACAAAACTTTTTCCTCAACCACAAACAACCCAAGGCATCAAAAATCACCTCGCCAAAAAACATTTTAACATTTTGCAGAAAAACAAAATACAAAAAAACGAATTTTGCATTTAATCCATCCAAGGCAATCCATAAATCAATAGCGGTTTTAAAACACACAGCACAGAAAGAGTTTTTTAAAATACACTGAATGCCTAGTGCTGTCTGGCCCTGGCCCATGGGCAGACTAGGCCTCTGACAGTAAAATGAGCAAAATAGTACAAAAGTCACAAAAAACACACAAGAAAAGGAAGAAAAGGTACTTTGAAACCAGGCCCCAAGCCCTCCTACAAATGTGCAAAGTTTTTATCTTGCAAAAAATGTAAAAAGTGAAAGCAAAATTGGCCCCTACCGGAGATCACGGAGTGCAGAAAACTCCACTCCGCGTAGTGCAGCGGAGTTTTTTGCCCTCTCTCGAACGGTAAGTTTGCGAGCGCGAGCTGCCGCTCAGGTAGAATTTCTACCCGAGCGGCAGAAAGACCAGCGCGAACGGCAGTTCACACTGCACTCCGTCACTTGCGGAACTTCGCTGAGTTTTTTTGTCACTTCACGGAGTTCCGCGTAGCAAAACTCAGCGAACTACGCCCAGGCCTGAATATTATATGAGCAGGGATTCCAGACAAGGAGAGTGACCCTTTCCCTCCCAAATCCAAATGAAAAGTGACCAAGGGATGGACAAAGCAGTGGGAGGAGCTTTCAGGACAGGAAAAGGAAGTTGGAGCATCTGTGGCACTTCCTTCCTGTTAAAAATATAACGTCAAATACAAACAAATGCGTTTTGCGCTAAAAAATCTACCTCAACCATCTATTTGGGTAGAATACCTACCCGAAAATGCATTTCGAGTTACTTTAGCCGATTCTCGAGGTGCAAATCTACTCAAAATAGCCCTCTGACTGTGACCACCCACATGAGACAATCTCACCTGAAGAACTCCTAGTGACCAGAAATCGTGCTAGGGGATGCCAAATCTCACGCACCAGCTCCCATTATAGAGCCTTCTGTTGTTCCTGCTGTCATTGCATTGCTCGAACTGGAAAAACATTCTGCCATGCGGCGATTGGCGGACTTTGATGGGAACTCTGTGTTACAAGAGTAACGCAGAGTAACCTAATTTCTCCAATTCCACGAGGGAATTAAAAATTCCACCCGGGCCTTATCAAGACGCTGGCTGGGATCCTGGCAGCTCACTTCAAATGGGTCATTCTCTCTCTCATCCATCACAGACACGTGGGGTTTGTTCCAGGAAGAACATCTCAGAATCATCTCTTCATGCTATCTCACTCCCTGTGGCTGGCTAAAGATCTACCAGAGGAAGCTTTAGGACCTATCGCTCCATGCTGAAAAGGGCTTTGACAGAATGGAGTGCTGCTACCTCTTTGCGACACTACACAAATTTGGACTCGGCGCCAACTTTATTGCCAAGGTCCATTGGCTCTATGACTCCCCCTCAGAACAGGTCAACTGCAGCGGTTTCCTGTCAGACCCTTTCCCAGTCAACAGGGTGACACGACAAGGGTGTCCACTGTCCCCTGTCCTGTTTCTCCTGGCTATGTAACCCCTGGTGGCAGCACTGCACTAGTCGGAGATGACCGCAGGCATCCCCACCCTGGGAAGCCCATCAACCATATATCTGTATGGGGATGACATCATTCTTATGCTTTCTGTCCTTACTACTTTCCTCTTGGCACGGCTGGATATCATTTCCACCTTTGCTGCAATAGCAGAGTACAGGGTTAACTGGGGAAAGAGTGAAGCCCTCTCAGTATCACGGGTAATGAACAGAGCAGCCATCAGAGGCTATCCATTTCAATGGAAACCATCATGTCTCAAATATCTGGGAATATAGATCAATAAAGATCTGGAACACATGGTTTTGGACAATCTCGAGCCGCTCATTGAAAGGGCCAACTCGATTGTGCCAATTAGTCCTGATTAATCTTATGGTTATGGGGCAAGATGCAACCAGTAAAGATGGTGGTCCCCCCAAGGTTCACCTATATGCTGGGAATGCTCCCACTGCTAATGTCCATAAAGATACTGAGATCTGTGGACAAGGGTACCATGAATTGCATCTGGGGGATGTGAAACCTTGACTGGTCATAGCTAAACTTATTACACATGGGACTTGTGAAGGCCTAGAACTCCCATCCGTGGATCATTACTGCACCACTCTACAGTTGGCACAACTAGCTCAAATGCAGCTCCACCTCCAGGATTCCCTGCCATAGGTTGCGATCGAGAGAAATATTATGGAAAGTTCGCTGGGGCTGCAGTCGCTTTATAAACACAGTGCCACTGAGTCTAGTATGAAAAACCCCATTGTTCAGGCCATGGTCAAACATGGGAATGAGCCCATAGGCGATTATCAGTGGATACCTATTTACACGATAAGAACCTCTATGGCACAACACCAGCATTCATGTAGGAGGGAAAATGCTCAACTGTCTTATGGGGCACGGCCGGGATCCTGCTATAGCCCAAGGGATCCTCAAAACCTTTGAGACACTCCGTGAGGAATTCCACCTGCCTTTACACCAGTAGTGGAAATATACACAGTTGCATCATGTCTCTCTAGTGGGGTGATTCCCCAGCCATGGGCCCTCCCGACCTCCACAGTGAATACTTAAATCAACAACTGGGGATGATTCAGGGATGAGATGTTGGGCTTATACAACCTACTGATAAGACACTTGCATTTGCAGACCGCAGGTAAAGAAAAGATGTGCCAAATGGCACATCGAATCGAGGTGGAATATGATGTAGAAGAATAAAATGAAATTCTGTCTCTTTAATATGCTACAAGACTGCCACTGGGCACCAGCAAATCTCATAACGGCAGTGCTACTACATTATTCTAACTGCTGGTACTGCGGACATACACATTGTGACATAGTGCCGGTATTTCACGACTGCCCTGATGTACGCACTCTTTGGGATGAGGTAGGATACACTTTGTGGAACGGTAGCTATCTCCGCCTGATGCTGCGGCATTAGATAATGCTCCACAACACAACAGACCCTCTTCCATTGACCAATCATAAACGCCGACTGCTCAACATGGCCTTAACTACAGCCAAACTCTGCATCCTTTGCCACTGCCATTCCCCACACCCACTCACGCATGATGAGTGGCTCAAAGACATGTATAAAATGGCTACCTACCTGCAAGATAAGGCTGGGTACTTCAACCACACATGGTCGCCCTTCTTACATGGCAACCCATAGTAGGGCAATGTGAACTGATCATATCCTGTCTCTCCTCCTCTTCCACACTGCACTACACCTGTCCTCATCCTATCCTACCTCACCCTCACACAATTGCAGTCCAGTGTCCTGCCCTGAAGGTACACCGGACTCACCAGGCCTTGATAGTGAAAGCCACATGGCCCAGCGCGGGGCGGGGTGGGTTGCAACAACCATGACCCCCCGTACTGCACAAGGAAGTAATGTTTGGCCATCAGAGATGCCCATTTAGAGACCCTTGGGGAATGTTTCTTTCCTGATGCATGACAAACACTTCCAGCCCCCTTCATGCCACCCATTAAATTGCTGCTACCTCCTCCCACTGACGTCTCTCCTGTACCCTGCCCCCTCCCTCCATATAGTCACACAAAACTGCTGACCTTGGACTCAGGCACGGTCAACATTTCTGCACTTCTTCAGAGTCCAGATCCTCCTCTTGCAAAGGGTTCCTCCCCCACCTTGCCCCACGTCCTAGACGATTTTGCTGTGTTTTGTTCACAAACACTAGGGCCTTTAACACGACCGACCCCCCCCCCCCCCAGGTGCCTCAGAGCTTCTAATGAGATGACACTTACCTGGCCTGTGTTTTCAGCATCTGCTGTATGAATGGGCAGCTTGGCGCACCCTACACCAAAATGGACCAGTACAGCAGACTAGGAACAGGCATATAGGATTCCCGCTCCTACTATTTCAAAGTCCATACATTCAAGGAATAGGCTACGCTTCTGAAGGGCAGTCTGCACTGTCAGGATAATACCTACACCCATTAGAACATCCCCTCTGAGATCTCCTGGACAGTACACAGTTCATCTCGTCCCATTACTGAGCCATGACTGATAGGTCCACCAAATTTCGGAACAGGCCTAGGGGTTGACACCTAGCCATGGGCCCTAGGAGCTGGAAAGACCCGTTGAAGTCCTTCATTGTCCTATAGGACCATAAAGGCCTTCCTAGACCTGCACCCTTACAGGCTACTGACAACGCCCATCTAGCACTTCTTACGGTCTTCCCAGCATCCCTTCAGAAAAGGTTTTCTCTTCAACCTCTATCCTCTTCCCTTTTGGTCATTATCTTTCATCTTGCAACTGCGATGTATGTATTGTCAATAACGTACTGTACCATACGTGTATTACCAATACCCATTTTGAGTGCTTATGAAACCAATGTTTGGTGTATACTGTTCTTCTGCCTTAAACCTCTAAATAAATAATTGCAAAACAAAAAAAACCAGAACAGTCAACACACCATCCAGGAGTAGGAAGCTTGTATATGCAGCTTAGTATAGTGCAGCTCAGCTAGAGACTTTCATGTTTTTCCCATTAGCTTTTGCTTCATCGGCAAAGGCTCAGCTAGAACACTTTACAAGTTGCATCTCAAGGGCAGAGGTCAGATATCTTGGCAATTGATGCTGGGCACCAGAGACTCCTAACCTGTTGGGACTTCCTGGAGCATTATATGGAGAGCTCCTTCCTTTCAGATTTGTGTGCTTTATTTGAACTCGCTTTGGATTTGCCACCTGTTTCGAGGATGATGCTGGCACCATTAGCCTGTTCCTTTATGGTTGCCAGCCTGGCGATCATTTAGATCTCTGGTCTGAGACAGGTAACCCATCGCCAAGCAACCACTGCACAGCTTTTCTTTACCTGACCTGTTGCCACAGCAGCTTTTTTTTACCTGACGAGTTGCCACAGTGCACACAAGTAGAGCCTCTCACGAAATCATCTCCTTTAAAAAGGGCTCCAATTGTACGCAATCAGCTCTAGATAATAAAATGGCTTGCACTCCTGGGTAGGACTGATTTCAGTGGGTCTATTATCACAGTTACTACATGTTTTATGGTTAGTAATCCATGTTCATTGTACATGTATGTATGTGTTAAAGAAAAAGATTTCAAGCAAACTTGAAGTTTGAACAAAATAATACAAAGCATTATTGTTTTCCCCTCACAGCGCACCACTAGACATGGGCTTTTTCTAGACAATTTGTGCTAAAACATCACACATCACATGCATGTTAGAAATCGAAACTTAAATAGACCAGAAAGGGCAGTTTTCTTGCAAAAGACCTTGAGAAAAAATACAAGAACTGTAGATTGTAGATTCTGAGTTAGGGAATCCCACATCCTCGCTTAGAGTGGCAAGCATGAGAGTGAAGTTAAATATGTGAGAGCAGCGGCAGCTGGCAACTACGGAGAGTGGTGGGGTGGGCAAATGTGTGGTGGGTGGGTGCAACCATGTAATGTGACTATATACAAAAATTAAAAGAAATAGTCACTTACCTTGCTTGGTGCACAACACGTCCTTCTCGCTCCAGTCCAGTGTTCTTCTTCTCTGTCAAGATCTGTAGTGATGAAGTATGAGGTCAATAGTACCCAAGTATTGCTCACCCTGTCATGTTTCTCTATTCCAACCTAAAGGTGCGTGACGCTCCAAACACAGCATGACACTGCACAATGGGAATGCCTGATAAACGATGCCTTTGGGCTCCTTAAGGTGCTCTTGGCTTTGTTTTGTTCAGAACAAACCACTCAGTTTTTTCCTTTTCTCTTTCTCTACCCTCTAGGTTGGAATATGGAAATATGACAGGGTGAGCAATACTTAGGTACTATTGACATCATGCTACACCGCTACAGATTGTTACATATAACCAAATTTTCACTATACACGGCCCGCCTTGAGTAAGGGCAGGGTATCTATTTGTTCTTTGTCCTGAAGAAACGCCACGGATCCCTCCTGGACCAACAAGGCGTGAAACATGTCGACCTGAAGTTATACATCACATTTCAGATAGTCACGCTTCATAACCTTGCGTTGACCATCTACACTTCATTGTTTTTAATCCCACCAAAGGGACCCTTGAATAAACATATCCCTGGGTATCCTCTAGGTAGTTTTTGATCAATTAGACATTACATCACAATTTTCCACTATCTCCACACACCGACAGGCATCATCACAGCTGAAATTAAAAGATCTCCGTTAAAGAGCCCTCTCGCCTGGCTCATGGGGCATTGAAGCGCCGGCCCCAAGAGGAGCAAGAGCCCGATGATGAAGCATGACATCCATATGGGTGCATGAGGGCAACACTTCCTAATAAGGAAGACCCCCTCAAAGTAGTATACTCCAACCTTTGACTATCCCTTTCTCCTTACAGGAACAGCCACTCCTTTCTGTTGATAAGAAACAGTAAGCACATTATAATGCTTCCCGGCCATGGGAGAAGCCTCCCATGGCCAGGGAGCACTACCTTTTTCTATTTAAAAAGAGAATCCCATTTCAGGATTGTCTTTTTGAAAAGAAGAAAAGAATACTGCTACAGGGCTGCATCCTTCCGACATAGCCCCGTAGCAAACACAAAAATGCAAGTATTGACAGGAACTGCTGTAACAACAGTTCGTGCCAATGTCTTTATAAATGACTGCCGTGTAGGCGGTCATTTAAAAATCTGACAGGCAGAGTAGTGTCAGCCTGGTGGATGTATACTCCTCCACCAGGCCAAGGGAAAATACTCTGGCCACCAGAAAATACATTGGGCCCATAGTTCCGCAGACTGATAAAATAGGTATGGAAATAGAAGAAAGAGTAATTTGTCAGGTGCATTAAAAATATGACTAACTTCACTGCATCGAAGTAATCACTTTCAATATTGCCTCAAGTTTCCTAGATGCTCTACATATTGCAGTGCTATTAATCAGGCAAACAGGACTCTGAAAACTGCCTGTCCAAACCTTCCATTGAATTGAATTCAAGAACTCGTGATTGCAAAAAGACTGTAGAGTGTCCCAAAAGTTAGCAAATGGAAGGAGTGATCATTCTCTACATTGCATATATGGGGGAATGCTGGGGAATACTTTATTCAGCCAGTTGGGGGAGCATCATCTGCAATCAAGTGGACTGCAGGTAGAATCGGGCAGATTATGGGACTGTGGAGAAACAGATGGAAGTTACTGCTGCCACCATTAACCAAAACTCCAACAACGTCCCTGGTCTTGACAGATTTCCAGCAGACCTTTACTGGGCATTTGTATATCGGTGGGGTGAGTTTTTAATGCATCTTCATCAGCGGTTATGTACCTCAATCCTGGTGGATGGAATAAATATTCAGCTGCAGTAGAAAGGCAGTTGAATGGGCCAAGCAAACTATCGCCTGATTTCGTTACTGAATGGGGCAAGAAAAATCCATGGGAGTGCCCTACTAATTGAAATACAAGGCTGGGCTGAGAGGAACATCCTCTGCAGAAACCGCGTTGGCTTCAGAAAAGTTCTGTGTCAGGAACCACAAGCAGTAGCACCTTCCTTACCGCACTAACCAGTTCCGGAATGAACTTCATCTCGATGATGCCTAGCGGGATCTGAGGCTCATGGGTAAAGGAAGCAACTGCACGCCAGCCGGCGTGCGTAATTCGTTTGATGTGCCGTTCGTTGAACCTGCTTTGGCTGAAGGGAGATACTGAATTCGTCGGAGGTTGGCAGATAGTGTCCTGGGGGCAAAGACAATATTTATTGTTATTTTTTTATTCCGCAGTGAGACGTGCTGTCTTAACCGCTCTGGGATTTGGAGTCCCCTGGGCTTGGGAGACCATTTCTATTTAGTTGGAACTACCACTCTTTGATATTCATTTATCGCTCCCAGAGTAGAGGAGCAACGCGACTTCCAGGTAGGGAGTCTTCGTGAATCTGATTTATTGCTAAGGAACTAATTACTGGTAAAATACTTTCCTAGTCTGGATTTTCAGATGGGGTTATCCTGGGTCTCATCTTGCAAATGTTAATGGAAAACGTGGATAATAATTAGCGGGGAACTCTGGCTTTCTCAATCAGGATATGGAATAAGACTCTGGTGTAGGTAATTACTACCAGGAAAAGTATTAACAAAAGAACTATTATTTTTGTTTGCGAATTCTGGACTTTGTTGAAAACTGTGCATTTATACCAGAAGAAAACTATAATATGAGAGAAGCTACTTTATCAGGTGCAATGCTTTTGAAGAAGAAAAAGTGTTCACCAGTATTTACTATTCATCCTATGCTTTTTTCTTTTCAATTAATGTGGTATGTATGAATGTGGTTAAAATTCAAGACGAATGTTACCTTACATCTGGGGTGATGAGAATGAGAGTTGATCCTGTTCTTGTTTTTCTAGGTGCATGCAGGGAAATAGATACATGATATCTCAATTCAAATTTTGGAGTCTGGTTGTGTTTTTTTTTTTTATGTTTGTTTTTTTCTTGTGGTCCTCATTCGCCTTTATCCACCTTAAACCGACCGCCTGTTCGTAGCCTTACTTGACGACCTGGTATGACTTAGGCATTCTACGATGGCAGCTCTCAATGCCTACAGCCTGTAAGGGTACGTTATCAGACCGGAAGGTTGTTTCCCTGCAGAGGAAAAAAGTAGGATTCACTCCAACTAGGTCCTTCAGAACCTGATGGACACTATCAATAGCCTAAAAAGGCTTAAGATGGTCCAGAGAGTATCCAAAAGGCATAATCATGGGACCCCAAAAGAGGGGGGGGAAAAAAAAAAATCATTTCCATTGGAGCAACAAATCCCAATATGCAGTTTTTTTCCTGCTGCAAGCTCTAGAGAGGTCCATCTTGGATACTTCATACATTGAGGTCAGCCAATCTGAATGTTTGGGGGGGGGCTGGATCTATCCAATGTTTGCAAATTTGCCTCCTAGCCAATAATATTGAATAAAATAGAAGAGATCTTGCTGGTCCTACGATATGACTATTGAGGCCAAAAATTATCAAAGTCAGATCCATATAGATTGGTGCTTTTAAGATACTCTCGAGTGTCTTCCGCACTTCTTCCCAGAAAGGAGCGATGGAGGGGCAGTCCTTAAACATATGTATATCCGATGCTTCGGCCAGCCCACACCTATTGCATGTAGGTTGGGTCACTTTCAAAAATTTAGATAGTCTAAGAGGGGATAGGTATGCCCTATGGGCAGTGAACAGTTGATTCTGCTTCAGCCAAGCAGGTTTAACTAGGCTGAAGAGGGTTCTGAACGAGTCCTGCCATAGAAGATCACATTGTGCATTTGGAATCTGTTCACTCCATAGCTCGTCTGGGAGCCTGAATTCCCCATCCACTGCCTCTTCAATAACCCAATACCATAATGAAACCTCCCTCTTTCCTGGTGACCTCTCGACTAGCTGTTGTTCCAGACTACTGCCCCTGCCGAATGATTTTTTTCTGTCTTAACTGGGATCCTGTCCAGCTTTGTAGCTGGATATACTTAAATCTTGAAAGACCCGTGCCCACCCTCTTTCTTAGATCTTCCCAAGAAACAAGTGTATCCTCAATAATCAGATCTCCCCACACTTTTAATCCAGCTTCTCTTAATGGTGTCGCCAACCTATCCTGGAGGCAGTCCGGCGAACCTGGTGAGTCCCAAAGTGGCGCTAGGCTTGAAAAGTAATTAAGACCCACCATATTTCTTAATCTGGCCCATGTTTTTGCTATTGCCTGGAGGACCTTAAGTTTAACCTTTTTAAAAAAATGTTGGTCCCCAAATTTAAACATAAAGCCTTCTTCTGATAGTCCTGCACCTCTTAACATCGCCCGAAACATGTCTCCTCCCCCTGTACTTGCCGGCGTTTTCAATAGCATACGAGAGTGTGAAAGCTGGAAGGCCCAGGCATAGTACTGCAGGTCAGGTAGCGCAAGTCCTCCTTTCTCTCTCCTTCTCCTCAGTTTTTTCCACGCTATCCTGGTTGATCTGTATCTCCAGATAAAGGAGTTTACGTCCTGCTGAAATTTGTCTATCAGGAATTTATCAAAATGCAGGGGGATAGTGTTAAAGAGAAACGTGATCTTCGGTAAAATTGTCATTTTGACCAGATTGACCCTCCCCAGGATGGATAAGGGGAGATGGGCCCATGACTTCATCCGTTTCTGACACTCCCTAAGGACTCGCGCTAGATTTGTTTCTGCAATTTTCTCTACATCTTGCACAATTCTAACCCCCAAGTACCGCATACCGGAACTAACTTGGAGTTGGGTTTCTCTAATGTTCCAGGTCATTATCTCTGTCTTCCCAGCATTAATTTCGTACCCAGAAACCTGTCCAAATTCCACAGCCAATTTTATGACTGCCGGGAAAGCTGAATCCAAATCTGCCGACAGTATCAGGATGTCGTCTGCATACAAGGCCACCCTCCTCTCCCAACCCCCATACTTAAAGGAAATGATGTTAGGGTTGTCTCTAAGTCTCTGTGCAAAGGGCTCGATGTACATATCAAAGAGCAGGGGAGAGAGGGGGCAGCCCTGTCGCGTTCCCCTAGTTATCTTAAATGCCGCAGTCAAAGTTCCATTCACCAGCAGCCCTGGCTGACGGTGCTTGGTATAACAGCTGAATAGTGCGGCAGAACTTATCACCCAAGTTCAATCTCGCCATGGCTTCCAACAGGTAGCCCCAGTTCACCCTGTCAAAAGCCTTAGTGGCATCCAAAGTTAAAGCTGCCAGAGGAAGTGAGTAGGTGGAGGCAATATCAATTGCACCGATCAGATCGTAAGTAAGGTCTGCTAGTTGTCGCCCCTTCACATACCCCTTTTGGTCTGGGTGCAGGATGTCATTTGCCACCATCCCCAGCCTAGCTGCTAAAATAGAGGAAAAGATTTTATAATCTGTATTTAGGAGCGATATTGGTCGATATGAACCGCAACTAGCTGGATTTTTTCCGGGTTTCAAAATCAGAACTACAGTGGCATCATCCCACGAACGAGGGGGGCTGATTCCCTCCAGTAGTATCATATTATACAGTTGAGTTAATACTGGGATTATAGCCTCCCCCAAGGATCGATATATTTCGGCTGGAAGCCCATCAGGCCCGGCTGCTTTCCCCTTTTACAGCCCGCCATTGCCTTCCTCACCTCCTCTTCTGTAATAGCACACTGCAGATCTGTCTGTTGCTTGGAACTGATAGATGGTAATGCAGTCCCATCCAGCCAGAGCTTAACTTTTGCACTATCTTCTATGCAAGCCTCTTTATAAATATCTTGAAAATAATCCAGGAAAGCCTCACCAATGTCTTTATCTGAGGATAAGGAGGGTGCGTCATCGTTCACCTTAATTTCTTTTATGTGGTTTCGGAGCTGGTCTGCCTTGATTTTCCAAGCAAGTAATTTCCCTGCCCCTTCACCATACTCAAAATGGGCAATCTTGCTTGCCTCCCACCTACGCATGAGCCTCCTTTGAAGAATACTCTCCAGCTCTTCTTTCAGTTGATTAAACTTATCCAGATCTTCCTTCCGGCCAATACCGGCCTGGCTGTTCATTTTTACCTCGACTGCTCTCATTTCGGTTTCCAGAGCTAAAGTCGCTTCCCTGTGTATTTTTTTTCTATAGCTTGCTCTATTAGTGATACTTCCCCTGAGGAAAGCTTTGAGGGTATCCCAAACTTTTGTAATATTGGCTGTACCTATGTTGTTCTCTAAGAATTGTTTGGTTTCATTAAAAAGGAAAGCTGTCTCTTCCTCTTCAAGCAATATTGTTCGATCAAATGACCATGCTCTGGCATACTGTGACTGTATACAGTCAATGGTTAATAAAACTCCTGAGTGGTCCGAAAGATGTGAGGGTAAATATTTTATATCTCTGACTCTATCTCTTAGATTATAGCTGAGCAAAAAGTAGTCTATTCTAGACTTATGTTTGTATTTAAAATTTCTAAACGATACTCCAAGTTGCTTGACTGACCTTTCTCTCCATATGTCACATAACCCCAATTGGGTCATCTTTGTCAAAAGAGATGTCCTAGATCTAGAGGGAGCTACTGCTCTACAGTTTGGGGTTTTATCCAATTTGGGGTCCAGGACGATATTAAAATCTCCTGCCCATATCACTGGCTCTGGGAAGTCCAGAAGGTGTGAGCCAATAGAGTTTAGGCTAGAAGGATCATCCTGGTTAGGGCCGTAATATCCAACTAAAGTAAAAAGAATGCCCATTAAAGTAATCTTCAATATCAGCCACCTACCACTTAGATCTTCCCTATGTTGTAAAATCTGAGCTCTAGCTTGCTTCTTAAAAATAATACAGACCCCTCTAATATTAGCCGTCTGATCGGTGCATATGAAAGCGTCCACCCACTTCTGAGTTTTTAGCAGTTCCTTTGTCTCTGCCTTGAGGAGGTGAGTCTCCTGGATGACAATGACCTGCGCAGGGGAATCTCTCAGATATTGTAAGATTCTAGCTCTTCGCGCCCTCATGCGCAGGCCATTGACACTCCAGGAGAGTATCTGTAGTTTTGTCATACTATTCTAAAGTTGAAGTAAGAGTTAGATTCATCATATTCAGCCCTAGCTAGCCGAAGCCAAGGACAGGTACACCTTCCAGCTTTCCCAATCCTCCTACTCTTTAAAATTTCAAAATCTAGCGGGATTAAGACGAATGAGGTTTTTTCTATTTTTTTCACCCTGTGCTCCCCCTCCCCCCCACCCCCTACCTCCTCCCCCCTTAGGGAACCCTTCCCCCATTACTCTGGTCCGGTGTTTGACCAGATTTTGCGACCATGAACTACCCCCCCTATTTCTGTTGTGACTGCGAGTTACCCTACTTATTTCTATTAACTACACACATTTCTTTTTTTTCCCATTTTTGATTTATGCTCTTTTACCAACCTCCCCCTTTTTTTTTTTATCTTTTATCTTTTTATCTTTTTTATCTTTTCAAAAGATACTATACGCCATTTTTTTTTTTTTGTCCCTTATTTCTCTTGCCTAAACTTTTTTATTTATTTTTTTAAACCAAATCTTGCCAAACCATTGACCAAGCAGGGAGTGGGGAGTGGGGATAGAGAAGAAACAAAGGAAGCTCAATTTACTCATACTCAGCTTCTCTGACCTGACCCATTCTAAAAACCAAGAAATAAAGATATCTCTAACGGCTTATGGGACCTCCTTGCTAATTGTATCTAGCAAATCGTCTGCCTCTTGGGCTGACCTAATATTATGCATCTTGTTATTATGCATAACTTTCAGAAAGGCCGGGAATTTGAGTTGTACTACAGCCCCGACCTCCCTAAAGCTATCCATTCTTCTACCGAGTTCCCACTGCCTTTCCAGAGTGGCTTTAGAAAGGTCCGAACGAACCTCAAAGGAAAAGTCCCTGCTTCTTAACGACTTTTCCTTCAGGGCCAGATTCAGAATTTTTTCTTTAACCGAATAAGTAAGAAAATTAATAAGGATCTTCCTGGGCTTAGCCCTATTAGGGTTATAATGAAATGGGTCCCTATGAATCCTTTGAATGTCTCTTTCTAAGAGCTCTGTTGACTCTTCAAGTGATAGGGCCTCCTTGAGCAAAGCAATCATAAAGGTCTTAATGTCTGTCCCTTCTTTCCCTTCTGGAACATTTGTAACCCGCAGATTGTTTCTGCGAGAGTTGTTTTCCAACGTCTCCATTCTGTCCCGCAAAGCAGCTTCACCTCTTTGTAATCTTTGGATTTTTATCCCTGCTGTCCCCAGATTATTCTTAAGTTCCTCAACAGAGCTCTCTAGGGACTCGGTCCTGGAATTTAGGAGGTCCACCTTCCTCTCTAGGGTTTCGCATACGTTCCTTATCTCACTTTGATTGTCTGCAGAGACTGCAAATCCCAGTTTTATATCCTCTTTTAATGAGGTAAATAAGGCTTCGATCGAGGCCCCTGAGGAATGGTTGACGGCACCCCCTTGATTTTGAATGACCGACTCTGCTCCCTCCCCTAACTGCAGTTCCGGCAGTTTCTCAGAGACTGCAATAGGTATAGGTGTGGGTGTCGCGTTCTGGCCGGGAGGTGCCCCCTTAGGATCCATATTAACTCGGGAGACCCCGACTACAGAGCTTGCGGGGTAAATTTCAGAATTATCCCTGGAGTCCTCCCCCGCTTTGTGACAATCAAGATCTCAGGTTGTACCCTAAAGAAGGACCGAAGTGATGGGGTAACTCTCACTTTATTATATAAAGAGACAGGTTTGTTTCTCTTTCCTTTTATACTCTTTCCCTTGACCTGATAGTTTTGAAAGGCTGTACCTTCGTTAGGGGAGACTTCGCTTGGGGAGGCTGTGTTCTTATCCCTTGTTTTCACCAAACCCTGACTCTCTTCTGTTTGTGTCTCTCGTATCCCACTGTCTTTTCCTTTTATGTTCGTTTTCTTCTGGCCAGACTCGCTTTGCCCGCGTTTTCCTCTTTTTTTCCCTCGCTTGTTTGCGATTGACACCGGGCTGTCTAGACTATGGGAAACCTCTTTGCCACCTAACTGCTTGCGCTTCCCGCCTAAAACCTCCGAAGATGCCAAGGATTCCACCTCTTGCGGAGAGGATGCCACGCTCTTACCGGCAGAAACGGTGCTTGTAGCAGTAGCGGTATGAGGAGAAAAACGCTCGGGACGTATGCAGCCAAAACCTCCTCCGGGATAGATCCCACTCTCTCATCAGCACAGCCAGCCACAGCCGTCCCGAAGACCCGGCTGATGCTGGCGCTGCCACTGCCGACCCGGAAGAGACCGCGGGCCGCTGCTCTGCGACCATGCCTCAACTCCATGGCGGCTCCGTACCAGTGCGGGAGATAGAGTGGGCCGGGTGATCGAGAGACACTGGAAGTCCGGATCAAAAGCTGGATACACATTTAGCATTCAAGGCAGATAAAAAAAAGACCTCCAGAGTTTACTGCGCTAAAACTCGGTCTACTCCAGGTAACATTGCCACGGGGGTGGGAGAAGGGTGGGAGAGTTCTCCGGACGCGCGCACCGCTCAGCTAGCGGCCGCCATGTTCCCCAATGACAATCCGGAGTCTGGTTGTGTTGGCGATTACTTTTATCAAGGCTTTTAGTGAGACATTGAGTGTAGACAATAACCTGCGTTTACTGATCATTTGTCTTATTTTTTCAGGTTTCCTTCTCTCTGCTGCTCCTTTCCTAATAACCTTTCCCTCACTTGATCGCCCTAACACTCTGTGTAGTAAATATTATCAGAGTTGGGGATGTCAAGAGGTGAATCACTTTGTGCATCGCTCCAATCCTGAGGAGTTCCTTTTCTCATGTCCATGAGAACCAGACAGAATTACGCACCCACCAACTTATACTCCTCCGATTGGGGTGATATACAGAGATGGCTACCATGGAAGATGTGCTTCAAGCACTAGTGCAAGTACAGCAGGAATTAGTGACCTCTTGTGCTGAAACTGCAGCGCTTAGAGATAAGATAAAGAGACAGACAAGAAATCCTTTTGATGCATCTACCTCTGGTTCACAGATTCAGGTTAACATGCCACACTCTAGACCTTTGGCCACCCCAGAGAGATATTCAGGGGATCCTCATAAAATACAAGTATTTTTAACTCAGGTCATGTTGTACTTTTCATGCAAACTTGCTTATTTTCCTAATAACCATTCAAGGGTAGCATTTGAAATTTCCTACTTAGCAGGTGATGGAGCCAATTGGGCGGTGCCTTTAGTAAAGAACAAGGACCCGGTGCTATCTGACTGGAATGCCTTTCGTTGTGAGTTTAAAAGAGAATTTGATAGAACAGCTACCAACTTTAGTGCAGATAAAGAGCTATTAGAATTGAGGCAAGGAAAAAAAGATTTGGTGACATATTTAACCACTTTCAATCGTTTAGTAGCTGAAACAGCATGGCCGGAGGAAAAGAGGATATCCTTATATTATCAAAGGCTTCGAGAGGAAATGAAGGATATACTCGCCCAAATCGATCCACAACCAACCAATTGTATGGATTTGATGAACCTTACCCTACGATTGGATCATCGGTTGAAGGAAAGAGCGGGCGATAAAAAGAAAGGGGACAGAACATATACTAGATTTGACAGATGTTTTAGAAGGCCTTTAGTTGGCAATGAAGCCAGTGCAGAACTTATGGAAGTAGGGGCTATTAGATCTCCTCTTTCTAAAGTAGAAAGAGAGACTCGCAGAATACAGGGGCAATGCGTCTATTGTGGGAAAAAAAGGACGTGAGAGAATGTCCTTCAAAACCAAAAGCTCAGAACTCCGTTTTTTCTAACAAAAAGGTGGCCGTTTCAGTCCTGCAGAAGGGTCAAGAACAAATAGAAACCGAAGGGCACTCATCCATGACAGCCCAAGCAGACAAGTGGAAGGTGCCTTCCCTATCCGTACCAGAAATTAAAGAAACAGTCACATATTTTGCTCCCTATGAGGTTACAAAGCCCACACCAACAACAGCAGGTGGTGGGCATGATAGATTCCGGAGCCACATGTAATTTTATTGATCAAGGTTTAGTACAAAGGCTATCTTTAAACCGGATACCAAGGGAAGTCCCCGAAAAGGTGTTAGCAGTTGATGGCAAGCCTTTAAAATCCGGTCCTATCACAGAACAAACGGAACCAGATTGCTTGACCGTAGCAAAGGATATGCAGTGGCATGTTGAGTCTATCTCATTAAACATTATTGACACACCACAATATGAGATCATTTTGGGTATGCCTTTGTTGTGGCAACAAAATCCTACAGTAGACTGGAAACATAAAACAGTAAACGTTTTGTCGGAAGAATGTAAGAATACCTGCTTGCAGTGCACCACTATGTAGGCATTAGCATTGCCACATTCTTTTTGCATTGCCACAGCAGCAGAGAAAGTTGTCATACTACCTACAGTTTATGCTCAATCAGAGATGTGTTCAGTGAAAGCCAGGCTGAAACGCTCCCTCCTCACAGAGAGTAAGAGCGCCAAATTGATTTGGTTGCAGGGGCCACTATGCCATCCTGTAGAGTCTATGCTTTGTCTTAGCACGGAACAAAACATCTTAGGAAATATTTAGACCATTACCTAGATATTGGGTTTATTCGAGCTTCCTGTTCCCCTGCGTCATCCCCTCTTTTCTTCATCTCCAAGGCAAATGGTCACTTAAGAACATGTATTGATTATCGTAGGTTAAATAAGAACACCTTCAGAATTGGATATCCTCTCCCACTTATTTCAGTGCTTTTAGATCAGGTGAAAGAGGCCACCATATACACGAAGCTGGATTTGAGAGGTGCCTATCACCTGGTGAAAATGAGAAAGGGGGATGAATGGAAGACCGCATTCAAAACACGTTATGGACTTTACGAGTATACTGTGATGTCGTTTGGGTTGTGCAAGGCCCCTGCAGCGTTTCAGTATTTCCTGAATGACGTGCTTAAGGAGTATGTTGATAAATTTGTGGAGGTATACATAGATGACATATTAGTCTATTCTGTGAATGAGGAGGTTCATGAGCATCATGTTGTTTTGGTATTACATAAAACTAAGGGAACATCATTTGTTCAGTAAATTGAGCAAATGCGAGTTTCATGTGTGTGAAGTGGAATTCTTGGGAGTGATGTTGTGTCCCTCTGGGTTGAGTATGACAGAACGGAAGGTTAAAGCGGGACAGGAATGGCCAATTCCGAAAAATGTGTGTGATGTGCAATGTTTTTTGGGTTTTGCCAATCACTAGCGCAGGTTCATTTTACACTTTTCACATGTGGTGGCCCCTATCACGAGACCATTAGGAAACAGGGTACATTTTGTGTGGACCAGCAACGCAATGGAAGCCTTATTATTCCTCAAGAAGGCTTTCACCACTGTGCCAGTCCTAAAACATCCTCAAACAGTACTACCATTTATTGCGGAAGCTGATGCTGCTGATGTGGTTATAGGAGCGGTTCTTTCACAAAGAGATAAACGGACAGGACAACTACACCCTGTGGCATACAAGTCAAGAAAATGTAATGCAGCAGAAATGAACTATACAATAGCAGAAAAAGAACTGTTGGCCATTAAAAAAGGTTTCGAAGAATGGAGACAATATTTGTGGGGAACACAACACACTGTTACAGTGTATAAAGACCACAGGAACCTCCAGTTCATGAAAACAGCAAGACAGTTGTCACAGAGACAAATGAGATGTATGCTATTCTTTGCTGAGTAGGATTTTGTAATCACGTTCAGACCAGGAATAGAAAACAGGAAGGCAGATACCTTATCTAGACAAGAGACAGACAGTTGTCCTAAGATAGTCATTAATGAGGCCATCATATCACCCTCTAAAGTACTATGTGTGATAAGAGTTGTGAACTTCTTGGAAGAAGTGAGAAAGTCCAGTTCTGCATCTTCTTGGGATCAGTGGGTTGGTATAAATGAGCATTGAAGTCTTAAACAAGGATTGCCTTTTTTTTTTTTTTTAAACAAACTATACTTACCATCTCGAGAAATCCAACTAAAAGCATTTAACTGGTGTCATATCTGCCCTTGCTGGGCATCCAGGTTGTCTAAAAACCAAACACTTACTATGTCATTTTTGGTGGAATACTTTGGTGAAAGATGTGAAAGTGTGGGTGGCCAGGTGTGAGGTATGTGCCAAAGGCACAAAGGCAAAGGGAAAACTAATGCCCATGCCAACCCCAACTCAACCTTGGCAAAACATTAGTGTGGATTTTATTACAGGTTTACCACGGGATCAAGGCTACACTGCCATTCTGGTAGTGGTGGATTGCCTTACCAAGATGGGACATTTGAAACCTTGTAACAATTTACCCACAGCAGTCAGACTGCCCAACTATTGCTGACTAATGTGGTTAGGTTACATGGACTCCCCAAGGTAATTGTTTCCGACAGGGAGCCGCAATTTATAGCTCAATTCTGGCAAACATGGTGCAAAGCCCTACAAGTTACAACAGCCCTGTCCACCAGCTTCCATCCACAAACAGATGGACAAACTGAAAGACTGAATCAGACCCTCAAGAAATACCTGCGTTGTTATGCTAAAGAAGCAGAGGAATCATCGGTGTCTTTATTGTGGCTTTCAGAACTATCATATAACTACGCATGGCATAATGCCATAGGTGTGTCTCCTTTCCTCGCGAACCATGGTTTTCATGGCAAGTTCCTGCCAATATCTTTACCTTATGACGTTCTGGATCTACCAGCGGTAATGTCACAAATAAAACACGTCTAATCATTGCATAAGAGGATTCAAATCCATCTGAATCATGCCAAACAACAATATAAAAGATGGGCGGATCAACAGCGTAGGGATGCCCACAATATCAGCCAGGAGATAAGGTATGGTTGTCAACTAAGATTATACGTTTTAGGGTGCGCAGTGTGTTTCACCCTAAATACATTGGCCCCTATACTGTGCTTAAACAAATCAATCCAGTGGCCTGCAAACTACGATTACCTATCAGTCTTTGAATACACCCTGTGTTCCACTGTAGTCTTCTGAAACCCGCTATAGGGGCGAGGTGGCGAGCAGCCCCTCTTGTTTTACAGGATGGGAATCTGGAATATGAAGTGCGCAGCATTTTAGATTCCAAGTGCAGTAGGGGTCAGCTATGGTACTTGACCTCATGGAAAGGCTACTCCGCTGAGGACGATTCATGGGAACCCAGTGCAAATGTACATGCCCCTTCAGCGATGCGTACATTTCATTTGAGTAATCCAGCTAAACCTGGTTCAAAAAGGCGCATGGGAGGGGGCATACTGTCAGGAACCGCAAGCAGGAGCGTCTTCCTTACCGCACTGCCCAGTTCCAGAAAGAACTTCATCTCCCATGGTGCCTAGCAGGATATGAAGCTCATGGGATAAAGGAAGCAACTGCACGCCAGCCGGCATGAGTAATTCGTTTGATGTGCTGTTCGTTGAACCCGCTTTGGCTGATCGGGTCTTTTCTTCCTCTTAGTAAGCCCTCTGTGGATGCATTCCTTGGTCTCCCTTTGGCTGAAGAGAGATATTAAATTCATCGGAGGTTGGCGGATATTGTCCTGGAGTCCGACACCATATTTATTGTTATTTTTTTCATTCCGTGGTGAGACGTGCTGTCTTGACCGCTCTGGGACTCGGAGTCTCCTGGGCTTGGGAGACCACTTCTATTTAGTTGGAGTTAGCGGTAAGACATGCTGCTTCTACCGCTCTTTGATATTCATTCATCGCTCCCAAAGCAGCTGAGCAACGCGACTTCTAGGAAGGGAGTCTTCGTGAATTTGATTTATCGCTAAGGAACTAATTTCCCGTAAAATACTTTCCTATTCTGGATTATATGATGGGGTTATCCTGGGTCTCATCTTGCAAATGTTTATGGAAAACGTGGATTATAATTAGCTTGGAACTCTGGCTTTCTCAATCAGGATATGGAATAAGACTCTGGTGTAGGTAATTACTTCCAGGAAAAGTATTAGCAAAAGAACTATTATTTTTGAATTCTGGACTTTGTTGGAAACTGTGCATTTATACCAGAAGAAAACTATAATAAGAGTGAAGCGACTTTATCAGGTGCAATGCTTTTGAAGAAGAAGTGTTCACCAGTATTTACCATTCATCCTATGCTTTTTTCTTTTCGATTAATGTGGTATGTATGAATGTGGTTTAAATCTAAGCCACATGTTACCTTACCTCTGGGGTGATGAGAATGAGAGTTGATCCTGTTCTTATTTTTCTAGGTGCAAGCAGGGAAATAGATACATGATATCTCAATACAAAATTTGGAGTCTGGTTGTGTTGGCGATTACTTTTATCAAGGTAATCCTCGGCTTTTAGTGAGATATTATTGAGTTTAGACAATAACCTGCATTTACTGATCATTTGTCTTATTTTTCAGGTTTCCTTCTCCCTGCTGTTCCTTTCCTAATACCCTTTCCCTCACTTGATTGCCCTAACACTCGGTGTAGTAAATATTATCAGAGTTGGGTATGTCAAGAGGTGGATCACTTTGTACATCGCTCCAATCCTGAGGAGTTCCATTTCTCATGTCCATGAGAATCTGACATTCTGGGTACCATAGAACAGGACACGAGGCTCCTCTCGATTTGCACAAAATAAAGGGAAAAAAAATTAAAGACATTTTCCCTTTTCTGAATTTTGTTGACCTGAAAACTTTTAACTCAGTAAAACCCAGTCCATTAGTGCTCATTGAAACACCAGTAACTGCCAGATAATCTACTTGAGTCTTTAAAATGCCAACATTTCCAGAACACTGTCAAGGTTACATATGTTAGGGCAGGGAAATGAACCAGTGAATTCCCTATCATCAATGGGGTATGTATTCTGGCCCCTTTACCACTTTTAACACCCCTCCAAGGATCCAGGAAAAGAGGGGCACCTCTTGGGGGGTTGGGACTCACTCAGCCTGGGTCCAGGTGCAAGTTCAAGGTGGTTGGAGCCTTTTTTGTCACTGAGACTCTGATCAGATGGCCAGCTAACTAGCCCTTGGAGTCACTCTGGTAGTCCTGAATTCAGCGGTGGTACAGGGCTCAAGCAGCAGGGCAAGCCTTTGAGGTTTCAAGGCAGGCTTTAGGCAGCAAAGCAGTCTTCTGAAGTACACAGGAGGCCACAGCAGCAAGCATTCTCTGAGAGTTCTTCCGCAGGTCTAGTAAGTGGACTGAAGACTGAGCGTCCCATTTTAATACCATTGCCTTCTTTGAAGTATGAGACGTTTCTAGAGAATTCTCTTTGAAGTTCCTGCCTCCACTGCCCTGGCTCCAAGCTGGCTGCTTCACCAATGCAGGGGTGACAAGTCCTTTGTGTGAAGGTAGGGCACAGTCTATTGATTTGCAAGTGGGCTTGTGCCCAGTCCCCCCATCCTGCCAGTGATGGCCCATCCAGGTAAACCTAATCCCTCTATTGTGTGACTGTTTGGGAGAATTAAACAAAGTCCAACTACCAACTACACCCAGTCATGTGAACCAGTAAAAGCCAGCAGGCACCAAATCGTTAGGGCAGGAAAATGCCAACTTTCTAAAAGTGGCATTTTCAAAATTGTGACTTAAAATCCAACTTTACAATTAAAGAGGGTTTTAAATGATAATTTCTCAGACACCAAGCACGAACTGTTACCATGTTAGGGCAGGGAAACGAACTGTTACCATGTAATAAGGCAAACCAATTGTATCCTATGAGAAAGGTAGGCCTAATTTAGGAGTTTTGCACTACCAGGACATGTAAAACCTTTAATTACAATTAGGGCTCCCGGTTTTATGGTATTTATTTTTTTAACATTTCCGTCTGTATTTATCCATATTTATTTTTTGGTCATTTTATCTGTATTTATCCACATTTATTTTTGTCGCAAACAAAAGACGCCACAGCTAGTATTTTTTCACATGTATTTAAATAGACACTGCACACTTGCACTCAGTTGTTATAGGTTTAGATATATTTATTTATACCTCAAATTAAGTAAACACAATATATTCATCTGAAAACTTTGCAAAAATAATTTAAAGAGAACATATGCCTAAACAGACCTTGTGTAACTTGCTTTAGGAAACATTTACTGTAGGGCTGTACACCCTAGGGACCAGAGGGGAGGATAGAACTAGCTTTTTGTAAACAGGCCTTTAAATCCTGTTCTTATCTTGTCACATTTGCTGTGCATTCAAAGACAGAGGTCAAATGTCAAGCTGTGTCTTAGAGTGAGCAACCCATTCTTTTTTCTCATAGCAGAATACCTTCTCTGGGATTATTTAGACCTACATAGGAATTCTTTTGGTGGATTTTTCTTCTATTTTGTTTTAAAGGGAGGAGATAATTTTCCAGCGTACACTATTTATACCTTGCTAAAACGCAAGGTGAGTGTTCATATTTTTGAGGGGAGGTGGGTGTGAAATGCTTCAACATCGGAAACATTCTTCCCCCAAAGCGAACACAAAGTACAATGGAACTGGGCCCGGAGGTCTTGGAGTGCTTTACCCGAGCACCAGTTAAATTTACTTGTTCATATGCATTATTTACACAGACATGTGGAAATTAAGTGATATGCCCAGAATCACATGATGGTTTTCCGATGCAGCATCCTAGATTACTCAATGAAAGTATTTAAATTGATTAACTGGCCAAAAGTGTTTCACCCTGCAACAAAAAGGCTGCGAAATTGCGTACACAAAAAGCAATGCAATGCTCGCCCTCCCCATTCCCCTCCCCCGTCCCCTCTGGAGCGAACCTAAAGACAAGGGGCTGCTGAAAGCGCCGACCAAGGTAAAGTAATGAACATTCAATAGGGAAGGCACTCTGAGGCAGGAGCAACAGGCTCCAACACTGCACAGCTCACCTGAATAAAGCGAAGCACTCTGACCACTCAGGGGTCCTGATGAATGACCTGCGAAAGGAGAGTGTCAAATGCTGTACTAAGAGTCCGCCCTCTTAGTAGGGCGCCTCTCATGTGCAGATGGCAGCCGCATTTCTCTTTGCATCAGATTAGGCAACCCTGGGGTGAAACACTGCCCAAGCTCACCTGAATGAAGTGAAGCACTCTCAGACTACGAGACGCGGCACACGCTGAGTGCAGCTGCATTCCTCTGTGCACCAGATTAGGCAACCTTGGGCTGAAGCACTTTGTTGAAATCTGGTTTGTCAGTATTTTTCCGTTTATATTTATAAATACAGACAAATGAAAAATAGTTTTCCGTCTGCATTTATATGTAAAAATCCGTTTAAACGGAAAACCGGGAGCCTTAATTACAATGCACCCTGCCCTATGGGATACATATGACCTACCTGAGGGGAGACTTATTTGTAATAAAAGGGGAGTTTAAAGCTTGGCAGGGGGTTTATATTGCCAAGTAGAATTGGCAGTTTAAAACTGTATTCAGGCTCCAATGGCAGACCTGGGGCATGTTTTAAGGGGCTACTTAAGTGAGTGGCACAAAAGGTGCTGCAAGCCCACTAGTAGTATTTCATTTACCAGCCCTGGATAAATGGTATACCACTTTACTAGCGATTTATAAGTAAATTAAATATGACAATTAGGTGTAAACCAATTTTATCATGTTTTAGGGAGTGAGCATAAGCGCAGTGATAAAGTGTACCGACTCCTAAGGCCAACAATAACAATTTCAGCAAAAATAGGAGGAGTGACGCAAAAGGTTTGAGAGTGACCCTGTAGAAAGGTCCAAGTCCAAAACGGGCCTTACAGGAGAATGCATACCTTGTTGATACAGACGTTCGAGAGTGACCCTTTGGTTGGGTGATCTCTCATACTGACAACTCTCTTGGTGGGATGTAGGATGATGCAATGCCTGCACGCAGATCTGAGCTGTCAAATATCCCACTGAAATTTCAGTTAGATAGCAAACTCTTGCAAGCAATTAGATTCATCAAATTTCTGAGAGTCAGCAGGGATTAGGAACCAATTGGAAAACCCAGTAATGCGTATGACTCCCTGAATCTCCATTAAACCCTACAATTTCCTACTTATTTGTGGATTTCAAATTGGCCCCAGGAGTGAGAGCCAAAACTGATCCAAAACTGCAGTAGTAGGAAGGTTCAGAGAAGCTGAGCGATATATAGAAAAGCAGGTTGCAGTGCATTGGTTTTCTAGTTTTAATTTACTAGATTTTGTAACTTTGCCTTTTAGGGAAAGTTTAGTTTGTTCAGTAGATGCAGATTGTCTTTTTTTTTTTTTGCTTTCTTTACATTAGGGGTTTAGTTTTAATTTAGATTCATTTTGGGAGTACTAGTTTTTTAAATGTAATATCAACAAAGCAAGTTGATACACTTAGATGACCTCAAGTGAACTCAGATAAATTGATATGCCTCTTAAAATGCTATAATTCTTTTAATCAGATCAAGAGGAGCTTTTAATGGTGATGCTGTATTGGGGGCTGAAGACTTGTTTGAGGAACTGGATGTTTAGATGGTAATGGTGGCAGAAACAAATGAAGTAGCATACCCTTAGCAAACATTTGTAGTTGAGAGGAACTTGTTTGTGGTAACGTCTGGGACAGGAAACACCGATTTTGAGAAAGAGCAGGGTAGTCATTGAAGTTACTTGGCTAGACAGATGAGGACCTACCAACTGGTTTCTTCGTATAGTCATCCTGAAATCTGAATATATGTTTAGTAAATTCAATTATCTTCATCATGTATCTCAGAAAAGAGTGACATAATAAGAAATACATATAATTTGAACATCACTCTTCCAGTTGATGTTATGTTATGCTAGAAGCTTGTAAAGCGCCTGGTTACTCCAATTCGGAGTGTCCCTGCGCTAGGTTTTCTCCTTTAGCAATCAGTGAGCCAGTCATGGCAATTAATTTACCATCGATTGCCTGAAAAACCAGGTCTTTCATCTTTTTCAAAGCAGAATTTCAGAGGAAAGCATTCTAAGGTCCACAGGGAGGAGATTCCACATATTTGCCGTCAGGAAGCTGAAAGCACTACCACCCAAATGAACTTTTTTTGCGTTTTGGGTATCATAAGCCTGGCCGTTCCTGAAGATCTGAGGCAACGATTTGGCAGGTAAGGTTTGATTAAGGGAAAAAGATATTGAGGACCCCTTTGATTTAATATTCTGTGGCAAAAACAGAGCTTTAAAAGCTACTTTGGCCTGTATTGGAAGCCAGTGGAGTTTGGCAAGGGCAGGACTCAAAGAAGAACGTCTTGGGATATTCAGAAGCATTCTTGCTGCGGCATTCTGAACCCTTTGCAACATTCTTGTCCTGACTTTGGAAATACAAGATAGAGTACATTAAAATAATCCAAGCGTGACACTACAAGCGTCCGAATCCAGCAGAAGCTCTAATATTTTTCGAAGCATCTTCAAGATGCCGAAGCAGATTCCAGCAAGAGCAGAAATTTGGTACTCGAGAGTCAATAGGGAGTCAAACCAGATCCCAAGATTTTTTATCTTAGGTTTTGCAGCAGCCCTAATTGATATGGCCACCATGTAGAGGTCCATATAGTGTTCCTGTCTTTAGCTTCACCACAGAGTCCTAATGAACAAATGGAACACTGCCATTGTAAATTAGGTATAAGAGTGAGGCACGTCTGAATGCTGTGTGCCTGGAATAGAATCTGTCGGATTTATAACATTTTACATGGAACAGACTGCAGGAAAGTAGCAAATCAAGAATTAATTGTGTATGTTATTTTTTATGTAGGTTTCAAACCATCTCTTCCTAAGAAAGTGAGTGGAAGTATGGTTCTTCAGTCAGTTATGGCAGAATACAGTTTCAAAGGTCTAGACCAAAGATTTTTTTATATTCCATTGTAAAACATGGGAGTATGCTTTTCTGGAAGGGTTAGTAGTTATTTGCAGACAGGTGTCGTGTTTAAAATGAATAACTGTATGCCCATATATGTGGCCAGACCCTCTAAAAGTGATGTAATTCATTCATTTTAGAGGCCCTTTCCTTCTTTTCCTTGTACCCCTTTACCGTATTTGGGGTGCCTGAAGCATATTAGGGGAGCTCTAAATCAAGCAAAGGAACTTTCCCAGCTATTTTAATTCCAGCATAGCAGATAACCTAGTTCTACTCATCAACAAAGAACTGTGTGACAACACAGCAACTTTCTTTTAAGAGAAAAATGATGACATCAGATCTAACATTTCAGATGAAGCTGCTTCTGCTCTTGGCCCTTGTTACTCTCTAAGGTGTAGGACTGAAATGGTTCCTGTTCATTTCCCCACAGTCAAACCTCTATCAGTAGTCACATTACTATCATATTACTTTCCACCTACCGTTCAGGCTCGCTTCTTGACCTTCGCCCTCCCAGCCTTGCTCAGATACCAATTTCAGGACTTGCCTAGTCTGTTGATAAATTGCTCAACAGCTTATACAGACATGTTGAAACAAGCACTCTAAAGACCTTTGCTTACAAAAAAGGTTTGAACCCAAGTGGCATGAGTATCTACTGGTCCATTTCCCAGATTGTTTTTGTGGCCAAAGTCAGAGAGACAGTAGTAGTCTGTCAGTTGCAGGCCTTCTGTAAGCAGAATAACATCATCCATCCAAATAAAGTCATATTTACAGCTGGTATGGGCATGGAGTTGATGGCGCTAACTGCCTTAGTCAAACAGACTGGAGGTTGATGGTGGTGGTGTTAGAGCCCTTATTCCTTATACTTGTTTGTGGTCATCAACATCATCAGCTCTCTCTATATCAGTCACCTCGAGGAATGCAGCATCTCTACCTTAAACTGGGTGGCTTACTTTCAGAGAAATGGACCTCGAATCATTGTCACTTCACCTACTTCATCTCCATATAAAATGTTCCCACCATTCCTTTTCAATCTTTACATGACCCCGTTTTATGAAATTGCGTAGTCTAACATATGTCTTTCACTTACGTTACTGACCCAGTGGTATTGATTCAACAGAATACTAAACTGGCACCAAAAATCCATTCATTTCAAGTGCTTATTCTTTCTTTAAAGCTTGGATGGCAGCTAGTTCCCTGAAACTGGACCCCTCCAAACAGAGCTTTGTTAACACCTATGGGATATCGCCTATGGGCCCTACATGAGATCATGGTCCCTCTTGTAGAGGAAGTAAAAAGAATTAGGTTCTGTAAAGTATTGAAAGTGCCTGCTCACAGACTTCGTCCTAACAGGATTCAGTAAGCCTTTTCCATACATCAAACCTGTTAGCCTAGAACTGGGGATAGGTCTTTCAGAGTACTTTCTGCTCAACTGTGGGCCTTATTACCCTAGGGCAATGCACTCCCTCCTTTTTTTTTAGGAATTTTAAAACCCTCAATTTTGACTAATTCTGATTTGGCTCAGCCGATAAAGGCCCTTTGAGGTTTACTTTAAGGGCCTTTATGTGTATGATAGAGCGCCATGTTCTTGTGAAATTTGTAGGGGTGCATCATAATCACTGATAGCACGCACCCGCATATATCCAGCTATATATCCATGAATGGCTAGTAAAATGTAGTTATAAACCGAAGTTATCAGAATGAATAAGAAATGTAATTGTGCCATTTTAATCTTTCAAATGTAATGCTTAACTGAATCGGGTGTAAAATAATGCATAGATGAATCAGCCCATGTGTAATCGAGCTGCAGTAGTTTAAACGTGTACCATGTAAGTTGTACGTGTAGTTCATTTTTCGCATATGAAATGTAATGAATCAAAGGCTTATAGAAGTGATTATGATTTGTGTGTTTAACAAATGTAAAGGCCTGACTGCATATACGCTAGGGAAAAGGCCTGTTTGTTCTTATGTTAGCTTATTTTGCAGGCAGAGAAGGTTCTCTTGGAAAGGCTCTCTGGGCACCGAAATTAGATTTAATTAGCACAGTAGAGGGTTTCTGTTGAACGTATCTTCTGTTGCAGGTGCAAGGACACATGCCTCGTTAGTTAAAGACTGGCTCTTTGTTTCATAAGTTAGAGCGATGAGAGGCATGGAAATAGGAGTGCAATGGAATTTAGGGATGATACTTTAAGCGGAGAAGGTGCCTGGGACTCAAGGTCATCGCAACCGTCCAGGATGAAGTAACCGTTTCGATGGAAAAGTACAAGCAAGAAGACCTGGCCAAAGAGGCGTGACAAAAGGCGTGTTCAATTGTATTGGGTTTTGTATTAGGGATAGTGCCCCGAGGGTGGAGGGCAGAGAAGAGGTAGGAGAGATCAGAGAGAAGGACAGAGAGGGATTTGGTGAAGGAGCATCTAAAATCTGAGCTTAAATACTAAGTGAGTGCACTTCTTAGGAAGTCTTCACAGCTGACACCTTTTTCGTACTCTTGCCTGGGAAATTCGTTAAGTAGGTATGTCATCTTAGAGTAGAGTAGGGACAGTCAAGGGATTTTTCTGCTTGTTTAGATAAATGAGGAATAACATAGAGATTGGAGCTGTTATTGCTTGTCTAATACTTCTGGAGTTAACGATTCTTCTCACCCTGAGTCGGATGAGACTCCTGGGTAGGATGCTATTTGTATTAGTGCCCATCTATTTCTTTAACCTCGTGTTGAGGTGCTTGCACGTGCAGTTATTCTTGGCTGTAATAAACCCACGAAACTAAATTCAGAGTCAGTGGTCTTTGTAGGAGAAATAGACTGAAGAAGAGATGATTGCATAACTGAAAAGATTTTCTTCCCTTCACACTATTCAGCAGGTAAAAAGATCCTGGCGACCTGAGGATCCTTAGAAAAGAGAAGATAAGGATCAGCGTTATCAGTTGGTAGCAGAGGATGGTTATCTCTGATAGTAAGGGGAGATCTAGATTAGGATGAGAGATTAGTTGCCCCATAGAACCCCAGTGATGGTGATCCAGTGGATCGTAAGACGAGGACGGCAGCAGTCGCTGAAAACTGACGGAGAGTGACGGTGCGGCGGAAGTAGCAGTTCGTGGTAGAGTGAGTATGAACAGGGTGATGCTTGTTAGATTGCGGTGTTTAATTGTTGTGAGATGTCTTGCGGAGTTGGAATGAGAGTCGTGTGATTGAGGATCGGACCGTGAGCGCGTGCGGGGCCGAGAGATATTGTGGTGTAGAAGACACCCAGAATAGAGATTGTTGACCAGAGATGGTGGGGATCACGAGACGTCATTGATCAAACCACTGAGGATAGGGAACAAATGTGTGAGTGTGTGAATAACCGACGCTGGTCGTGGGTTGTTGTGTGCAGAATTTAGAACGGTTGAATCCTATCGATTGTATTAGAGGTGATTGTCCGGTCGTTCGCGGACAGACAGTTGCCAGATTGAGGTCAACAATTTCGAGAGGCTGATCGGTCATTGGAGGACCGACAGTCAGAGAGGTAATTGTTCGGTAGTACGGACTGTTGCTTCAGAGTGTGATTGAGACACGTGCGAACGAGAACGAGAGAATTAGCAAGGAGGGGAACTGCTACGAGCGGAGGAAGAGTGACGTCAGACAGTGCCGCGCTGCGATAGGCCGGTTGGTGTGAGCCGCGCTGGCATTGGTGGATTGAACCAGGAAGCGAAAACAAAATATTGGGTGCGAACAGATATCTGCTTTACCATGAAATGTTTTAAAGTTTTACGCGAACTTTGCAGAGGTGACAGACATGTGGTTACTCGGGGTGGAGAGGAAGCCCCTCCCGTGGATACGCCGGCACATTATATGGCTACAAATGTAGGATTGCATACCATAATTTGGCTTGAGAACTGGCATAAAATGACAGAAGGGGAAGGAGAATTGACTTTCCCACGCTATGGCACTTTCAGGTTAGAGGTGTTGTACCAGCTAAAGACTATAATGGCTTCTTTATGACCACTGCCTAGACCGACACAATTTGAGGCGATACATGCATGGATTAGGGCAGCTTATGATAGGAAAAGGGATAAGAGCCAGGAAAGGGTGAAGAAATCAATCAGGGCTTTTCAAGATGCGAGGTGGGACGCACTGGAGAAAAGGTGGAGAGTGGAAACGATCGAAGGAGATAGGTTGTACCCACTGATAATAAAAAATGGGAAAATAACAAGAGTTGAGGAGGTCGACAGTGATACAGATGACAGTCTGTTAGATAGGTTGCTAGCAGAGAGACCACCTCCATTTAATCCAGATTCAGAAGAGGGAAAACCAACTTCAGCAGTAGAAACTGGTGAGACGCAGAATCAGACTAACATGAGGGTAGTGGGAAGAATTTCCACAGGAACAGAGGGAGAGGCAACACAGTCTTCCATTGGAAATTCCCGATTACCGGACTCCCTGACAGTACCGGTTACCATTGGCCCTATAGTACCAGTATATGACCCAGACCGAGTAAGAGAAGGAAGTTCAGTACAGATGGGAGGAGAAGAAGGAACCAGTGCTAGTGGGAATGGGTTCGGAGTACAAGTGGTTCACTTCCCAAAGCCATTAGACACAAGTACGCCATTACCAGCCACTGCAGACTCCTCTTTTAGACAGGAGGAGGAGAGACCAGTCAGACCAAGATCTTTGCACAAATCTAAGTCAGCTTTGAGGATGTGGACACCAACAGTAAGAACCCAAAGTGATAGAATGCCAGGTGACAGGGAACGAGAAATTTCCGAAACCAGACCAAGCTTCAGGAACACGATAGAAGAGAGCAGGTCACAAGAACAAAGTGGTGACTATGATGAGCAGAATGGCGCAGCTCGTCGAGAAATACTAAAGAGTGCAGTACAGGCAAGGCTGCTGGATGTAGTAAGATTAAAAGCAGAAGTAGACGAAATGATTAGCGGAAGTCTGCCTTTGGAAAGAATAGAAATCTATGGGTCAGATGAGTTGCTTTTCATAGCAAAAGATGTGACTCGGAAAGCCAGGATAGCACATGAGAAATTGACAGCATTAGCCAGGAGATATGAGGTAGATTTGAATAAAACAAAAACGTTGCAAGGTCCGCATAGGTTGCAATATAGTGATCAGGAACGGAGGAGAAAATAATCACAGGACTAAGGACGCATACTAAAGATCTGATAGTAGGGATGCGGATATGGAACTTGTTAGACAAATGGGAGGAAAGGTGGTCGAAGAAGAAAATAGCAAAGAAAATTGTGGGAGAAACGCCGCCTCCGGGGGGGGGCAACGGGTGTTGGAAACTTTCCTTTACAGGAAGTACAGAACGGAGGGTACGTATATGTACCGTGGAGTAGAGGAGACTTGGCTGCATTTACAAATGACTTTCCTCGGCTGAGGGAGAAACCCGTAGAGTGGTACAAACAGGTTGAGCGGTTTGTTAATATCTCGAAGGTGCTGTGGACTGATTTGAACACTTTGTTTGACATAGTGGTGCCGGGAGATTTGTGGACAGCTTGTAAAATCGCCGTTGAGTGGCCGACTGTTGAACCTGAAAGGGATGCTGTCACGAATGGTCCGTCACCCCTTGTTATGAAAAAGTTCGAGCAAGTGATTACATGGTTGAAACTGAAGATTTCGCCCCAAGATATAGATTGGGTCAAGATAGACCGAACTGTGCAGGAACCTAAAGAAACAGTGCATGAATATTACGAAAGACTTTTGCAAGCTTTTAAACAGTATAGCGGATTAGATGCATTAGACCCCAAGGATATGGGACAGTTTGTCTCAAAATTTGTGTTAGGCCTGAGACCAGAAGTCAGCCTCATGATACAGCACCATTTGATCTGTTGGCAGAACAAGCCAGTAGATGAAATCTTGCGGTATGCGAGGTATTGTAGCGATGAGGTGGACTCGAAGCATCGTAAGCTAAAGGACAAATTGATGCTCGTCCAGATGCAGACAGCTCAGGGCCAGCCTAATGGAGGAACCTTAGGGAGAAGACAAGGAAGTTACCAAGGGAACCAGAATGGGCAAGGACAGGGAAAAGGGAAACCTATAGATCCCAAGACGGGGGTGGATGTGGCGACACTGAAGAAGACCACTGCGTGTCATCTTTGTCACCAGATCGGGCATTGGAAGCGCGAGTGCCCCTTGAACCCAGCCAACCAAGTGCAGCAGGAGGCAGAAGGGGTTCAGGCACCTGTGACGGAGGTAGTCAATACTGTAATGAGGCCCAGATCGATGAAAGGGGGGACACATAACCAACAAGTACAGGTCCCACAGCCACCAAGGATCCCGCACGGAATACGAACTTACCAGCAGATGCCCCTTTTCGAAGGGTATGATGAGTATAGTCCCGACCCATTATCATGACGGTGCCTGAGGGGGGAGGAAGACTGCACACTTGGAGCAGTCTTGGAGGTAGACCAGAGAGGACCTTTTGTGGAGGCAGACATTGATGGTCATCCTACCACGCTTTTGGTTGACACTGGTGCTACCCGGTCTACTGTAAGATCAGCAGTAGTCCCCAACCTACCCCTCTCGGGACAATCGTTCCAAGTTGTTGGAGTAGCGAACAAAAGAATAAACAGCCCGCTGACCGAACCAATTCCAGTGAGGATAGGTTCCTTCCAAACTAGACATCAGTTTGTGGTGTGCGATACGAGTCCAGTTTGCCTTCTGGGAAGAGATCTGTTATGTAAGTTGAATTGTACGATTTATTGCACGCCTAAGGGAGTGGAGGTTCAGACGAGGGACGATGATGCTACTTTTAAAGTTGCTAATCAGCATCTGTGTATAGACTTGTATCCAATGGTGACCGTGGAGGAACTTCCACTGGATTTGAGAGATACCGTGTCACCTGAGGTGTGGGACTTCACAGGAGACGAGATAGGACTAATCAAAGGGGTTGAACCTGTGCAGATCCAGGTGAAACAGAATTTTGAGTTCCCTATAACGCCTCAGTACAATCTGTCGCCTGAAACGATCGCAGGGATTAAACCTGTGATCGATACTTTCATAAAAAAAGGCATTCTGAAAGAGATCAGAGGTAGCCCATGTAATTCACCTATAATGGGACTACAGAAACCGAGCGGGAAATTCAGGATCGTGCAAGACCTGCGAAAGGTCAACACGATAGTGGTCCCTTGTTGTCCAGTGGTACCGAATCCATCAGTGATACTGTTTCAGATACCATGTGAAGCCGAGTGGTTTACTGTTATTGACTTGTGTCAAGCATTCTTCTCGATACCGCTCCATGAGGAAAGCCAATTTCTTTTTGCATTCCGGCTGGAAAATCGTGTGTTAACATGGTGTCGTATCCCTCAAGGGTATACAGAACGCCCATCGATTTTTAATCAGATCCTGAAAAAGAATCTCGAGAGTCTCGTATTGCCACAGAACTCAGTTCTTGTGCAATACATAGACGATTTGCTTGTTGCCTCAGAAACGGAAGATGCTTGCAGGATAGACACGGTAGCCCTGTTGAACCATTTAGCAGAAAACGGGCACAAGGTGTCTCCAAATAAGTTGCAGTACTGTTTGAATGAGGTACAGTACTTGGGACATAGATTAGAAAAAGGCAAGAGGAAGGTGTCACCAGATCGAATTGAGGCAATAATGAACATGGCAGTGCCTACCACACAGAGGGAAGTCAGGATGTTTTTGGGAATGGTCGGCTATTGTCGGCAGTGGATACCTAGCTTTTCCTTGAGGGCAAAGCCTTTGCAGAGGCTTACGCACAAGGATGTGAGTGATCCGGTACCATGGGACGAGGAGTGTTTGATGTCATTCCTAAAACTGAGAGAGGAGTTGTGTAGTGCCCCAGCTCTGGGAATGCCTGATTACAACAAGGCCTTTTCACTGTTCTGTTGTGAGAAAGAAGGGTGTGCATTAGCAGTCTTAGCTCAGAACCATGGAGGTGTCCGTAGACCAGTTGCCTACTTTTCAGCTACTCTAGATCCAGTAGCTTCTGCGTTGCCCGGATATCTAAGATCCGTTGCTGCAACAGGTGTCAGCATTGAAAGATGTGAAAGCATTGTAATGGGTCATCCTTTGACTGTATATGTGCCACACTCGGTTGAATTGTTGATGACCAGGACTAAGACGCAGCACCTAACGAATAACAGGTTAACGAGGTATGAGCAAGTCATACTCGCCGCAGAGAATGTGACTCTGAAAAGGTGCTCCGTCTTAAACCCTATGACATTAATGCCTATACCGAATGCAGATGATGAAGATTGTGCGGACCATGATTGTCTTGACGTGACTGAACTCTGCACCAAACCGAGACCTGACATTGTCGATGAACCACTGACTGACCCAGATGAAATTTTCTTTGTCGATGGTTCATGTCTAAGAGACAGTGTCGGCCAACTAAGAGCAGCATTTGCTGTATGTACCATTTCCGGGGTGGTTGAGGCTGCTTGCCTAGAAGGAGTACGCGCCGCGAAGGTAGCTGAAATCATTGCTTTGACTCGTGCCTGTTTGGCCGCTGATAAAATTCGAATCACGATCTACACAGACAGCCAATATGGGTTTGGTGTGGTACACGATTTCGGACAGTTATGGTCCCAGAGGGGGTTTTTGACATCATCTGGATCACCCATTAGGAATGGAGAACACGTAAGAGAACTGTTACATGCATTGCAATGTCCGAGGGAAATCGCAGTTGTCAAGTGTACTGCACATGGAAAGGGGGAGGATTTTGTGTCATTGGGAAATAATTACGAGGACGAAGTTGCCCGCTTCTGTGCAGAACAGGGATGCATATTTACAGAGGGTTACACAGGAGAGAGCCAAGAAAGAACCGAGCTCAACATGATGTTGGCCATGGCAGACACTTGGGAGGAGCTCAAGCGACTGCAGGATGAAGTTTCAGATCAGGAACGGAATGGATGGATCAAAGCAGGGTGTGAAAGAGGGGAAGTGGATGTTTGGGTCTCCAGTGATGGGAGAGCTGTATTACCAGAGAATCTGCTGAGTCCGATGGCGAGACTGATACATGGACCGGCACACCTTGGTAGAGATGCAATGATGCGTGTGTTTAGACAGACATGGTATAATCCACGATTTCGCGCAATGGCTGAAACAGTATGTCAGAGGTGTGTTACATGTCAACAGATGAATGCTGGAAAGAAAACTGTAGTCACATTGAGTCACATTGGGAGGTCAGGAGGGCCCTTCAATAGAATACAGTTAGATTTCGTGGAAATGCCTAAGTGTAATGGGTTATGGTACATCTTGGTGCTGGTATGTGTATTCTCACGATGGGTGGAGGCTTACCCAACACGCAGGTGTGACACTCTCACAGTGGCTAAGTTATTGTTGAGGGAACTCATCCCGAGATTCGGGATCCCAACCTCTTTGGAATCGGATAGAGGAAGACACTTCCACAGTGAAATCATGAAGTTACTTTGTGCTGCATTGAATGTTGATCAGAGACTCCATTGCAGTTACCGACCAGAGGCTTCTGGGATGGTGGAACAGGTTAATGGAACTTTGAAAGCCCGGATGGCAAAAATTTGTTCATCAACATCCCTGAAATGGCCTGACGCTTTGCCGCTTGTACTGATGAGCATGCGAAGTGTCCCAGATAGGAGGACTGGATTGTCCCCCCATGAGATATTAATGGGAAGGGCAATGCGGTTGCCAGCAGTACCAGCTACAGCGTTGATAAACATCACTGATGACTTGATTCTCGATTACTGTAAAGGACTATCTGATGTGGTCCGTTCTGTGTCCCAGCAGGTGCAAGCTGCAGCTGTTCCAGCCTCGAGTGATCTGTGCCACGACCTGTGTCCGGGTGACTGGGTGCTTGTCCGAAAGCACGTGAGGAAGAGCTGTTTGGATGTTCGGTGGCGAGGCCCGTACCAGGTGATACTGGTCACGAACACAGCAGTGAAGTGTGGAGGATTGCCGAACTGGGTACATGCCTCCCATACCCGCAGAGTTTCAGCACCCTTGGAAGAAACAGCTCCTCTCGTAAATGAAAATCCAGCTGATGTGGCAGGGCCACAGGAGAGGACAAGTCAAGCTGTAAGGGTCGCTGACGCAGCTGGTGGTGCACTAGAACAAGCTGAAGGGGGTTTCGACAGCTCAAACCCCGACTCTGACTCAGAAGACAGAGGAGGTGCAGTGGGTGGAGTAGAGTCAGATTCAGCAGAAGGAGGAAGTGGTGCACTGGGTATAGCAGGGGAAGGCGGAAGAACGACCAGAACTGAGGAAGGTTGGCCTGAAAGACAGAGGCGACTGAATCTAAGGTTGGCACCCGAAAGAGATCTTGCTCCAGTGTCCGAGACGTCTGAGACGGAAGCAAGTGACGAAGAGCAGACTCAAGAGGGCCAGAGAAGGTCAAAGAGAACAAGAGTACCCTGCCGGAGATACTCTACCCCTGAGTGGACTTACACAGTGACTGATGCAGGGGGTAGTGAGTACGGGGAGACTGAGTTCTGTGCAGGTGGTCAGCAAGAGCCCGAATGTGGTGGTGAAGGTGGTGCTGTTGTTGCCAGGGCTCGAAGTCGAAGGAATAATGACCCTCACCGTTCCGAATCCCCCTCTTCTGAGTAAAGTCCGTCAACTGGTTTTGCATCGACTCGAATTTCCGTCTTTTGGGTTTGAGCCGTCTTCACATGAAATGATAATCCTGCGTCTTGAACTTTTGTATCACGTTCTGGAAGTGCTCACTAATGATCTTATTATGGATGAAATATAACCTGTGTAAATAAAAGTCTAAAAGAAGAAGATAACCTAGGTCCGAGTGGAAGAAGAGTAAACTTAGGGACTTTCCACCGAAGAGGAACGAAAGTTAGGAAGTCTTTTTCTGGACTATGTAAATAAGACTGTGGCCGATAAGGGGATTTCCAGAGGTTTCGAAGTTGCTCGAGCTGGTTAAGCAAGTCACGAGTGGAGGACACAAAGACTTTTTGAGTGCTCATTGCTGAAACCAAGAACTTTTTGAGAACTTTCGAAATCATGGAGGTTGGAGATCCAAATCGTAGATCTAAAATGATTGTAGGCATACTTATAGAGGTTGTGATAGTTTCTATAACCGTAGTAATTGTAGTCTCATATACGGTTCCGCATGAGCTAGCAGTGCAGGGGGTGCCAGGGACACCGACACCTACCACACCTAGCCGAAAAGAGGTAAACATAGGAGCTGACAAGGCTTTGCTGATAGAAGAAAGTCGTAGATTGCATGTAGATTTGTCTAGAAGTGATTTTAAGCTTAACGCCTACGCCAAGCTGCTATACGAGTATGTGGATGCGATGGATGCGAAATATTGTTATGTATGTATGCAGTTGCCTGCTTCAGTGGATGAGGGTATTAGATATCACCATCTTCCATTGACATATGGAATTTCATGTAGTCTTTTGCTTAGTATATTTTACGAAAGAGATCAGTTTGAGTATTTCTTTTCCAATTACGATGCAGTGCTTCCTGAAGTCCCAGCTTACAAACATTTGAATAAGTACGACTACTATAAATCAGAGGATAGACTTAGGAAGTTCTTCATACCGTCTTTGGAATTGGACACAGCATATGCCCACCGACATAATTTGACGTGTTCATTATCAGATGTAGAGAAAAAGTTTGTAGATCAGGTAGAAGATAGGTATAGAAAATTGACAGAGACACGAGACACGGGGCATAGTAAGGTGGATTGGACAGATGAGGAAAAATTGCACCGGACAAAAGGAAGTTATGGTCCTATAGCTTTGGACAAAGAGCAGAGGGGAAAGCTGTGTGTGAGACGATATCAGACCTACTATGAAAAGGTTCCTGTGGGACAGAGTACGTGTGATCATGTTTTCACTATGGCAGATGTGGCTAAGAACTTTCTCCAGGGCCCTGTACAAGTGATACCTACTGTGTATTTTGTGTGTGGAATGAATGCTTATGTGAGGTTACCTGCGAACTGGTATGGTACATGTTACTTGGGAATAATATTTCCAAAGATTTACCATACAGAGGATTTGGAACTTTTGGAAGGTGGAAAGCATTCAAGAGTGAGAAGAGGTGCGAGTGCAGGGGTCGTAGTGGGAGATATCTTTGGAGCAATGATACCAAGTTTGGGGGTGATCTTGAATGATGTGAAGATTCGGAGACTGGCGACTGTGATAGACGAACTATCAATGAACACAGCAAAATCGTTGGTACTGGTGGAGGGGGAGATGTTGTCGATAAGGACAATGGTTTTGCAGAACCGCCTTGCTTTGGATGTCTTACTGGCAAAAGAGGGCGGAGTCTGTAAATTATTGAGGGTTCAAGAGTGCTGTACATATATACCAGACCACAGCAAGGATCTGGAGAAATATATAAGTAACATCACTACTATTCACACGAAGATAGCGGACTTGACTGAAGAGGGAGCTTGGGAGAAAGTTGGCAAAGGATTTGGTCAAGTGGGAAGCTGGTTTGCGAATTTGGGAAAGGGATTCCTTGGCTATGTTCTGAGACCTCTCCTTATCGTGGTGGTTTGTGTGGTTTGCCTGTGGGGTCTGATCAAAGTTTACAAGTGGTATCGAGCAGGCCGAGTTGAGAGAGCTCTGAGAGAAAATGAGACGAGAATGGCTAGACTGCGGGACAGTCAATATCAGAGACTCAAGAGAATGGAGAATCACAGATCAGGGAAAATGGCAATGAGTTCTGTTTAGGTCGGTTCTTTCTCCAAGGGAGTTGAATAAAATGTGATGACAGGAGTCATCAAAGGGGGGAACTGATAGAGCGCCATGTTCTTGTGAAATTTGTAGGGGTGCATCATAATCACTGATAGCACGCACCCGCATATATCCAGCTATATATCCATGAATGGCTAGTAAAATGTAGCTATAAACCGCAGTTATCAGAATGAATAAGAAATGTAATTGTGCTATTTTAATCATGCAAATGTAATGCTTAACTGAATCGGGTGTAAAATAATGCATAGATGAATCAGCCCATGTGTAATCGAGCTGCAGTAGTTTAAACGTGTACCATGTAAGTTGTACGTGTAGTTCATTTTTCGCATATGAAATTTAATGAATCAAAGGCTTATAGAAGTGATTATGATTTGTGTGTTTAACAAATGTAAAGGCCTGACTGCATATACGCTAGGAAAAGGCCTGTTTGTTCTTATGTTAGCTTATTTTGCAGGCAGAGAAGGTTCTCTTGGAAAGGCTCTCTGGGCACCGAAATTAGATTTAATTAGCACAGTAGAGGGTTTCTGTTGAACGTATCTTCTGTTGCAGGTGCAAGGACACATGCCTCGTTAGTTAAAGACTGGCTCTTTGTTTCATAAGTTAGAGCGATGAGAGGCATGGAAATGGGAGTGCAATGGAATTTAGGGATGATACTTTAAGCGGAGAAGGTGCCTGGGACTCAAGGTCATCGCAACCGTCCAGGATGAAGTAACCGTTTCGATGGAAAAGTACAAGAAAGAAGACCTGGCCAAAGAGGTGTGACAAAAGGCGTGTTCAATTGTATTGGGTTTTGTATTAGGGATAGTGCCCCGAGGGTGGAGGGCAGAGAAGAGGTAGGAGAGATCAAAGAGAAGGACAGAGAGGGATTTGGTGAAGGAGCATCTAAAATCTGAGCTTAAATACTAAGTGAGTGCACTTCTTAGGAAGTCTTCACAGCTGACACCTTTTTCGTACTCTTGCCTGGGAAATTCGTTAAGTAGGTATGTCATCTTAGAGTAGAGTAGGGACAGTCAAGGGATTTTTCTGCTTGTTTAGATAAATGAGGAATAACATAGAGATTGGAGCTGTTATTGCTTGTCTAATACTTCTGGAGTTAACGATTCTTCTCATCCTGAGTCGGATGAGACTCCTGCGTAGGATGCTATTTGTATTAGTGCCCATCTATTTCTTTAACCTTGTGTTGAGGTGCTTGCACGTGCAGTTATTCTTGGCTGTAATAAACCCACGAAACTAAATTCAGAGTCAGTGGTCTTTGTAGGAGAAATAGCCTGAAGAAGAGATGATTGCATAACTGAAAAGATTTTCTTCCCTTCACACTATTCAGCAGGTAAAAAGATCCTGGCGACCTGAGGATCCTTAGAAAAGAGAAGATAAGGATCAGCGTTATCATGTACGTCCGCTTTACAAGTAACAGTTTAGATATGATTGGATTGAATTGGTGTACATTTCATATTCCATTTTTGTTTCCCATTCGCTGTTTCAGTACCATTGTTTTGTATCTTCCTACTTGAAAGTGAATTGGCTGTAAAATAATTTTTATTGTGAGTAAAATGCAAGGGAAATATATTAATACATTTAAAAATGTATATTGTATTGTACCACTGCATTTATATGGTCCCACTCCTCCTATGGGGGCACTGAAACTCTTGCCTGCATGGGGAGCAAGCTACAGTGTGTAGTCGTAAGGGTACTGTTTTTGTGTTTTTTGATCCTATGTGGGAAGTGTTTCTTGTTGTGTGTGATGACCACTGAGGTGTGGTTATCGTATTATGGGACGCAGTGCTTAGCAGTGTGGTGGATAAAGAGATGTAAGAGAGAGACACACAGTTTACAGTTTCAAATAGGCTGGCAACTTTGAGCAGCTCTGCAGATCCCTTTATGCTATTTCTTATGATCACAGTTACTTATCTGATTATTGCACTGGCTTGTCCAACTTGATATTTTGGGTAAACTGTTTGGTCCCGAGTAGGCATGTTTAGAGAGAGAAATGGTGAGGAGATATACTGGACTGAGCTCTGTTACTATCATCACATCTGGAAGTCATTGTGAGATGTAAAGAAGTGGTCATAGTTTGCAGCTAATCGGGATCTGCAGTGGTGGACTATATCAGAGACCTTTGGTTGGCTAGCAGTATGTGACAAACTCTTTATTTAATCCATGCATGTTCACTTGTTGATGGCTGGTTTATTGGCAGGTACAGTACTGGGTGATGGACAGGGCGCCTAGCCACATTCTTATGTGAGTGTAAAAGGATTAAGCTATGGCTGGCTGCCGACCGTTGAGTGCTATGGTATTAGTATTAGTGTGGGTCAGAAGGGTTATATATATAAAGTGACAATACTATTCTAAGGATGAACACAAGTTTTTCGTCACCCAAAGTTGATGCTTTAGAACTGTGTTCAGGCACACTTGTACTATATTGTTGCCATCTGTGAACTGCCCTGGCGATAACTGAAGCATGGCAGAAATGTCATAAAATGGTTCCTGCATAAGCAACTCATCCTTTCCAGGTTCATGCTTGCATTCTGGTCTTTTAGTCCATTAATCCATTTTAAAGTCAAAAGTACAAATTCCAAATTGCAAAGGCAAAATCTGGCTTGGAGGAGCTACTCATGCATGGCCCTTAGATCAAGGTGTGCTGCTCGTGACAAGCCCAGAGGGCTTGCACCCTCTGCTGACACACTGTGGTTTATCCGTGGCACATATTTCATGTCTATACAAGCATGTTTGTTTATAAATCTTAGAAATAGCTATATTATAGGAGGAGCTTAATCCAACGCATCAGAAAAGTAAGGACAGGAGGTCGCTCCTTCTCATATCTGGCAGCAAAGCACTGGAATGAATTACCACAAGACCTCCGCCTCACCGAGGACTATTTGGTCTTTAGGAAAAAACTCAAGACCCACCTGTTCCCTAAAACCTAACACTGTCCACCCCCCATTAACCTCTCATTCATCTACCATGAGCTTTTAGCACAACCCCGTGATATCCTTATGGATGAATGTTGCGCTTTACAAATACAAATACAAATCACAAATTCCTATATGGCTACACCTTCCAGAATTAGCCCCCCATGGACTTATCACAACCCTGACACCTACTTCACTACCACCCTTTTACTTCTCATATCTATGTGCTGACTGTTGTTTTCCTTGTGCATTCTTAACCATGAGAATATATTATCCGATACACCACTGAAATATAGTACTCAAGGTATATCAATCAATCTATCAAAGATCCTTTATTCTGCTACATAACCATCTAAGGTACAGAATATCCATGTAGTATATGCAACAATTTTGCTTCATTAATAGCCTTATTCATAAATATACGGTCATAAAACTCAAAGTATAATTGATGTTATTACAATGTAGATTTACGTACATCGTCATTTTGAACAAGTTATGTAACCAAACCAGCTAATGACTCAACTGATTCTTGGTGTGGAAACATGCACAGTCTTCACCCTCTTTTTTACATTCATTACCTCTCATATATACTTGCATAATGGGACAGCTTATCTACTCGGCATGTAGTACTGCACTCTTTTGATTAACTTATTTCTGACACGGTTTTTAAGTTTGTTATCCTTGCAAAAAGCTAAATAAAAACTATTTGAAAAAAAAAGAAATTACTATATTCAAGATAATTTATTGTTCTGTTTTTTTCTTTTAAAAAGGAACAATATTGGTCAAACAGGGTTATTTAATCAAACATTATTACACTTGGCCTGGTTAGCTCACATAAAAATAGTCCTAACAGAGAGTTGAAGCCCACGTCTAGTGCCTACCGATAGTAATTCAAGTTTGTGAGACAAAAAACAGGACCTCATTCTATCTCTTGCTATTTCAGTACTTTAACACACCTGTTATTCTGCTACATAATCATCAAAGGTACAGGATATCCATGTAGTATATGCAACAATTTTGCTTCATTCAATAGCCTTAATTCATAAATATACGGTCATAAAACTCAAAGTATAATTGATGTTAATACAATGTAGATTTATGTATATCGTCATTTCGAACAAGTTATGTAACTAGACCAGCTAATGACTCAACTGATTCTTGGTGTGGAAACATGCACAGTCTTTACCCCCCCTTTTACATTCTGTACCTCTCATATATACTTGCATAACGGGATAGCTTATCTACTCGGCATGTAGTACTGCACTCTTTTGATTAACTTATTTCTGACACTGTTTATAAGTTTATTATCTTTGCAAAAAGCTCAAAAAAACTATTTGAAAAGAAAAGAAATGACTATATTCAAGATAATTTAGTGTTCTGTTTTTTTCTTTTAAAAAGGAACATTATTAGTCAAACAGGGTTATTTAATCAAACACTAAAACACTTGGCCTGGTTAGCTCACAAGAAAATAGTCCTAACAGAGAGTTAAAGCCCACGTCTAGTGCCTACTGTTGCAAAGTCATCCTGTGCCGTGGGAACCCCCCAACTTTTTGCTGACTGGTACTGGTGGCAGCTGACTCAGAACTGACCCTGGGCTCTGCCTAACCAGGCCCAGGGCCAGTGCTATGCTGAAAACACTTTGAATACAGTGAAAACACCTACATACACTAGGGTACACTAAGGGTTGGGTTACCCCTGTAATTGGCATGGCCTACCCCATAGGGCCCTAGTACATATTAGGGCAGGGGGATTGAAACTACCTATCAGTCCCTAGTATAAATAGGGCATGGCAGTTTAGAGGCCAGCAGACCTTTCTGCACTTGCATGTGTGTACTGCTGAAGCCTGGGGTATTTTTAAAAGTGGCTCTGTGTGGCAGGACTGCTTTTAAAAAATAAATTGTGCCCAAACTCGACTTTTGTGTTTGGGGCACTTAAAAATGGATAACCTACAATGTTTTGGCATATTAGGAACCCCCAGGGTCTCCCTAGGTGTCCCAGGGCTGGGGGGGTCAGGTATCTATAAGGTAGACCCAAATAAAATGAGTTTTATATGCCCTGGGTAAAGTGAAATTTCACATTTCACTCCCCACATTGTGATAAAGTGCTGCTCAAATTCGACTTTGATGCTAGAAGCACTGTGGAGGGAGGATCTGCAATATTTCTACAGATTCAGAACCCCTAAAGTCTCCCCTAGTTGTTCCATGGGGTGGGGGCCCTGTAGATATAGGCAGAGTACTTGTAAAATATGTTTTTATAAGGCCTGGTGCTGGAAAAATGGCCCAAGTCATTTTTCCCATTGCAAATCCCATGCCACATAGGTTAACATGGCAAGAGGTTATTAACTAATAACTCCTGATAGGAGAATAATAGAACTTCCATTCAAAGACTTCCCAGAATGGTAGTGATAAATCCAACAATATGATATTGTTGAATTTCTCCTAAAATGTACAGACAAGAAGTTATAAGACTTTCTTCTTTGTAGGTCCAGATTCAGCCTTCCAGTGGTCTGTCCTGATTGGTCAGAGTTAAGTGGGTGAGCCTGGCAGCTTTGAAGAGGTGATAAAGAGCCCCTGGGATTAACCAGCTCTGCTGGGAGGGCAGTGTGCTGCTACACAGGAATGCCAGAGCAGGGGGAGGAGTCTTAAACCATGGTCTTCAAAGGAAAGGGGAAGGCCTCAGTGTCAGTTACCACTCTTTTGACCCCAAGCCAGAGCTAGGATTAAGGAAGGAATGAGCAGATGCAAGGGGGAGAGTCTATGGAAATTATCCATCCTAGGGGTGTGTTTATCCAGCTCTTAACTCCCTGCTGGAAAATCAGCCATTATGAATTTGGAGGATTTGGTGCAATCTGGGACAAAATAATGCCACACTCTACAGGATGTGGTCATACCCTTGGGGAGTTACCCTGCTCCCATTGGTCAGGAGTGACCTCCTGCTTGACCCAGAGAACTTGGAATAAGTATCTGAGAGGGGTAGAGCCCTTCAGATCTGCTGCTTGAAACTGAAGAAAGCAAGACATTGTGCCAAGCTGAGAAGTTTTGCTGTGCAAATTCTAAGGCCTGACCTCTGAAGCCTGCACCATCAGAAACTACAGCCCTGTGGACTACCTTGCTGAAAAAGAAGTAAAGAGTGGACTCTCTGCAAGCTACAGGTTAACAGAGCTCACCTGGACCCTCACCACCAAGGATCATCAACCTGGGGAACTACCAGTCGATTTGTAAGGGTTACGTCCAAGTGGATTGTGGGAACTGAAGTCCTCAACTTTCAAGGACCATCTTGGAGCTTCCAGACCCTTGGAGTGAGTTTGAGACACTTTTGGACCCTTTGAGGAACTTCAGGAAGAAGTTCAAGAAGTTTGGAGAACTTTGGAGGAACTTTGAAAAAAGCTCCATAGAGGGACCGACTCAACCTGGTCAGCCAAGCCGCCTGCCTTCAACCGCGAGCGGGCCAAGCCATCCAGGTTCGTCACGCTAAAAGCTCCGTCGGTCCAACTTCCAGAGGATGACCGGGAGTAGAAGAAATCCGAGGCTGGCGAACCCTCACCGAATCCGGCCTGGTGAAGAGCATCGAGGGACCCCACGAGAAAAAGCTCCAGAAAAGTTTCTAAGTCCGCTCGTAGAAAAGGTGACCGGGAGCAACCGCGAAAGCCAAGCCGCCTGCCTTCAACCGCGTGTCGGCCTGGATCCTGAGTTTGCTCCGCTGGAATGCTCCAGAGGTCGAACCACAAAAGTTTCTAAGTCCGAACGTAGAGAGGTGACCGGGAGCTCATCGCAAGGCAAGCCGGCAAACCCTCACCGAATCCGGACGGGCTGAGAGCTTCGAGGGACCTCGGGGAGAAAAGCTCCAGAAAAGTTTCTAAGTCCAAAGGTAAAAACTGTGACCGGGACCTTCCGCGTGGGGTATCCGCTCAGGGCTCCATCGCAGTCGGCCTGTAACTTTGACTTTGGGTCGGTCTATCGCGAGCCTGTATCCCAATATGGTGCTATAAGCTTCTAAGTGCCATATTTTGCTAAATCTTTGAAAATTCATATCTCCGGTTCCCTACATTGGATTTTTCTCGTTTTGGTGTCATTTTAAAGATACAAATATTTCCTATTTTTATAAATTGGTGTTGATTTTTATTATGTGTTGTGTCTTAATTATTTACTGAATTGGTGTTTTTAAATGCTTTACATACCTGTCTTTGAAGTTAAGCCTGCCTGTTCGCAGCCATGTTACCAAGGGTTGAGCATAGGAATAATTTTCTAAGACCTATTCTGAGCCCTATACTGTGTTAGTGGCCTTATTGCCAGTGGCAGACCTACATTTGCCCCTACCAATAATCCACTTTCCAACATTTGGTGCTCAGCGGTGTGGATGAGGACTTGTGTTTAAAAGTACACCTTTCAGTAAAGTGAATTAAGATTATAAAAATCCTCTAAATTGCCTTAGAACAAAACTTTTGAGTTTGATTTTTGGAATTTGGACTAAACTGTTTTTAATCCATTGTTTTGATTTTTCCAAATTGTTCTAAGTCTGTTGTGCCTAGTTTTTGTGACCCAAAACTAAGGAACCATGGAGCTGGACCTGGCTAAACTGTCCCAGTTTAAGATGGCTGATCTTAGGGAACAGTGTAGGTTTAGGGGCTGCCTGCTTTCAGGAAGCTTAAGAAGGCAGGGTTGCTTGAGTCCCTAAAGGCCTGGGCTGGGGCAGCTGAGGAGAGTCAAGGGGGATAGAGGGTGTCCCCCCAACCTCATCCAAGAGGAGGTTGCGGATGATGCCTCTTCCGTTTTATCTAGTGTTAGCCATATGAATCCAGATGGTGGGAGTGGGGAAGGGTCCCTTACTCAGGGACCACCACCGTCCCTTGCAGAGAGACAGCTTAAGGCTAGGCCTGGGCGGAAAACTATGCTACGCTCGCGTAATTTGCGTAGTTTGCGCAACTACGCGCTATGCGAATTGCACGTAACACAGTGCAAAAACGCGTAGCGTACCGGGCATTTTTTGCTTGCTCGCGGTCCTCAACGTCAAGTTGGCGACCGCGAGCGAGCAAAATGACATCCCGGCGAGACTTTTTCCTCGTTCGCGATCAGCAACATCAAGTTGCCGATCGCGAGCGTGGAAAATAAACCTCCCGGCGAGATTCTCAACGCGGGGAGGTCAGGTTTCTCATTGCGAGTGGTCGCGTATGCTCGCTACCGCTCGCGATGAGAAACTACCAGTCCGCGTTGAGAAAACTGCCGCTCAAGTACAAATCTACTCGAGCGGCAGAAAACGACCGCTTGCACTGTGCAAGATGCCGTTTGCAATGAATGCACAGTGCGGACAAGCATCCGGCACTGTGCAATCATTGCGAACAGCATTTCCTACCGCACTACGCAGTTCACGTAGTGCTACGCGTAGCTCGCGTAGTGCGAAGTGCACTTCACGTAGCTACGTGTAGCGCTACTACGCGAACTACGCCCAGGGTTACTTAAGGCTCAATTAGCTTTGATAGCGTTGGAGCAGAGGAAACTGGAATTGGCTGAGAAGAGATGGGAGAGGGAGGAGGCGTTGAAAAGAAATGGTGGCAGTGAAAATGATGAAGATTTTGAAATGTCCAGAGGTGGTGCATTTGATCACAAACTTCCCAAGGGTATAGTACCCAAGTACACTGAGGGGGATGACATTGAGAAGTGGCTAGCAGCTTTTGAGAGAGCCCTTAGAATGAGTAGGGTCCACTCTAGGTATTGGGGTGCACTCCTGTGGGAGTTGATTCCAGTAGCTGGGAGGGATAGACTCCTGACCCTGAAGGGAGAGGATGCAGAATCATACCAGCAGATGAAGGCATGCTTAGTCAAGAGGCTTGGTCTGACTCCAGAGCAGTACAGGGTGAAGTTTAGAGGCACCCAGAAATTGAGTTCAAAGTCTTGGGTAGACTTTGTGGACGTTTGAGTGAAGGCACTGGAAGGATGGATTGTTGGTAACAAAGTTGACACATATGAGGGATTGAATAATTTGTTTTTGAAAGAACATATTTTGACTCATTGTGCAGAAGAGAAGTTACGCCAGTATCTAGTGGACTCTAAGCTGACAGACCCCAGAGAGCTGGGAGAAGCAGCTGATGAGTGGGTGAGAACCCGGGTTTCCATTCAGCACCAGGGGGTGACCAGAAGAAAGGACAGCCCCTCCCCAGGCGAAAACCCAGGGAAAAGAAGGTCAAAACCAGAAGGAGTCCTCCGAAGACCCACAAAAACCTGCACAAGGAGGGGGGCCCCCGAGCCAACCCAAATTCAAAGGGAGGGGGTATCAAGGAAAGAATGGTATGTTCTTTGATCCCTCAAAGGTGGGTAAGTGCTTTGACTGTAACCAGCCAGGGCACAAACAGGGAGATGCTGTCTGTGCCAAGAAGCTCCCCCCTAAGGGGCCATCCACAGGGATTGCCAGTGTAAGTGTAGGGGTGGAGAGTGGTGCCCCAGAGAGGGGTAGTCAGGTGGCGGAAGCAACCTTAGTGTCCCTGGGTGGGGTTAATATTGCAACCCTTGCTGCCTTACCTCCAAACATGGACAAGTACAGGTAGAGGCCTGGGGGCGTGGCTTGCCGAGCAGCGGAATGGGCGCTCTGTAAGTGAGCTCCCCGGCCGGGGATTAATCCTTATCTTATCCTAGCAAACGGAGAGTTGCTGCTAAGTCTGACACCGACCTGCAGTGGCGGAACAACTGTGGAGCTGAGCGCTGTGACTCCCGTCAGCGCCCGGGGCTCCAGAGCGGAGATACACGGCGGCGAGTGAGTAGCCCGATTGCCTGAAGAGCTCTGGTCGCGGTGTGGGTGGGCGGCCCCGAAACTCGAGCCCGCGGCTGCTGGTGCACTTTGAGGCGAGAATCAGCTGCGGAGTGCTCGACCCCCTGCTTGCTGAAACCCCTGGACCGCGACACTGACCCGACAGGCGGGACAGAGAGCACCTGAATTTGCTGCTCGTATACCCTGTTTGGTGAGGAGCTGTCTGTCTGAAGTGGGAGAGGAGACAGGGCCTTGGATGGTGGGACCGCCATTTTGTGACCGCATCGGAGCTGGGCAGTGCCTGAAGGGGGCCGAGAAGGCGGGCGAGTTCTGCCGGGATTGCTCTCGCGACCTCGCTGCCTGTACCGTTGCACCCGCTGCCCTGGACGAGGTGAGGCCCGGTGACACTGCGGAGCTCGGCGGCGATTTCCACACCGCAGCCGCCATTTTGTAACGGGGCTATTGCTAGCTGGGGCCCGGCGGTGGCTGAGAGTGCGGCCGATTTGTGCAGTAGTTACTCTGAATAGCGCGTCATTATTTACCTGTGGCCCCTGGAATTCATTAACAAGGAATACATTCTGACCGGAGCTGGGGTAACTGCCGAGGCCCGTTTGCGGACCCCTGTGTGTGCGGTGGTGGAGGCCTAGAGGAGAACGAGGGAGCTGTACGCACCAGACTCTGTGGCAGCCGGGAGGCTTGTTGTTGGTGGTGCCCTGCATGGCTGTGGAGGTGTGATTTGGTTAGCACCGGAGGGAGCCTGACCTGGTTGAGGTGAGAGAAGTTAATGTGCCCTGGAGGAATCGTTGGTGTGTGGGTCGCTGTATCTGGAGGCTGCGGCACGAAATCCTGGTCTGAGCCCCGACAAAGTTCTACGTATCTCTACACTTTCACATTCCGCCCGCAGGCATGGGCAAACAGGACGCTAAGCAGCCGAAACTCACCTTTGAAAATAAAAGAAACATGCGGCATACGGAATCAGACCCCGACGCGCACACGGAGAGTCAGCATGACACGCAGGCGGAAGATCATGGAGAGGACCTACGGACCCTCATGCTGGAGATGCGCTCGAGTCTACGAAATATTGATACCAAGCTGGACACCCTCACCATGCAGCTGGACTCGGTAAAGACCCAAGTAGCGGCACACAAAACCCGCCTGGATGTCCTGGAAAACCGAAATACCGAGTTCCACGAATTTCAAGTGAAAACCAAGGAGCAATTGCTAAATATGGATAAAATGTTGGGGATAATTCGAGCCAAGAATGAGGATTTAGAGGCGAGGTCACGCAGAAATAATCTGCGTATTACTGGGATTCCGGAGATGACAGCCATATCCAAGATGGAGACCTTCATAGCGGACTTGCTCCATGAACTCTTTGACCCCCATCTATCGTCTGTATTTGTGGTGGAGAGGGCGCATAGGTCACTGGGTCCGAAACCTCCAGTGGGAGCAACTCCTAGGCCTATCTTGGTGAAACTACTGAATTATCAAGACAGAGACCTCATACTATGGCTAGCTAGAGAAAAGGGACGTATCTCACACAAGGGCAACACCATCTCGTTCTACCCTGACTTTACACCAGCTGTACAGGCGGCACGGCGTGAATTTCTACCGGCGAAACGTATCCTACTACAAGCTCAAATCCCGTACTCCTTACTTTACCCGGCGAAGCTCAAGGTCTCTCATGAGGGCACTTCCCACTTTTTCACTGCTGCAAAATCTGCCTTGAAGTTCGCCAAGCATGTTGGTGGAAAACGACCCAAAGACGCTCGAGATTCTGAGATGTCCGACGCAGACCGACTCAGCGACAATGACTGAAATGGGTATCGTACTGTTATGTAGCATGGAGGCTGGGTCGAAAGAGGATGTGGGGTGGGGTGCTACTGCATTTTGAAATTACCACTGAATTTGGATTACGCAGTATTGTTCAGACTTTGATCTGTTGTTTGGGACTTGCAACACACTCCGCAGTACTCCTGGCCACCGTGTATGTACGGGGTAGTGTGCCAGGTTTGCTGCGCCCCATGGGAGGTTTCCCTGTACTGATATGTACCTATTGTTTTTTTTTGTTTATTTAGGGTGGGATACTCTACAACCTGATTGGGGGTTTGGAGTGGGTGGTGGGTGGAGGGGGAATTGGTTCTATGTTGTTTGCCAGTATGTCCGCATTCTGTTGGCCACGATGCACGGTTTGGTTTGGGAAGACAACGCGCTGCCATAACCCACGTTCTTTATTTCAATGCACATGGTATAACACCACGCCAAAGCATTAAATGTTCTCACGTGGAATATCAGAGGTCTGAATGACTGTAGGAAGTCTAGACTTGTGCATGCCTATTTAGCTCGCCACGATATAGATGTGTGTATATTACAGGAGAAACACCTCAATGTACAACCATCCCCTCGGCTCAGGCACAACAGGTGGGGGTATATATATTCCTCCATATACTCCAATTATTCTCGAGGGGTGGCTGTGTTGTTTAAGAGGGGCCTGGATTGGCGTGAAGGCGACATTTATGGAATCCCGAGGGTAGATATCTTCTTGTGCAGGGAACACTGGGTGGAATCCCACTGGGGATAGTGGCTGTGTATGGCCCTAACGTGGACTCCCCAATTTTTTCCAGGCTCTTTGGACCAGGGTTAGGGCAACTGGTTGTAGTACAATTTTATGGGGGCGATTTTAATGTTATTTTGGATGATGCACTGGATAGGAAGGGTGCGGCCAGATCATTGCATCCTGCTGCTGGTGCTGCCCTGACTGCTATCATTTCTTATGGGGATCTAGTTGACATATGGCGCAGGAGGCACCCTCTGGTCAGGGAGGGGACCTGTATTTCAGACCATCATAGTGCCTGGTCCCGTTTGGACTTCTGGTTGGTCTCGCGGGATGTAGCTACATGGACTTCCGACATCCTGCACCTACCACGATCCCTATCGGACCATGCTCCATGTCAGCTGCAACTGGCGCTCCCCGACTCACTTCCCCGAGCGTTCTCCTGGCATCTCCCACCACATGCCCTACTAGATGAGGCGTTCAAGGAAGAAATCCGGACGGATATTTCTGACTACTTCGCCCTCAATGTTGGCTCCGTAGATACCGAGGCCTCCTTATGGGAGGCGTTCAAGGTGGTTATTAGGGGCAGTGCATTGCCCGTCAAGCGGGAGTTTTAAAAGCCATTAGGGGTACACTCGCCTCCCTGGAGGCTCAAATTAAGGTGCTCGAGGAGCAATTTTACTCCACAAACGAACACGCCACTATCGCCCTTCTGAAATATAAATGATTGGATTACGCCGAAGAGGCACAACGAGAAGTTAAATTCTTAGGGAAATATGCGGAGGCACGAAGGTACCGAGAGGGCGATAGACCGGGACGGACGTTGGCTGGTCTACTTCGACCGCCCAGATCTGCTGCATATATACATGAATTGTCCACTGCACAGGGCACTGCTGTAAGGGGTCAAACTGATATCTTAGATGCATTCTACACATTTTATTCTCAGTTATACACTGCCACTCAGGAGACCTGTCCCGAGGGAATGCAATCCTTTCTTGATTCATTGGCGTTAGTCTGGTTTAATCAAAACTACAGAGAGTACATGGACTTCCCGATTACGGTGGAAGATGTAGCCCAGGTCATAAAAGGTCTCCCGCTTGATAAGGCTCCCGGGCCTGACGGCTTGACCACCTCCTTCAACAAAACGTATGTCGAGGAGCTGGCGCCTAGACTGTTGGCATTGTATGAGGAGGCCCAAACTGATGGTGTCTTACTACCGTCCATGAGGGAAGCTATCATTATCTCTCTATTGAAACCTGGTAAGCCGGAAACGGAGCTGGATTCCTACCGGCCGTTATCAATGATAAACGTGGATGTTAAAATCCTAGCCAAGTTGCTTGCTAGTAGGTAACAGCCCCTACTTCCCCTTGATGCTCTCCCCGACCAGTCAGGGTTTATTCCTGGGCGGTCGACTTCTCACAACTTACGTACTGTCTTTTCAGTGCTGCATTACCTGCACCCTGATGTGCGAGCTGCGGTTGTCTTTTTGGACGCCACCAAGGCGTTTGATACGCTTGAGTGGCCATACCTATTCGCTATACTAGGCCGCATGGGTTTCAGCCCGCTCTTCATAAACCGCATCAGGCTGCTCTACACTCTGCCCACTGCCCGGATTAGGGTGAATGGCATGCTCTCGGCCCCGTTCCCCATTACGCGAGGCACCAGGCAGGGATGCCCTCTTTCCCCCTTGCTTTTCGCTATTGCGATGGAGCCACTGGCTGCACGTATCAGGCAACACCATATGGCTAGGGGCATAGGGTTTAGCACTAGGAGCCTTCTCATTTCGCTGTATGCGGACGATGTCACCCTTTATGTTATAAATCCTGAGGACAACCTGGATCCTATTTTAAGGGAGTTTATCTGTTTCGGGGGCCTAGCCGGTGTCTGCATCAACCGGGCAAAGTCTGTGGTGTTCCCACTTCCCTCTCACAGATGGCACGCCACAGGTGACATCTGAGTTTCCTTTGAAGTGGGAGGACGAGGTAGTCAAATACCTGGGCATATGGCTTAGTCATACCACGCAGGAGGTGTGGAATCTTAACTACGGACGCGCAATCACATGGTTGGAAGAGAAGGTCAAAATATGGGCTAAGCTCCCTTTATCCTTGGCAGGGAAGATTGCGCTAGCTAAGATGGTTATCCTACCGAAAGTTTTGTATTTGTTCGTTAACGTCCCGGTCCCCCTCACGCAGCATTTTTTCAGACCTTGAGATCGCTGTTGGTCTCCCTGGTGTGGGCGGGTGGACAGGCCAGAATCTCCTGGGAATTATTGGCACTCCCGTTGAAGCAGGGGGGCTGGGAGCACCGGATATGAAACTCTACGCCCTTTGCGCTCAGGCCCAATTTCTGCACTATTGGGTTCACCCGACGCCCTTCCAACCCCACGTTGCAGTTGAGGCTGACGCGGAGGCGCCTGTTCCCCTTAAGGTGGCACTCTACCAATCGGCACGTCACCCTCGTGGCGACATCGACACCTCTGGGACATTGCGCTGGGCATGGGACGAGCTGCGCAAGAGAGCGAACATTCCGATATTATATGCCCCATCTATCCCGCTGGCACAAAATCCCATGCTCCCCTGCGTACAGGATGGTATTGGCAAGACACTGGTGCATAAGATGGACCTACATAGTTTTGCTGACCTGTATCCAGATAACACTTTTAGATCCCCACCGGCCGCAGATGAGGGTCAGATAGTACCATTTGCTGAAATGTTCTTATATCATAAACTGCGTGCAGCCTGCCGGGCCCTTTGCGAGGGCTTTCCGGTGGCCCCACCGCCCCTGCCTGCATTGGAAAACTTGTTGCGCTCTCCATCTCCCCGGAGACTTATTACGCGTCTTTATACACACATGCAAAACACCGCCCCGCTGGTGAAACCCCAAGCCCTCCAATGGTGGAATGCCGAGCTCCCTACTCCTTTAACTGAGGATCAATGGAACTTCTGCTGTGGCCAACTCACTGAACTCTCCCTAACTATCGACTTCGCTTGATTCATTTTAAATATCTAAATAGATTTTATAGGACACCTGTGGGTTTGTGCCATATGGGGCTAAGGGATGATGAAAGTTGTTGGCGATGCGGTTTTACTCCAGCCTCTTTTCTTCACATGGCGTGGGATTGCCCGAGACTTGCTGCATTTTGGTCCACCATTTTTACATCAGTGAATCAAATAATTGGAGCAAAGATTGCCCCATCCCCCATGTTGGGCCTACTGAGCTACGTTAAAGATACTCCACCCAAGATGCGCAAACTGCATGCCCTCCTCTTGCTATTTGCTAAGCGCCAAGTTGCAGTATATTGGGGTAAGAAGAAGGCGCCTTCAGTTCAGGGGTGGATCGGGGATGTCACATATGGCCATACACAGCTGAACCTGTTTTGGGAACTCATGCCCCCTGCTTCTAGACCACATGATATCTGGGAACCGTTTATAGGGTGGGCGCAGGAGCAGCAACAGGGGAATGCGGGAGTTCAGGCAAGTGACACCTCAGCGAGTAACATGTCGTGATTTGGTATTGGTTGTGTTTTCTTTTGGTTCTTCCTGTATCTGTTAATTCCTAAGCTAGGCATGCACGATCGGGCGTAACAAATGTACTCCAGACCCTACATGTGATTTTCTGTTATGCTTATTTATACTGGGCAAGTGACAATGGGTGGGTAAGGATGTGTCCTTATTCAGACGTGGGCGTGTGGATCGCAGATGATTAACCCACTGCTATGTAATGTAAAACCGTGATACTGCAAGCTCCTGTAACAATGATAACATGCTGGCTGTTGAGTTGTATTTTTGAATTTTTCAAAATGTCAATAAAAAATAAAAAATAAAAAAAAGTACAGGCAGAGGCCTAAAGTGAATGGGACTGATGTTGAGGCTATCAGAAACACAGGGGCTAGTGTAACTATGGTCCTGGTCGAGCTGGTGCCTCCAGGGAGGTTGCTACCTGGTGAGTTTCACCAGGTGACTTATGCAGACAGCACTACCAAACTCCATCCAATGGATGTGGTGGATTTGGAATGGGGAGGTGCGACAGGCCCTATGAAGGTAGCTGTGTCAAAGGTGCTCCCAGTCCAGTGTTTACTGGGCAATGATCTTGAAGCCTCTGTGTGGTCAGAGGTGGAGAGAGGACTCCATATGAAAATATTGGAGCTCCCTGAGTGGGTATGTGCTGTGACTAGGTCACAGACTAGCCAGAAGGGGAGGGGCTGGACACTTGGACCCAGGAACAAAGGGGCAAGCATCCAAGGACAAGGGCACTGGTCCTGGTGAGCCAGCCCAGGGAACTCCAGAGGTGCAGGAAGAACCTAACCCTAATGGGGAGGATCTGGCCTCTGAGGGAGGGACTCCATCCCTGCCAGAGCTGTCAGATTTGGCAGAACTGACAGGAGCAGGTGGACCCTCCAGAGAGGAGTTCAGTAAGGGACAGCGTGACTGTCCCACCCTTGAGAGCTTGAGGCGGATTGCTTCCAAGCAAGAAGAAGGGGATGATAGTGGGTTTCATATAATCTACTGGGAAGATGGACTGCTTTATACTGAGGCCAGAAACCTCAAGGAGGGGGCCACCAGGAGGTTGGTGCTACCCCAGAGGTACAGAGAGTTCATCCTGACTTTGGGTCATGATATCCCCTTGGCAGGACATTTGGGACAGACAAAGACATGGAACCGGTTGGTGAACCATTTCTACTGGCCCCATATGTCTGAGAAGGTAAAGGAGTTTTGCAGCTCCTGTGTCACCTATCAGGCCAGTGGCAAGGCAGGGGGCAAGACAAAGGCTTCCCTAATACCACTGCCAGTGGTTGGGGTTCCTTTTGAAAGGGTGGGGATAGACATTGTTGGTCCCCTTGACCCACCTACTGCATCAGGGAATAGGTATATCTTAGTGGTAGTGGACCATGCCACTAGGTACCCTGAAGCAATCCCTCTTAGAACCATTGATGCTCCTGCAGTGGCTAGAGCACTGCTTGGTGTGTTCACCAGAGTGGGTTTTCCAAAGAGGTGGTGTCAGATAGGGGCACGGATTTCCTGTCCAGCTATCTGACTGCTATGTGGGATGAGTGTGGTGTCAACTACAAGTTCACCACCCCTATCACCCACAAGCAAATGGTCTTGTTGATAGATTCAACAAAACCCTGAAGGGCATGATAAATGGGTTGTCAGAGAAACTCAGGAGGAGATGGGATGTTCTCCTCCCATGCTTATTGTTTGCCTACAGGGAGGTGCCACAGAAAGGGGTTGGTTTCAGTCCCTTTGAGTTGTTGTTTGGACACCCTGTGAGGGGGCCATTGAGCCTGCTGAGAGAGTCTTTAGAGAAGCCTCTTAAAGAAGCAAAGGACAATGTGCTTGACTATGTGCTAGGCCTGAGATCTAGAATGGCAGAGTACATGTACAAGGCAAACAGGAAACTGGAGGCCAGCCAGGAGCTCATGAAGCACTGGTATGATCAAAAGGCTACTATGCCTGAATATACTCCAGGACAATTGGTGTGGGTGTTGGAGCCTGTGGCTCCCAGGGCCCTCCATGACAAGTGGAGTGGGCCCTATCCAATCTTAGAAAAGAAGGGTGAGGTTACCTATTTGGTTAACCTTGGCACCCCCAGGAACCCTCATAGGGTCCTGCATGTGAATAGATTGAAACCCCACCATGACAGGGCAGACATGACCATGTTATTGGTCACTGATGAGGGTGTGGAGGAGGAAACTGAGCCTGTGCCCGACCTCCTCTCCACTAATGTGCAAGATGGGTCAGTGGAAGGGGTGATACTCTCTCCCAAATTGACAGACCAGCAGCACAGAGACTGTAAGCAAGTGCTGGAGCAGTTTGCTGGCCTGTTCTCTTTGATCCCAGGCATCACCGAGTGGTGTGTGCACCACATTGACACTGGTGACAGCCTACCTGTCAAAAATAAACTGTACAGGTTGTCTGACCATGTAAGAGCCAGCATTAAAGCTGAGGTTGCTAAGATGCTAGAATTGGGGGTAATTGAACCGTCTGAGAGTCCATGGGCCAGTCCAGTGGTGCTGGTGCCTAAACCTAGTCCTCAGGGGGACCCAAGGAGTTAAGGTTCTGTGTGGACTACAGAGGATTGAATGCAGTCACAAAGACTGACGCTCACCCTATACCTAGAGCTGATGAGCTCATTGATAGGTTAGGGGCTGCTAAGTACCTGAGTACTTTTGATTTGACTTCAGGTTACTGGCAGATTGCCCTCACTGATGGAGCAAAGGAGAGGTCAGCATTCTCCACACCAGAGGGACATTATCAGTTGAAGGTAATGCCCTTTGGCTTAAAGAATGCACCTGCCACCTTCCAAAGGTTGGTGAACAGGGTCTTGTCTGGGTTGGAACAGTTCAGTGCAGCTTACCTGGATGATATAGCTGTATACAGTTCTACCTGGGGGATCACTTAAGCCACCTAAGGGAAGTGCTTCAGGCCATGCAGCAGGCAGGCCTGACTATTAAGGCAAGCAAGTGCCAAATAGGGCAGAGTTCTGTGGTGTACCTGGGCCACCTGGTAGGTGGGGGCCATGTACAGCCTCTCCAAGCTAAAATCCAAACTATTTTGGATTGGACAGCTCCTGTTACCCAGACTCAGGTCAGGGCATTTCATGGACTGACAGGGTACTATAGAAGGTTTGTTCAAAATTATGGGACCATTGTGGGGCCCCTAACAGAACTCACTTCTAAAAAGAGGCCCAAAAAGATGGATTGGACTCCAGAGTGTCAGAAGGCTTTTGACACTCTGAAAGTTGCTATGTGTTCAGCACCAGTGTTGCTGGCCCCTGACTACACAAAAGAATTTGTGGTTCAGACAGATGCTTCAGAACAAGGGATTGGGGCAGTGTTGTCACAGCTAAATGAAGAGGGCCTTGATCAGCCAGTTGCCTTTATTAGCAGGAGGCTTCTTCCCAGAGAGCAGAGGTGGAGTGCCATTGAGAGAGAAGCTTTTGCTGTGGTTTGGTCCCTGAAAAAGTTGAGACCATATTTGTTTGGGCCTCACTTTCGTGTTTAAACTGACCACAGGCCTCTCAGATGGCTCATGCAGATGAGAGGGAGAATCCCAAGCTGTTAAGGTGGTCCATTTCCCTACAGGGAATGGACTTTACAGTGGAACACAGACCTGGGGTTGCCCATGCAAATGCAGATGGACTTTCCAGGTTTTTCCACTTAGCTGACGAAGACTACCAGGGTGTAGGTTAGTAACCCATCACCTTTCGTTTGGGGGGGCTGTGTTGCAAAGTCATCATGTGCCGTGGGAACCCCCAACTTTTTGCTGACTGGTACTGGTGGTAGCTGACTCTGACTGACCCTGGGCTCTGCCTAACCAGGCCCAGGGCCAGTGCTATGCTGAAAACACTTCGCATACAGTGAAAACACCTACATACACTAGGGTACACTAAGGGTTGGGGTACCCCTGTAATTGGCATGGCCTACCCCATAGGGCCCTAGTACATATTAGGGCAGGGGGATTGAAACTACCTATCAGTCCCTAGTATAAATAGGGCATGGCAGTTTAGAGGCCAGCAGACCTTTCTGCACTTGCATGTGTGTACTGCTGAAGCCTGGGGTATTTTTAAAAGTGGCTCTGTGTGGCAGGACTGCTTTTAAAAAATAAATTGTGCCCAAACTCGACTTTTGTGTTTGGGGCACTTAAAAATGGATAACCTACAATGTTTTGGCATATTAGGAACCCCCAGGGTCTCCCCTAGGTGTCCCAGGGCTGGGGGGGGGGGGGGGTCAGGTATCTATAAGGTAGACCCAAATAAAATGAGTTTTATATGCCCTGGGTAAAGTGAAATTTCACATTTCACTCCCCACATTGTGATAAAGTGCTGCTCAAATTCGACTTTGATGCTAGAAGCACTGTGGAGGGAGGATCTGCAATATTTCTACAGATTCAGAACCCCTAAAGTCTCCCCTAGTTGTTCCATGGGGTGGGGGCCCTGTAGATATAGGCAGAGTACTTGTAAAATATGTTTTTATAAGGCCTGGTGCTGGAAAAATGGCCCAAGTCATTTTTCCCATTGCAAATCCCATGCCACATAGGTTAACATGGCAAGAGGTTATTAACTAATAACTCCTGATAGGAGAATAATAGAACTTCCATTCAAAGACTTCCCAGAATGGTAGTGATAAATCCAACAATATGATATTGTTGAATTTCTCCTAAAATGTACAGACAAGAAGTTATAAGACTTTCTTCTTTGTAGGTCCAGATTCAGCCTTCCAGTGGTCTGTCCTGATTGGTCAGAGTTAAGTGGGTGAGCCTGGCAGCTTTGAAGAGGTGATAAAGAGCCCCTGGGATTAACCAGCTCTGCTGGGAGGGCAGTGTGCTGCTACACAGGAATGCCAGAGCAGGGGGAGGAGTCTTAAACCATGGTCTTCAAAGGAAAGGGGAAGGCCTCAGTGTCAGTTACCACTCTTTTGACCCCAAGCCAGAGCTAGGATTAAGGAAGGAATGAGCAGATGCAAGGGGGAGAGTCTATGGAAATTATCCATCCTAGGGGTGTGTTTATCCAGCTCTTAACTCCCTGCTGGAAAATCAGCCATTATGAATTTGGAGGATTTGGTGCAATCTGGGACAAAATAATGCCACACTCTACAGGATGTGGTCATACCCTTGGGGAGTTACCCTGCTCCCATTGGTCAGGAGTGACCTCCTGCTTGACCCAGAGAACTTGGAATAAGTATCTGAGAGGGGTAGAGCCCTTCAGATCTGCTGCTTGAAACTGAAGAAAGCAAGACATTGTGCCAAGCTGAGAAGTTTTGCTGTGCAAATTCTAAGGCCTGACCTCTGAAGCCTGCACCATCAGAAACTACAGCCCTGTGGACTACCTTGCTGAAAAAGAAGTAAAGAGTGGACTCTCTGCAAGCTACAGGTTAACAGAGCTCACCTGGACCCTCACCACCAAGGATCATCAACCTGGGGAACTACCAGTCGATTTGTAAGGGTTACGTCCAAGTGGATTGTGGGAACTGAAGTCCTCAACTTTCAAGGACCATCTTGGAGCTTCCAGACCCTTGGAGTGAGTTTGAGACACTTTTGGACCCTTTGAGGAACTTCAGGAAGAAGTTCAAGAAGTTTGGAGAACTTTGGAGGAACTTTGAAAAAAAGCTCCATAGAGGGACCGACTCAACCTGGTCAGCCAAGCCGCCTGCCTTCAACCGCGAGCGGGCCAAGCCATCCAGGTTCGTCACGCTAAAAGCTCCGTCGGTCCAACTTCCAGAGGATGACCGGGAGTAGAAGAAATCCGAGGCTGGCGAACCCTCACCGAATCCGGCCTGGTGAAGAGCATCGAGGGACCCCACGAGAAAAAGCTCCAGAAAAGTTTCTAAGTCCGCTCGTAGAAAAGGTGACCAGGAGCAACCGCGAAAGCCAAGCCGCCTGCCTTCAACCGCGTGTCGGCCTGGATCCTGAGTTTGCTCCGCTGGAATGCTCCAGAGGTCGAACCACAAAAGTTTCTAAGTCCGAACGTAGAGAGGTGACCGGGAGCTCATCGCAAGGCAAGCCGGCAAACCCTCACCGAATCCGGACGGGCTGAGAGCTTCGAGGGACCTCGGGGAGAAAAGCTCCAGAAAAGTTTCTAAGTCCAAAGGTAAAAACTGTGACCGGGACCTTCCGCGTGGGGTATCCGCTCAGGGCTCCATCGCAGTTGGCCTGTAACTTTGACTTTGGGTCGGTCTATCGCGAGCCTGTATCCCAATATGGTGCTATAAGCTTCTAAGTGCCATATTTTGCTAAATCTTTGAAAATTCATATCTCCGGTTCCCTACATTGGATTTTTCTCGTTTTGGTGTCATTTTAAAGATACAAATATTTCCTATTTTTATAAATTGGTGTTGATTTTTATTATGTGTTGTGTCTTAATTATTTACTGAATTGGTGTTTTTAAATGCTTTACATACCTGTCTTTGAAGTTAAGCCTGCCTGTTCGCAGCCATGTTACCAAGGGTTGAGCATAGGAATAATTTTCTAAGACCTATTCTGAGCCCTATACTGTGTTAGTGGCCTTATTGCCAGTGGCAGACCTACATTTGCCCCTACCAATAATCCACTTTCCAACATTTGGTGCTCAGCGGTGTGGATGAGGACTTGTGTTTAAAAGTACACCTTTCAGCAAAGTGAATTAAGATTATAAAAATCCTCTAAATTGCCTTAGAACAAAACTTTTGAGTTTGATTTTTGGAATTTGGACTAAACTGTTTTTAATCCATTGTTTTGATTTTTCCAAATTGTTCTAAGTCTGTTGTGCCTAGTTTTTGTGACCCAAAACTAAGGAACCATGGAGCTGGACCTGGCTAAACTGTCCCAGTTTAAGATGGCTGATCTTAGGGAACAGTGTAGGTTTAGGGGCTGCCTGCTTTCAGGAAGCTTAAGAAGGCAGGGTTGCTTGAGTCCCTAAAGGCCTGGGCTGGGGCAGCTGAGGAGAGTCAAGGGGGATAGAGGGTGTCCCCCCAACCTCATCCAAGAGGAGGTTGCGGATGATGCCTCTTCCGTTTTATCTAGTGTTAGCCATATGAATCCAGATGGTGGGAGTGGGGAAGGGTCCCTTACTCAGGGACCACCACCGTCCCTTGCAGAGAGACAGCTTAAGGCTAGGCCTGGGCGGAAAACTATGCTACGCTCGCGTAATTTGCGTAGTTTGCGCAACTACGCGCTATGCGAATTGCACGTAACACAGTGCAAAACGCGTAGCGTACCGGGCATTTTTGCTTGCTCGCGGTCCTCAACGTCAAGTTGGCGACCGCGAGCGAGCAAAATGACATCCCGAGCGAGACTTTTCCTCGTTCGCGATCAGCAACATCAAGTTGCCGATCGCGAGCGTGGAAAATAAACCTCCCGGCGAGATTCTCAACGCGGGGAGGTCAGGTTTCTCATTGCGAGTGGTCGCGTATGCTCGCTACCGCTCGCGATGAGAAACTACCAGTCCGCGTTGAGAAAACTGCCGCTCAAGTACAAATCTACTCGAGCGGCAGAAAACGACCGCTTGCACTGTGCAAGATGCCGTTTGCAATGAATGCACAGTGCGGACAAGCATCCGGCACTGTGCAATCATTGCGAACAGCATTTCCTACCGCACTACGCAGTTCACGTAGTGCTACGCGTAGCTCGCGTAGTGCGAAGTGCACTTCACGTAGCTACGTGTAGCGCTACTACGCGAACTACGCCCAGGGTTACTTAAGGCTCAATTAGCTTTGATAGCGTTGGAGCAGAGGAAACTGGAATTGGCTGAGAAGAGATGGGAGAGGGAGGAGGCGTTGAAAAGAAATGGTGGCAGTGAAAATGATGAAGATTTTGAAATGTCCAGAGGTGGTGCATTTGATCACAAACTTCCCAAGGGTATAGTACCCAAGTACACTGAGGGGGATGACATTGAGAAGTGGCTAGCAGCTTTTGAGAGAGCCCTTAGAATGAGTAGGGTCCACTCTAGGTATTGGGGTGCACTCCTGTGGGAGTTGATTCCAGTAGCTGGGAGGGATAGACTCCTGACCCTGAAGGGAGAGGATGCAGAATCATACCAGCAGATGAAGGCATGCTTAGTCAAGAGGCTTGGTCTGACTCCAGAGCAGTACAGGGTGAAGTTTAGAGGCACCCAGAAATTGAGTTCAAAGTCTTGGGTAGACTTTGTGGACGTTTGAGTGAAGGCACTGGAAGGATGGATTGTTGGTAACAAAGTTGACACATATGAGGGATTGAATAATTTGTTTTTGAAAGAACATATTTTGACTCATTGTGCAGAAGAGAAGTTACGCCAGTATCTAGTGGACTCTAAGCTGACAGACCCCAGAGAGCTGGGAGAAGCAGCTGATGAGTGGGTGAGAACCCGGGTTTCCATTCAGCACCAGGGGGTGACCAGAAGAAAGGACAGCCCCTCCCCAGGCGAAAACCCAGGGAAAAGAAGGTCAAAACCAGAAGGAGTCCTCCGAAGACCCACAAAAACCTGCACAAGGAGGGGGGCCCCCGAGCCAACCCAAATTCAAAGGGAGGGGGTATCAAGGAAAGAATGGTATGTTCTTTGATCCCTCAAAGGTGGGTAAGTGCTTTGACTGTAACCAGCCAGGGCACAAACAGGGAGATGCTGTCTGTGCCAAGAAGCTCCCCCCTAAGGGGCCATCCACAGGGATTGCCAGTGTAAGTGTAGGGGTGGAGAGTGGTGCCCCAGAGAGGGGTAGTCAGGTGGCGGAAGCAACCTTAGTGTCCCTGGGTGGGGTTAATATTGCAACCCTTGCTGCCTTACCTCCAAACATGGACAAGTACAGGTAGAGGCCTGGGGGGGCGTGGCTTGCCGAGCAGCGGAATGGGCGCTCTGTAAGTGAGCTCCCCCGGCCGGGGATTAATCCTTATCTTATCCTAGCAAACGGAGAGTTGCTGCTAAGTCTGACACCGACCTGCAGTGGCGGAACAACTGTGGAGCTGAGCGCTGTGACTCCCGTCAGCGCCCGGGGCTCCAGAGCGGAGATACACGGCGGCGAGTGAGTAGCCCGATTGCCTGAAGAGCTCTGGTCGCGGTGTGGGTGGGCGGCCCCGAAACTCGAGCCCGCGGCTGCTGGTGCACTTTGAGGCGAGAATCAGCTGCGGAGTGCTCGACCCCCTGCTTGCTGAAACCCCTGGACCGCGACACTGACCCGACAGGCGGGACAGAGAGCACCTGAATTTGCTGCTCGTATACCCTGTTTGGTGAGGAGCTGTCTGTCTGAAGTGGGAGAGGAGACAGGGCCTTGGATGGTGGGACCGCCATTTTGTGACCGCATCGGAGCTGGGCAGTGCCTGAAGGGGGCCGAGAAGGCGGGCGAGTTCTGCCGGGATTGCTCTCGCGACCTCGCTGCCTGTACCGTTGCACCCGCTGCCCTGGACGAGGTGAGGCCCGGTGACACTGCGGAGCTCGGCGGCGATTTCCACACCGCAGCCGCCATTTTGTAACGGGGCTATTGCTAGCTGGGGCCCGGCGGTGGCTGAGAGTGCGGCCGATTTGTGCAGTAGTTACTCTGAATAGCGCGTCATTATTTACCTGTGGCCCCTGGAATTCATTAACAAGGAATACATTCTGACCGGAGCTGGGGTAACTGCCGAGGCCCGTTTGCGGACCCCTGTGTGTGCGGTGGTGGAGGCCTAGAGGAGAACGAGGGAGCTGTACGCACCAGACTCTGTGGCAGCCGGGAGGCTTGTTGTTGGTGGTGCCCTGCATGGCTGTGGAGGTGTGATTTGGTTAGCACCGGAGGGAGCCTGACCTGGTTGAGGTGAGAGAAGTTAATGTGCCCTGGAGGAATCGTTGGTGTGTGGGTCGCTGTATCTGGAGGCTGCGGCACGAAATCCTGGTCTGAGCCCCGACAAAGTTCTACGTATCTCTACACTTTCACATTCCGCCCGCAGGCATGGGCAAACAGGACGCTAAGCAGCCGAAACTCACCTTTGAAAATAAAAGAAACATGCGGCATACGGAATCAGACCCCGACGCGCACACGGAGAGTCAGCATGACACGCAGGCGGAAGATCATGGAGAGGACCTACGGACCCTCATGCTGGAGATGCGCTCGAGTCTACGAAATATTGATACCAAGCTGGACACCCTCACCATGCAGCTGGACTCGGTAAAGACCCAAGTAGCGGCACACAAAACCCGCCTGGATGTCCTGGAAAACCGAAATACCGAGTTCCACGAATTTCAAGTGAAAACCAAGGAGCAATTGCTAAATATGGATAAAATGTTGGGGATAATTCGAGCCAAGAATGAGGATTTAGAGGCGAGGTCACGCAGAAATAATCTGCGTATTACTGGGATTCCGGAGATGACAGCCATATCCAAGATGGAGACCTTCATAGCGGACTTGCTCCATGAACTCTTTGACCCCCATCTATCGTCTGTATTTGTGGTGGAGAGGGCGCATAGGTCACTGGGTCCGAAACCTCCAGTGGGAGCAACTCCTAGGCCTATCTTGGTGAAACTACTGAATTATCAAGACAGAGACCTCATACTATGGCTAGCTAGAGAAAAGGGACGTATCTCACACAAGGGCAACACCATCTCGTTCTACCCTGACTTTACACCAGCTGTACAGGCGGCACGGCGTGAATTTCTACCGGCGAAACGTATCCTACTACAAGCTCAAATCCCGTACTCCTTACTTTACCCGGCGAAGCTCAAGGTCTCTCATGAGGGCACTTCCCACTTTTTCACTGCTGCAAAATCTGCCTTGAAGTTCGCCAAGCATGTTGGTGGAAAACGACCCAAAGACGCTCGAGATTCTGAGATGTCCGACGCAGACCGACTCAGCGACAATGACTGAAATGGGTATCGTACTGTTATGTAGCATGGAGGCTGGGTCGAAAGAGGATGTGGGGTGGGGTGCTACTGCATTTTGAAATTACCACTGAATTTGGATTACGCAGTATTGTTCAGACTTTGATCTGTTGTTTGGGACTTGCAACACACTCCGCAGTACTCCTGGCCACCGTGTATGTACGGGGTAGTGTGCCAGGTTTGCTGCGCCCCCATGGGAGGTTTCCCTGTACTGATATGTACCTATTGTTTTTTTTTTGTTTATTTAGGGTGGGATACTCTACAACCTGATTGGGGGTTTGGAGTGGGTGGTGGGTGGAGGGGGGGAATTGGTTCTATGTTGTTTGCCAGTATGTCCGCATTCTGTTGGCCACGATGCACGGTTTGGTTTGGGAAGACAACGCGCTGCCATAACCCACGTTCTTTATTTCAATGCACATGGTATAACACCACGCCAAAGCATTAAATGTTCTCACGTGGAATATCAGAGGTCTGAATGACTGTAGGAAGTCTAGACTTGTGCATGCCTATTTAGCTCGCCACGATATAGATGTGTGTATATTACAGGAGAAACACCTCAATGTACAACCATCCCCTCGGCTCAGGCACAACAGGTGGGGGTATATATATTCCTCCATATACTCCAATTATTCTCGAGGGGTGGCTGTGTTGTTTAAGAGGGGCCTGGATTGGCGTGAAGGCGACATTTATGGAATCCCGAGGGTAGATATCTTCTTGTGCAGGGAACACTGGGTGGAATCCCACTGGGGATAGTGGCTGTGTATGGCCCTAACGTGGACTCCCCAATTTTTTCCAGGCTCTTTGGACCAGGGTTAGGGCAACTGGTTGTAGTACAATTTTATGGGGGCGATTTTAATGTTATTTTGGATGATGCACTGGATAGGAAGGGTGCGGCCAGATCATTGCATCCTGCTGCTGGTGCTGCCCTGACTGCTATCATTTCTTATGGGGATCTAGTTGACATATGGCGCAGGAGGCACCCTCTGGTCAGGGAGGGGACCTGTATTTCAGACCATCATAGTGCCTGGTCCCGTTTGGACTTCTGGTTGGTCTCGCGGGATGTAGCTACATGGACTTCCGACATCCTGCACCTACCACGATCCCTATCGGACCATGCTCCATGTCAGCTGCAACTGGCGCTCCCCGACTCACTTCCCCGAGCGTTCTCCTGGCATCTCCCACCACATGCCCTACTAGATGAGGCGTTCAAGGAAGAAATCCGGACGGATATTTCTGACTACTTCGCCCTCAATGTTGGCTCCGTAGATACCGAGGCCTCCTTATGGGAGGCGTTCAAGGTGGTTATTAGGGGCAGTGCATTGCCCGTCAAGCGGGAGTTTTAAAAGCCATTAGGGGTACACTCGCCTCCCTGGAGGCTCAAATTAAGGTGCTCGAGGAGCAATTTTACTCCACAAACGAACACGCCACTATCGCCCTTCTGAAATATAAATGATTGGATTACGCCGAAGAGGCACAACGAGAAGTTAAATTCTTAGGGAAATATGCGGAGGCACGAAGGTACCGAGAGGGCGATAGACCGGGACGGACGTTGGCTGGTCTACTTCGACCGCCCAGATCTGCTGCATATATACATGAATTGTCCACTGCACAGGGCACTGCTGTAAGGGGTCAAACTGATATCTTAGATGCATTCTACACATTTTATTCTCAGTTATACACTGCCACTCAGGAGACCTGTCCCGAGGGAATGCAATCCTTTCTTGATTCATTGGCGTTAGTCTGGTTTAATCAAAACTACAGAGAGTACATGGACTTCCCGATTACGGTGGAAGATGTAGCCCAGGTCATAAAAGGTCTCCCGCTTGATAAGGCTCCCGGGCCTGACGGCTTGACCACCTCCTTCAACAAAACGTATGTCGAGGAGCTGGCGCCTAGACTGTTGGCATTGTATGAGGAGGCCCAAACTGATGGTGTCTTACTACCGTCCATGAGGGAAGCTATCATTATCTCTCTATTGAAACCTGGTAAGCCGGAAACGGAGCTGGATTCCTACCGGCCGTTATCAATGATAAACGTGGATGTTAAAATCCTAGCCAAGTTGCTTGCTAGTAGGTAACAGCCCCTACTTCCCCTTGATGCTCTCCCCGACCAGTCAGGGTTTATTCCTGGGCGGTCGACTTCTCACAACTTACGTACTGTCTTTTCAGTGCTGCATTACCTGCACCCTGATGTGCGAGCTGCGGTTGTCTTTTTGGACGCCACCAAGGCGTTTGATACGCTTGAGTGGCCATACCTATTCGCTATACTAGGCCGCATGGGTTTCAGCCCGCTCTTCATAAACCGCATCAGGCTGCTCTACACTCTGCCCACTGCCCGGATTAGGGTGAATGGCATGCTCTCGGCCCCGTTCCCCATTACGCGAGGCACCAGGCAGGGATGCCCTCTTTCCCCCTTGCTTTTCGCTATTGCGATGGAGCCACTGGCTGCACGTATCAGGCAACACCATATGGCTAGGGGCATAGGGTTTAGCACTAGGAGCCTTCTCATTTCGCTGTATGCGGACGATGTCACCCTTTATGTTATAAATCCTGAGGACAACCTGGATCCTATTTTAAGGGAGTTTATCTGTTTCGGGGGCCTAGCCGGTGTCTGCATCAACCGGGCAAAGTCTGTGGTGTTCCCACTTCCCTCTCACAGATGGCACGCCACAGGTGACATCTGAGTTTCCTTTGAAGTGGGAGGACGAGGTAGTCAAATACCTGGGCATATGGCTTAGTCATACCACGCAGGAGGTGTGGAATCTTAACTACGGACGCGCAATCACATGGTTGGAAGAGAAGGTCAAAATATGGGCTAAGCTCCCTTTATCCTTGGCAGGGAAGATTGCGCTAGCTAAGATGGTTATCCTACCGAAAGTTTTGTATTTGTTCGTTAACGTCCCGGTCCCCCTCACGCAGCATTTTTTCAGACCTTGAGATCGCTGTTGGTCTCCCTGGTGTGGGCGGGTGGACAGGCCAGAATCTCCTGGGAATTATTGGCACTCCCGTTGAAGCAGGGGGGCTGGGAGCACCGGATATGAAACTCTACGCCCTTTGCGCTCAGGCCCAATTTCTGCACTATTGGGTTCACCCGACGCCCTTCCAACCCCACGTTGCAGTTGAGGCTGACGCGGAGGCGCCTGTTCCCCTTAAGGTGGCACTCTACCAATCGGCACGTCACCCTCGTGGCGACATCGACACCTCTGGGACATTGCGCTGGGCATGGGACGAGCTGCGCAAGAGAGCGAACATTCCGATATTATATGCCCCATCTATCCCGCTGGCACAAAATCCCATGCTCCCCTGCGTACAGGATGGTATTGGCAAGACACTGGTGCATAAGATGGACCTACATAGTTTTGCTGACCTGTATCCAGATAACACTTTTAGATCCCCACCGGCCGCAGATGAGGGTCAGATAGTACCATTTGCTGAAATGTTCTTATATCATAAACTGCGTGCAGCCTGCCGGGCCCTTTGCGAGGGCTTTCCGGTGGCCCCACCGCCCCTGCCTGCATTGGAAAACTTGTTGCGCTCTCCATCTCCCCGGAGACTTATTACGCGTCTTTATACACACATGCAAAACACCGCCCCGCTGGTGAAACCCCAAGCCCTCCAATGGTGGAATGCCGAGCTCCCTACTCCTTTAACTGAGGATCAATGGAACTTCTGCTGTGGCCAACTCACTGAACTCTCCCCTAACTATCGACTTCGCTTGATTCATTTTAAATATCTAAATAGATTTTATAGGACACCTGTGGGTTTGTGCCATATGGGGCTAAGGGATGATGAAAGTTGTTGGCGATGCGGTTTTACTCCAGCCTCTTTTCTTCACATGGCGTGGGATTGCCCGAGACTTGCTGCATTTTGGTCCACCATTTTTACATCAGTGAATCAAATAATTGGAGCAAAGATTGCCCCATCCCCCATGTTGGGCCTACTGAGCTACGTTAAAGATACTCCACCCAAGATGCGCAAACTGCATGCCCTCCTCTTGCTATTTGCTAAGCGCCAAGTTGCAGTATATTGGGGTAAGAAGAAGGCGCCTTCAGTTCAGGGGTGGATCGGGGATGTCACATATGGCCATACACAGCTGAACCTGTTTTGGGAACTCATGCCCCCTGCTTCTAGACCACATGATATCTGGGAACCGTTTATAGGGTGGGCGCAGGAGCAGCAACAGGGAATGCGGGAGTTCAGGCAAGTGACACCTCAGCGAGTAACATGTCGTGATTTGGTATTGGTTGTGTTTTCTTTTGGTTCTTCCTGTATCTGTTAATTCCTAAGCTAGGCATGCACGATCGGGCGTAACAAATGTACTCCAGACCCTACATGTGATTTTCTGTTATGCTTATTTATACTGGGCAAGTGACAATGGGTGGGTAAGGATGTGTCCTTATTCAGACGTGGGCGTGTGGATCGCAGATGATTAACCCACTGCTATGTAATGTAAAACCGTGATACTGCAAGCTCCTGTAACAATGATAACATGCTGGCTGTTGAGTTGTATTTTTGAATTTTTCAAAATGTCAATAAAAAATAAAAATATAAAAAAAGTACAGGCAGAGGCCTAAAATGAATGGGACTGATGTTGAGGCTATCAGAAACACAGGGGCTAGTGTAACTATGGTCCTGGTCGAGCTGGTGCCTCCAGGGAGGTTGCTACCTGGTGAGTTTCACCAGGTGACTTATGCAGACAGCACTACCAAACTCCATCCAATGGATGTGGTGGATTTGGAATGGGGAGGTGCGACAGGCCCTATGAAGGTAGCTGTGTCAAAGGTGCTCCCAGTCCAGTGTTTACTGGGCAATGATCTTGAAGCCTCTGTGTGGTCAGAGGTGGAGAGAGGACTCCATATGAAAATATTGGAGCTCCCTGAGTGGGTATGTGCTGTGACTAGGTCACAGACTAGCCAGAAGGGAGGGGCTGGACACTTGGACCCAGGAACAAAGGGGCAAGCATCCAAGGACAAGGGCACTGGTCCTGGTGAGCCAGCCCAGGGAACTCCAGAGGTGCAGGAAGAACCTAACCCTAATGGGGAGGATCTGGCCTCTGAGGGAGGGACTCCATCCCTGCCAGAGCTGTCAGATTTGGCAGAACTGACAGGAGCAGGTGGACCCTCCAGAGAGGAGTTCAGTAAGGGACAGCGTGACTGTCCCACCCTTGAGAGCTTGAGGCGGATTGCTTCCAAGCAAGAAGAAGGGGATGATAGTGGGTTTCATATAATCTACTGGGAAGATGGACTGCTTTATACTGAGGCCAGAAACCTCAAGGAGGGGGCCACCAGGAGGTTGGTGCTACCCCAGAGGTACAGAGAGTTCATCCTGACTTTGGGTCATGATATCCCCTTGGCAGGACATTTGGGACAGACAAAGACATGGAACCGGTTGGTGAACCATTTCTACTGGCCCCATATGTCTGAGAAGGTAAAGGAGTTTTGCAGCTCCTGTGTCACCTATCAGGCCAGTGGCAAGGCAGGGGGCAAGACAAAGGCTTCCCTAATACCACTGCCAGTGGTTGGGGTTCCTTTTGAAAGGGTGGGGATAGACATTGTTGGTCCCCTTGACCCACCTACTGCATCAGGGAATAGGTATATCTTAGTGGTAGTGGACCATGCCACTAGGTACCCTGAAGCAATCCCTCTTAGAACCATTGATGCTCCTGCAGTGGCTAGAGCACTGCTTGGTGTGTTCACCAGAGTGGGTTTTCCAAAAGAGGTGGTGTCAGATAGGGGCACGGATTTCCTGTCCAGCTATCTGACTGCTATGTGGGATGAGTGTGGTGTCAACTACAAGTTCACCACCCCCTATCACCCACAAGCAAATGGTCTTGTTGATAGATTCAACAAAACCCTGAAGGGCATGATAAATGGGTTGTCAGAGAAACTCAGGAGGAGATGGGATGTTCTCCTCCCATGCTTATTGTTTGCCTACAGGGAGGTGCCACAGAAAGGGGTTGGTTTCAGTCCCTTTGAGTTGTTGTTTGGACACCCTGTGAGGGGGCCATTGAGCCTGCTGAGAGAGTCTTTAGAGAAGCCTCTTAAAGAAGCAAAGGACAATGTGCTTGACTATGTGCTAGGCCTGAGATCTAGAATGGCAGAGTACATGTACAAGGCAAACAGGAAACTGGAGGCCAGCCAGGAGCTCATGAAGCACTGGTATGATCAAAAGGCTACTATGCCTGAATATACTCCAGGACAATTGGTGTGGGTGTTGGAGCCTGTGGCTCCCAGGGCCCTCCATGACAAGTGGAGTGGGCCCTATCCAATCTTAGAAAAGAAGGGTGAGGTTACCTATTTGGTTAACCTTGGCACCCCCAGGAACCCTCATAGGGTCCTGCATGTGAATAGATTGAAACCCCACCATGACAGGGCAGACATGACCATGTTATTGGTCACTGATGAGGGTGTGGAGGAGGAAACTGAGCCTGTGCCCGACCTCCTCTCCACTAATGTGCAAGATGGGTCAGTGGAAGGGGTGATACTCTCTCCCAAATTGACAGACCAGCAGCACAGAGACTGTAAGCAAGTGCTGGAGCAGTTTGCTGGCCTGTTCTCTTTGATCCCAGGCATCACCGAGTGGTGTGTGCACCACATTGACACTGGTGACAGCCTACCTGTCAAAAATAAACTGTACAGGTTGTCTGACCATGTAAGAGCCAGCATTAAAGCTGAGGTTGCTAAGATGCTAGAATTGGGGGTAATTGAACCGTCTGAGAGTCCATGGGCCAGTCCAGTGGTGCTGGTGCCTAAACCTAGTCCTCAGGGGGACCCAAGGAGTTAAGGTTCTGTGTGGACTACAGAGGATTGAATGCAGTCACAAAGACTGACGCTCACCCTATACCTAGAGCTGATGAGCTCATTGATAGGTTAGGGGCTGCTAAGTACCTGAGTACTTTTGATTTGACTTCAGGTTACTGGCAGATTGCCCTCACTGATGGAGCAAAGGAGAGGTCAGCATTCTCCACAACAGAGGGACATTATCAGTTGAAGGTAATGCCCTTTGGCTTAAAGAATGCACCTGCCACCTTCCAAAGGTTGGTGAACAGGGTCTTGTCTGGGTTGGAACAGTTCAGTGCAGCTTACCTGGATGATATAGCTGTATACAGTTCTACCTGGGGGATCACTTAAGCCACCTAAGGGAAGTGCTTCAGGCCATGCAGCAGGCAGGCCTGACTATTAAGGCAAGCAAGTGCCAAATAGGGCAGAGTTCTGTGGTGTACCTGGGCCACCTGGTAGGTGGGGGCCATGTACAGCCTCTCCAAGCTAAAATCCAAACTATTTTGGATTGGACAGCTCCTGTTACCCAGACTCAGGTCAGGGCATTTCATGGACTGACAGGGTACTATAGAAGGTTTGTTCAAAATTATGGGACCATTGTGGGGCCCCTAACAGAACTCACTTCTAAAAAGAGGCCCAAAAAGATGGATTGGACTCCAGAGTGTCAGAAGGCTTTTGACACTCTGAAAGTTGCTATGTGTTCAGCACCAGTGTTGCTGGCCCCTGACTACACAAAAGAATTTGTGGTTCAGACAGATGCTTCAGAACAAGGGATTGGGGCAGTGTTGTCACAGCTAAATGAAGAGGGCCTTGATCAGCCAGTTGCCTTTATTAGCAGGAGGCTTCTTCCCAGAGAGCAGAGGTGGAGTGCCATTGAGAGAGAAGCTTTTGCTGTGGTTTGGTCCCTGAAAAAGTTGAGACCATATTTGTTTGGGCCTCACTTTCGTGTTTAAACTGACCACAGGCCTCTCAGATGGCTCATGCAGATGAGAGGGGAGAATCCCAAGCTGTTAAGGTGGTCCATTTCCCTACAGGGAATGGACTTTACAGTGGAACACAGACCTGGGGTTGCCCATGCAAATGCAGATGGACTTTCCAGGTTTTTCCACTTAGCTGACGAAGACTACCAGGGTGTAGGTTAGTAACCCATCACCTTTCGTTTGGGGGGGGGGCTGTGTTGCAAAGTCATCATGTGCCGTGGGAACCCCCAACTTTTTGCTGACTGGTACTGGTGGTAGCTGACTCTGACTGACCCTGGGCTCTGCCTAACCAGGCCCAGGGCCAGTGCTATGCTGAAAACACTTCGCATACAGTGAAAACACCTACATACACTAGGGTACACTAAGGGTTGGGGTACCCCTGTAATTGGCATGGCCTACCCCATAGGGCCCTAGTACATATTAGGGCAGGGGGATTGAAACTACCTATCAGTCCCTAGTATAAATAGGGCATGGCAGTTTAGAGGCCAGCAGACCTTTCTGCACTTGCATGTGTGCACTGCTGAAGCCTGTGGTATTTTTAAAAGTGGCTCTGTGTGGCAGGACTGCTTTTAAAAAGTAAATTGTGCCCAAACTGGACTTTTGTGTTTGGGGCACTTAAAAATGAATAACCTAGAATGTTTTGGCATATTAGGAACCCCCAGGGTCTCCCCTAGGTGTCCCAGGGGTGGGGGGTCAGGTATCTATAAGGTAGACTCTTATAAAATGAGTTTTATATGCCCTGGGTAAAGTGAAATTTCACATTTCACTCCCCACATTGTGATAAAGTGCTGCCCAAATTCGACTTTGATGCTAGAAGCACTGTGGAGGGAGGATCTGCAATATTTCTACAGATTCAGAACCCCTAAAGTCTCCCCTAGTTGTACCATGGGGTGGGGGTCCTGTAGATATAGGCAGAGTACTTGTAAAATATGTTTTTATAAGGCCTGGTGCTGGAAAAATGGCCCAAGTCATTTTTCCCATTGCAAATCGCATGCCACATAGGTTAACATGGCAAGAGGTTATTAACTAATAACTCCTGATAGGAGAATAATAGAACTTCCATTCAAAGACTTCCCAGAATGGTAGTGATAAATCCAACAATATGATATTGTTGAATTTCTCCTAAAATGGACAGACAAGAAGTTATAAGACTTTCTTGTTTGTAGGTCCAGATTCAGCCTTCCAGTGGTCTGTCCTGATTGGTCAGAGTTAAGTGGGTGAGCCTGGCTGCTTTGAAGAGGTGATAAAGAGCCCCTGGGGTTAACCAGCTCTGCTGGGAGGGCAGTGTGCTGCTACACAGGAATGCCAAAGCAGGGGGAGGAGTTGTAAACCATGGTCTTCAAAGGAAAGGGGAAGGCCTCAGTGTCAGTTACCACTCTACTCTTTTGACCCCGAGCCAGAGCTAGGATTAAGGAAGGAATGAGCAGATGCAAGGGGGAGAGTCTATGGAAATTATCCATCCTAGGGGTGTGTTTAGCCAGCTCTTAACTCCCTGCTGGAAAATCAGCCATTATGAATTTGGAGGATTTGGTGCACTCTGGGACAAAATAATGCCACACTCTACAGGATGTGGTCATACCCTTGGGGAGTTACCCTGCTCCCATTGGTCAGGAGTGACCTCCTGCTTGACCCAGAGAACTTGGAATAAGTATCTGAGAGGGGTAGAGCCCTTCAGATCTGCTGCTTGAAACTGAAGAAAGCAAGACATTGTGCCAAGCTGAGAAGTTTTGCTGTGAAAATTCTAAGACCTGACCTCTGAAGCCTGCACCATCAGAAACTACAGCCCTGTGGACTACCTTGCTGAAAAAGAAGTAAAGAGTGGACTCCCTGCAAGCTACAGGTTAACAGAGCTCACCTAGACCCTCACCACCAAGGATCATCAACCTGGGGAACTACCAGTGGATTTGTAAGGGTGACGTACAATTGGATTGTGGGAACTGAAGTCCTCAACTTTGAAGGACCATCTTGGAGCTTCCAGACCCTTGGAGTGAGTTTGAGACACTTTTGGACCCTTTGAGGAACTGCAGGAAGAAGTTCAAGAAGTTTGGAGAACTTTGGAGGAACTTTGAAAAAAAGCTCCATAGAGAGACCGACATAACCTGGTCAGCCAAGCCGCCTGCCTTCAACCGCGAGCCGGCCAAGCCATCCAGGTTCGTCCCGCTAAAAGCTCCATCGGTCCAACTTCCAGAGTTTGACCGGGAGTAGAAGAAATCCGAGGCCGGCGAACCCTCACCGAATCCGGCCTGGTGAAGAGCATCGAGGGACCCAGCGAGAAAAAGCTCCAGAAACGTTTCTAAGTCCGCTCGTAGAAAAGGAGACCGGCAAGCCACCTGCCTTCAACCGCGTGTCGGCCTGGATCCTGGGTTTGCTCCGCTGGAACGCTCCAGAGGTCGAACCACAAAAGTTTCTAAGTCCGAATGTAGAGAGGTGACCGGGAGCTCATCGCAAGGCAAGCCGGCGAACCCTCACCAAATCCGGACGGGCTGAGAGCTTCGAGGGACCTCGGGGAGAAAAGCTCCAGAAAAGTTTCTAAGTCTGAAGGTAAAAACTGTGACCGGGACCTTCCGCGTGGGGTATCTGCTCAGGGCTCCATCGCAGTCGGCCTGAAACTTTGACTTTGGGTCGGTCTATCGTGAGCCTGTATCCCAATATGGTGCTATAAGCTTCTAAGTGCTATATTTTGCTAAATATTTGAAAATTCATATCTCCGGTTCCTTACATGGGATTCTTGTCGTTTTGGTGTCATTTTAAAGATAAAAATATTTCCTATTTTTATAAATTAGTGTTGGATTTTTATTATGTGTTGTGTCTTAATTATTTACTGAATTGGTGTTTTTAAATGCTTTTTATACCTGTCTTTGAAGTTAAGCCTGCCTGTTCGCAGCCATGTTACCAAGGGTTGAGCATAGGAATAATTTTCTAAGACCTATTCTGAGCCCTATACTGTGTTAGTGGCCTTATTGCCAGTGGCAGACCTACATTTGCCCCTACCAATAATCCACTTTCCAACACCTACCAATAGTAATTCAAGTTTGTAAGTCAAAAAACAGGTCCTCATTCTATCTCTTGCTATTTCAGTACTATAACACACCTGTTACATTGCTTAATGTAACACTATAAATTGCCTGTTTTCTCATACTTAATTTGTAATTCACGATGCAGGGTGGAGTACATATCGTTCTGCAAACATATATAACCAATGAATGCTGTGTTTTCTCTGTATGACGGATGTTTCTGGCTTGAAAACATCAAAAGGACATGACTACTAATTACCCATACTAACACTTTTCCACTTTAAAACGTGAGTAAAACAACAGATGAATATGTTTAATAATACAAAGCATCTTTTTTGAAAGACCATTATCTCCTCCTTTATATCCTTATATGAAACCAATGATGCAACTATTTTAAAACACAGAGTGAATATCAAGAGACTGCACAGTTCAAAACAATTAGCATAGACTGGAAACATATTAAACATACAGGACAAAATACACAATGTTTTTGGACGCCTTTAGTTCTTGGACATCTAGCAACAGAGATGAGAGCTGGTTTCATGTTATATTCAGCCTGTTCCAATGCAGAGTGAAGGAATCCCTTGGAACAGGCGTATTCATGTGAAGGAATCATGTCACAACCTTATTCATGCCAAGCACTGGGAAACCCTGTCGGGTAGCTACGCACTTTATAAAACCATAATAATAATAATAATAATAATAAGCTAAGTTGTCTTGTGCAGCAACAGATTTCCCAGTGCTATTCTGTATGCTGGGCTAGTACGTTTGCTCTTTATTAGAACTATGGGGCCGATTACGAGTTTGGCGGTCTGATGGACTGCCAAACCCGTGGTGGTGGTGTGGCTACTGCCGCACCCGGGGTCCGACTGCCGTATTCCGAGTTGGGTGGTCGGACCGCCATAGGACCGCTGCTACTGCCAGAGATCCACGATCCCTGGTGGTTTTGCAGTGGTCTGAGGCCCGCAATATGCTGGTGGTGCCGCTGCAGCACCGCCGAGCATATTACAAGTTTCCTCACCGTCACAGTTTTAATGGTGATGACCCCGCCATGAAAAGTGTGGTGGTGAGGAAACTAAGGGGGCCCTACAAGTGTTTTCCCTGCCACCATGTGATATCGGCTTCTCATCAGTTGAGCGGGTGATGGGAGCCTATATTGTGTGTCACACGGTGGGACTGTGTGAGTTGGCAGGTCTGCAGTCACTGTATCAAATGTTCCAGATACACAGTTTTTATGTATCACACTGGCCCATGCTCTCTTACAGCATTATTTAAGGTTTGGTGGCATGAGAGGACCACAGTAAGTATACAGGTCTTCTGCCATGTCAAACCTAAGGTACGAAAGCCTCGTGAGGAGGAAGCGGTAGGTTTCCAGCAGGAAAGCCTTAGCTGGCTCCACTGTATTTGACTAGAAGCCCATCCTTCACCAGGCAACTAGGGAATGAATGTCCAATGGCTCACCCTAATTATCGTCAGGCATTCCACCATTTTCTTCTCCTGCCCTGGTCTCTCACATGATGCATGGCAGAGTTGGCCATGAAAGGACAGATATATCCCAACCCATAAAGCAAAAAACTCCCTATGTTCACAGGAAATGTCTGTGCTTTTTTTCCTTACAGAAACTAACACCCACTTGGAGAGGTTGAGTCTGTAATACAAAACTAATGGCAGTCAAGCCACCATGATATTGCACGCTGCCCGATATTACATTTTTGATCAAAGTGCACCTTTCATGTCAGCGGAAATGCTGCCATAATAAAATTACCCACCTAGACACAGGGAAGTCTCTGTACAGCAGGCGGTCTGCCTTGGGATGGGCGAATATAGAAAAAGATGCAAAGTAATTGGGTATCCATTGTTTGGACAAATCTTTTGCGATAAGTAGGAATCATTACCATCTATAAAGTGAATTTTTGTTTTCTTCTTGAGTTATATCTAGCTGGACTATTGTTGCATTTCTATATAACTTACCCATCCTTCTGAGGCTTACAGCCAGCTCCTGTCCCTCCTATTTAAGTTGGGATGAGCGAAGGCGGGACCTCCATCACTGCGGTGGGCAGCCCTCTGCCTTTCACACACTGTTTATAGGTGACACCGAAGCACTCTAAATGTTACATATTTAATGCCTATGACCCGGAGAGCACTAATCTACAACATAGCATTCTCTTGTTACGACAAGGATCTAAACACCAGAATACTCTGATGGTTATATAGTTACTAGTGCTACAAAATAATATTTGCTGATTGCTTGTAACACTGAACGGAAGTTGTTTTATCTTACTTCCCAAAATGTCACTACTCTGGAGATTAGAAGGGCCACACATCTCAATGCTTAATTTCAGCCGGTGGTTTCCGGTGCTTGGTACTGGCACTTAATTGTCAACACCGGCACTTATGACATTGTGCCACATGGTGGCACTGTTTATCTAATTTTGAGATGAGCACAACAACAGTTGTTTATTTTTATAAAATGCATTAAAAATTACTATTACCTGCTACCCAATCCATTCTGATAGCTTTGGGGGCCTGGAATAGTCTGAATTGCCCTACTTGTAGGAGTGTAATGGTTAGCAGTTGCTTTGGTACTGTCATTGGCAGCACTGGCAGGGGCAATAGGTAGTGATAGCTGAGACGGCCTCCAAACGAGGGGCTTGGCACTGATTTATTTACAAATTAAGCACTGACACATCTCCTTAAGGGGCAGCAAAGTGAATGCTATGAAAATATACCTCAAAACCCCAGTAAACGTCATCAATCAAAGCAACATTCTAGAATGTTAATTGTTTCTGATTGTTGGTGTTGCAGCATTGAGAAACCAAACATTTCCCTTCACTGCACGGTCCCTTTAAATGTGCAGATGGGAGGGGCCAGACACTCCCTTAATTATGCGGATAAGCGGGGCACCACACTTCCTACTCTGGCTTTGGCTCTACAAATACTAGGAATAGCCCTGCATTGAGTTCTCATTTTTACAACCTTAAGAACCGGTAGATAGAGCAGCTCAAACCAGCTCTTCATAGCCACTTGGTAATGTTCATATGTGCACTTCAGAAACAGTAACATTTCTATGGTGTCAGAATGTGTCATATTTAAAATTCCAACTGTGAAACGGTAACACCTCTCCAGTGGTGCTCTAATTTGTTCAGTTTACATGTGCACTGGGGAAACTTACATTCTTCAGTTTCTAAAACAGTCTGTGTTGTGAGCAAACATAGCTCGCTGAGCAGTGGGAACGAGGCCATGTTAGAAACCTCATTTAGCCGTGTAATTACATTTTTTAACATTCATGGTGGCAGGAGGGCTCAATATGTTTTATGAGGCAAAAGATGAACTTGTAATAAAACCACTATTATTATACTATGACAATAACCTGGGTGTAAGAAATAGTGTTTTCTGCCACTTGAGTACTTGCTTAGGTGGAATAACGACTGAAACAATAGTTCTGATTGAAGACTTCACCATTTTGAAGCTTAAAGCCTTTAGCTGCTCGTTGCCACGAATGTGAACATCAGATTATTTTTGAATTATTAAAAGTTGTTACAAGGTACAGGAGCCTGCACCTAGATACCCTCACAGGTGATTAGCCGTGCTTTACAAATCCGGTCTGATTGATTGATTGACTGAGAAACCATGTCAACTTCCTCTAACACAAATGGACATCCTCAGGGGACCATTGCCAACTCTCACTGAAGTTTAAAAAAAAAAAAGAACTGCCTCATTTCCTTTAAAGAAATCAGGTTGTTCTAAAAATATATATATATATTTGCAGTGCAAAGCTAGGCATTGTGGTTTGCTGTCTCGTGCAAGTAACCATCTCTGTCTTTGCCAGCCAATCTGAGGGGCAATATGCGACCCACCTAAGGAATATAAATTAGGGAGATTGTTCTGTGACCCCCTCCATTTCAGTACTTTACAAACCAATCTACTAATATGTTAGTCGTATGAAATGGGTGGATCCTATATGAAAGGCGGCAGCATCAATGGCAGGACCCAATTTGTGTTTGGCACTTTCTCCTCAAGGACCTACACCCATGAGCTCCATAGTCCAAAATGCTTGCCGGGGTTTTAGAGGAAGAAAGGTGCACTCAAAAAAAATGTTGTCCAATATGCACTTCTTGGTTTGTAGTCCTTTTATTTAGTGTGGGTGAATAGGTTCACAAACAAAAGAAGAAACAAACAGCTGACATGTATTTCGCCCGTGGGGCATATATGGCCGAGGGTTTTCTCAAGGCTGTACATTACAGGGAAAACCAGATACGTCCACAATAGAGTGAAGAATCCCAAGTGTTATGTGCGTGATTATTCCAATGATCATATGTGTCATGAATATGCATTCAAAGAGGTGCAGAGTATAGGGGGGAGAAAGGGTTAGGAGTTGAGACAAAACCAAGTGCGATGAAGTTGGATGTGTGTGAGAGAGACAGAGAAAGGAAGAAAGAGAAAGAAAAAGAGAAAAGAAGGAAAGAAAGAGAAAAAAAGAAAGAGAAAAAAAGAAAGAGAAAAACAGAGCACACAGGGTTGAAAGAGGGCAAGGGGTTAAGAGGTGTAAGCATGCCAGATATGGTGAGGTTGGATATGTGTGCAAGTAAAAGAAGGAGGTATAGAAAAGAAAGGGAGTAGCATAGTTAATGTAGTTATTCATCAAAGCAACATTTCTCAAGTAATTTAGTGGTCATTGATATAATTTGCATTTCTCCAAGGTACATATTACAGTCCATCCTCTAATTAATCAACTTATTCACCACATTATATGGGGAAGTTAATCAATCAATCAGGGGTTTGTTAAAGCGCGACTACTCACCCGTAAGGGTCTCAAGGCGCTATGGGTGGGGGGGGGTGCAGGTTCCATCCATCAAGGAGGGTGTCTGTCGAAGAGCCAGGTTTTGAGGTTTCTTGCGAAGATGGGGAGCGATGTTGTCTGTCTGAGGTGGAGCGGAAGGGCGTTCCATGCTTTGGCCGCGAGGAAGGAGAAGGAGCGGCCTCCCGATCTGGTCTTTCTGGTGCGGGGGACGACGGCGTAGGAGAGCTGGGCTGATCATAGGGTCCTTTGGGGTGCGTGGAATTTGAGTCGGCTGTTCAAGTATGCTGGTCCGGTGTCGTGGAGGGCCTTGTGTGCGTGGGTGAGCATCTTGAAGGTGATTCTCGCCTCGACAGGGAGCCAGTGCAGTGTGCACAGGTGCTGGGAGATGTGGCAGTGTTTTGGCAGGTTGAGGACCAGTCTTGCGGCGGCGTTCTGGATGTTCTGTAGCTTGCGGGTGAGGTTTTTGTTTATTCCGGCGTAGAGTGCGTTGCCGTAGTCGAGTCTGCTGGTGACCAGGGCGTGAGTGACGGTCTTTCGGTGTTCGAGGGGGATCCATTTGAAGGTCTTACGAATGAGGCGGAGGGTGTGGAAGCAGGAAGACGAGACAGAGTTGATCTGGCGGTCCATTTTGAGCTCGGAGTCCAGGATGATTCCCAGGTTGCGTGCGTGGTCCGTGGGGGTTGGCGGGTTTCCGAGGGCGGGGGGGCCACCAGGTGTCGCTCCAGGCATCGGGGTTTGGGCCCATGATGAGTACTTCTGTTTTGTTGGTGTTTAGTTGTAGGCAGCTGTTTTTCATCCATTTGGCGACGGCTTCCATGCCTTCTCGAAAGTTGCGTCTGGCGGTGTTGGGCTCGTTGGATAGGGAGAGGATGAGCTGGGTGTCGTCTGCGTATGACACGATGTTGAGTCCGTAGTTACAAGGTTAGGACTGAGTAATCAATGTGGACAAACCAAAAGCAGTGCTCTAATTAACAGCGTATTGGGACACACAAGGCAAATTCATTCTTCCCCACATTCATTATATGGTTAACTATTGTCTTTCATGATAGAGTGATGGAGAGAGCGAGCGGGTAATTCTTTAAAGGCAAACAGTGGATTTGTTGAAACTTTCCAAGTAAATTATGCCGTGAAAAGTAACAAGTTGATACGCTGCAAGTCTTCTCCAGGTACAAGTAAAGACATGATCATTCCGTTACACTTCCATGTTTATAAGAAAACACAGTCTCAAAATATAGAATATACAATCACCGTATTAGGTAAGGTGGTGCCCTCACCAGGGATTCTTTTCATATGTTACATATCCTAGATGGATAGATGAAAAATGGAAAAGAAATCAAACGAGAAATCTAAACAAAGGCCGCGTTTGGTGGTCTAAAAATAAACAAAAAATAAACAGAACAAACACTCGTGTGAAAGGGAATAGGAATGGGGTCAAGAGTGCAGGGGAGGCGCTTAAAGTAACGGTGGTCAAGCTGTCAGCTTGCTGACTAGAGAGATGTGTAAACAAGCTGATAATTGAACAATAATGGCCAGCGTGCGCTCAAAGCGTCATCCGCGTTTTTTTATTAGGTGATAATGATACACTCCTTCAGTTGTGAGTGAATATTTAAGGTATACACTAAAGTCCGGGTTCCGATAAAATTAAACTTAAACCAGTGCTTTAAATGGGCCGGTACTCACAGGTACTGAGTACCAGCACTTCTTAGTTTTATCATTCTGAGTACCGGCACTTCTCTACTGCCGAGGAGAGTACCGGTACTCATGAAGCGCTGGTGCTGGCGGCCTGTCTCTGACAGACAAGGCACTTCTGTAGGCCTGAGCCGAGCCCCCACTGAACTATTCAGCTTGGGCTCATTTGCATACCGTCGGGGTGTTCACCATCATGCTGTGTTGCAAACACAGAAATCGAGGCAGCCCGGTGACAACGCTATTCAGAAAGCCGTGGGAGGTAACCAGGTTCAAATGGCTTCAATCCCACCTGATTCTTTTGTGTAAGTTTCTGCTATTGTTTGTCTGCTTGCCTGTGATTGTTCTCGTGTGAGAGAAAAACGAGAGAAAGGGGGAGAGAATAGACGCACTCTTGGAAGGTATATTAAAGGAAATGTGTGGAATGCTTGTGTATGCACGTCTGCTTGTTTCTTTCTGTGTCGCTCGAGAATATATGGTATTGTGCCAAGCAACAGCAATTAACCCATTCGGTGCTCACGACGGCCCCCGGCCGTCACACGTCACGGTGGGCGTGTGCGCACGACGGCCGGGGGCCGTCCGCATCCCGCTCACTAATAGAAACGCCCGCACAGCGCGAAAATTCGCCGCGCACGCAAGGGGTTAACAGGAGTGATGTTGCAAATATTACAAAACAAGGAAATGTTTAAATATCACCACGTTTGGCTTTCGTTGTGCAATGAGTAAACAAACCTTCTTTGTTTATTGAAAGACATTTCTCATGTGTTTTGGTATGTGCTGCAAGTAGTATATAAGTCAAGAAGCATGTCTTCCCCTAAGCCCCGCCCCCAAGCCCCGCCCACTCACCACATTTCAATGAGTACCTGCACTTTTTCCCCCCCATTTAAAGCACTGACTTAAACAATGATAGAAAACTCTTTGACTAAGTTAGTTATGGTCTTAACATTAATCGGGTTTCAGTAGGGGTTAAAACCAGCTCAGGTATCAAGTCACCCGATCATTTAGGAGTAACGGGGAAGGTATGCGATGTGATCAGCGACCAAGTCTTACTCACATAATCGAATTGCGTCTAAGGCCGTCACTGCGGTCCTGGTGAATTGGAGCTAGAAGCGTGCGTCTCTTCAGGCGTTAAGAAGGCCTGGGGGACGTCAAGGCGTCATCACCGTGCCCGTGGTGAACGAGAAGGAATAGAAGAGATACTATCTCCTCGGGGAGCGGCGGAGGATGGGTGATAGTTAAACCTGGTGAGAGTCACGACGTTATAGAAAATAAACACAAGCACTGAAGCTAGTAAAGTAAAAAATAAATAAATAAAAAGAACACACAACGAAGCATGATAGGTGTATTAGATCAGAAATCAGAATGCACACTCCAGTGCACCATATATATCTCCGGAAAAACCAGGTCCAGGAGGGAAAAGTATAAAGAAAAACAAAAGAACAAAAACAAGACAAACCCGCTGAGGTTGTGAAAACCTATTTGAGGCAATCACATTCTAGTTAGATGTGACTTCGGCACCAAAGAGAGGGGAGAGTCCATGAAAAGGCGGGATAAAGTAATTGAAGATGGCGCGGTATAGAAGGCGACAAAGACGGTCTAGCGGGGGGAGGAGAATACCAAAAGGCTAATGAAGGAAGGGTTCTGAGGGATTAGTTTAGGGGTCAAGGGGTGGTTGTGGGTACAGAAGGAGCGTCCTCACGGAGAAACAGTCTATTATTCATGAAAGGTGTTGGAACATTCTTACTTGCTGTGGCTTGGGTTGATAATGCACATCATCACGAGGGGTTTATTCCTGGAAGGAAAAATCTGAAACAAAGGGTGGGGGAAGGGGGAAGTGGGGGAGAGAGAGGGGGGAGAGAGAGAAGGAGGGAGGAAGGGAGGTTGCCCATTATATCCCACAAAATCAAGACTCATTTGTGACCTGCCAGATGGGATAAGAATTTGTTAATTCATGGATCATAAGTATGATTGCACTTTTTCAAAACCCTCCAGTTTTTTGGGTGGGTACAATCATGAGAGCCAATAATTCATTTCAGCATCTTTGTTCAAGCCATTGGCAACTGTATTCATGCATATGATATATTCGCTCTCTCTCTGTCTCATATGCCTTTCCCGATCTCCTCCTCTTGGTTTTGGTTTGATCTGTTCCAACCCAAAGACTTTGAAGGTCTTCTGGTGTGGGTGAAACTCTCCGTCAATGGTGGCCCAATTTCCAGTTTATGTAAGTTCCGATAATGTTCCAGAATTCTAAGTCTGAGCGGTCTTATTGTGCTTCCCACATGCAATTTGTTACATGGGCAAATTATTACATAGATCACATGAGTGGAGTTGCAATTGATCCAATCCCTTATTTTTATGGTCCTTTCTGAGTCTGGTGAGAATTCTAGTTGTTTATTCACTCCCAATTTGCATGCATTGCAATTGTGGCAGGTGTAGAAGCCAGTCGGTTTAGACAGAAAGGTTGTTTTTGGTTCTTGTCTTTTGTCTAAGAATTCTGACTTGCACAAAATTTGTTTGAGGTTTCTGGCTCTTCTAAAACCCATTTGCAGAAATCTTTCTATTTCATTTGTAATAGATACATTGTTCGTTAGAAGGTACCAATATTTTTGTAGTGTCTTTCGAATATGATGGTGGCGATTGTGGTAATCAGTCAGGAATCTGATTTTGTTACCTTTGTTATCCTTTGATTGGTCTTTGGGCTGTAAAAGTTCAGCACATTGAAGTTTTCCACATTCCTCCGCTGTTTGTTCTAGTTGGGAGCTAGGATAACCACGTTGAGCCAATCTCTCAGTTAGGTCTTTGGCTGTCTCCTTGTAGATGGTAGCGTCACTGCAATTGTTGCGCATGCGTCTAAATTCTCCTTTTGGAATGTTTTGTATGGTTTTTGGTGGATGGCAACTGTCTGCTCTCAACATAGATTTGGCCGCTGTTGGTCTGCGGTAAGCTTTTGTCTGTAATTTACCATATTGTATATATATGGTGACGTCCAAGAAATCAATTTCCTTTCTAGAGGTGTTTGATGTGGTTTTGATGTTCTATCTGTTGGTGTTTATTTTCCGTAGTAAGTTGTTGAGAATCCCCTCTGTTTCTTGCCATATACATAGTATGTCATCAATGACGTGTCCCCAGTACAATATATGTGGGGTATATTCCTGGAAATTTTCAACCCAGATCCAGTATTTCTCAACTTCTCCCATGAAAATACATGCATATGGGGGTGCAAATTTGGCTCCCATGACACTCCCCTGTAGTTGTAAGTAGTATCTCATGTTAAAAGAAAATACGTTGTTAGTGAGGCAGAAGTGTAGCTGTAATGTAATGAAGAATGCTCCAAGCCAGGTAGCTTTTCCATGTAGGTTTATTGAGTAGCAGGATACATAGTAGAGTGAGTAATCCTTAAGTCAGAGAGTAAGTAAGAAAGTAAGCAAGAGCCCCACCAGGAGCAGCCTCCCTGCTGCTCAGCCCATCCACCAACTGATTCACGCACGCAAACATTCCAAACACCAACATTCTATCAAGCAGTCAATCTGCTTGAGCAGCAGGATACCACATATCTCCCTCCTTTACAACGGAAAGGAAGGAAGTTTCAAAAGGCATAAAAAGTAGCAAGAAAAATGAGAGGATAAAATACTGAAAGATGGCATGGAAATTAAGAATGGAAAAAGCAAGCGGAGGAAGTAAAGTGGACAGGAAGAGACAGGAAAGACAAGTACAAACAACACATGCACCATCTCCCTTTCCACCAGAAACACAACAAACACACACCCAAACCACAGTCTAGAAAGAAACCAAGTACTAGGATCATGCAAGCTGGCCAGGCAAACACGAGGAAAGTACAGGGTGCTAGCAAGGAGTTGAAGAAGTGAAACAACCAAAGAAGTAAAGAGAAAAGAGAAAAGGTGGAAGACAGCCGTAGACGGAAGAAGGAAATAATGGCTGCCCTACACAGAAACAGGAGCATGGGGAAAAAAATCCCCAGAAGCACAGCAAATAACGTGGAGTAGAGCTCACAGAAATAGGAAAGGAGTGGAAAAGAAGAGACAAACTACACCAGAGAACTTCCCCCAAGACAGGTTGGGGTGGAAAGTGTGGGGGGATACTGCACGGTACAATGCAATAACAATACAGGAACTGCAGAACTACCCCAAACAAGAGCTGGGGTGGAAGGTGTGAGAGGGGCCACACACCACAACGTACAAGTGTAAAATGCAGGAAAAGTAGAACTAGCCCAAAGACAGGTTGGGGTGGAATGTGTGGAGGAAGACCACACGGCACACATATACGCAAGAAATGCAATACTTCCCCCAGCGTTAGCTGGGGTGGAACATGTGGAATAAAGCACACAGCACAATGTAGAACGCAGAGATTTGCGGAACTTCCCCCAGCACCAGCTGGGGTGGAACGTGTGGAGCAAAGCACACGGCACAAAGCAAGGGGTAGAAAAGTAATCATGAATACAGTACATAACCCCTTGCACAACATCATAAAAGAAAACCTTTCAGAAAAAAAAACAGAGCACAAAAGAACTAGAACATTAAAATGGAATGTGCAGAAGCACAAAACATGTAAAGAAAGGTTTCCTAGAAAAGAAACTAAAGCATGTCAGAGAAACAGCATGCAGACATGTAAATATAAATTGCGTACGACATCACAAGAAAGAGAAAATAAAAAAATAAAAAAATAAATAGAAACCTAGAAACAAAGTTCACTGCTGGAGGCTGTACAGGTCGAAAAAGTAGTTGGAGTGGAATTCAATGAAGAATAATTAAGATGAATAAATGTCAATGCAAATCGCACGTTGACGGCAAGTTGATGAATCCTTGTAACGCAGCAGGGTGAAGCCTTGTAGCGCAGCAGGCAAAGTTCAAGACCTAAATACACATTGCAGTCAGGTAAATGAAAATTGCCTCTCCGTTTGCCTCGAATACCAAACTGAGGTGAAGCAGAACAGGATGGAGCGATGTGTAGGAGATATCTTCAATGAACTATATTGACTATGGGAAGCTTGCCCTGCGGCTTGTCCAAAGCCAATATCCCTTACGCTGCCGCTTGGTAGAATAAAAAACACCATGTAAACAAAACATTGAGTCCCACCTTAGGTCCAGGCTGGTTGTGGTGAGGACTGCTTGCGATGCTGCAGGTCGAAGGTTGCACTCAGTCGGGAATGCAGGACTGTAACTGAAGACGACCCACCGGCAAGCACTGTAGGCATCCACCGTAGCTCCCGGCATCATGCAGTCCGACAAGTAAACGCGGGGAGCCAAGATGGCGGCCCGCACTGGAGACTCCATGTCGGATGGCTCCCGGCGCGTTGCTGCTTGCAGGCGTCAATAGGCAAGGAATGAAGAGAAGAATGGCAAAGCTGCGTGAGGAAGGTAAGAGCGCACGGCCTCGGTGTGCGCTCGAGGAAAATTTGAAAGTAGAAAAGGGCGGTTAAACTGCCACCGTGAGGCGCACCACAAAGGCAATGAAGGAATTAAGAAATAAATAAAGAAATCACCGCCAATGTCTCGAGCCACGAAAATAAAAGTGGTAGATGACTGCAAATGCAAAAGAGCTGGTAGTGAATCTCCTTTACCTTAACAAGTTGTAAAAGTTGTTGAAACACACATCGTAGGCATAGTGGAAACTAGTAGCAGACCTGTAGACACGGAACTCTCCCAAGTCGGGTTACAGCAGGCAGGCAAAATGAAATAAAGCAGAAAATGGGAGGCAGCAGGGCAAGTAGGCAGCAAAGCGAAAGGCAGCATAAAGTAGAGGAATGGCAGGAACTGGCAGGTAAGCGTTGTGGGCGACCGGTGGAAGGTCATTGGTGGGGCTCAGAAGTGCCAGTTAATTTGAAGTGCTCAGCATTTAATTTCAGCGAAAATCCTTTATCTTATGTGGGTTGCTAGTTTCTTCAGCCTCTTAAAGTTCAGCAGTGGCTTGGTGCTTGAAAGGTCAGTAGTTCATCAGGTGGCAGAGGTAGGTTCTTTTCCAGACCGTAGTAAGACACTCCTGGTACCAAAATGTAATGTAATGAAGAATGCTCCAAGCCAGGTAGGTTTTCCATGTAGGTTTATTGACTAGCAGGATACATAGTAGAGTGAGTAATCCTTAAGTCAGAGAGTAAGTAAGAAAGTAAGCAAGAGCCCCACCAGGAGCAGCCTCCCTGCTGCTCAGCACATCCACCAACTGATTCACGCACGCAAACATTCCAAACACCAACATTCTATCAAGCAGTCAATCTGGTTGAGCAGCAGGATACCACAGTAGCATATCCACAATCATTCTATTTGACTCCCAGAAATGGGCAGGTTTGGTGGACAAGGCTTTTCGGACAGCTTCCAATCCATCCGTATGTCGGATTGAGGTGTATAGGCTAACAACGTCAATTGTGGCCAGTATACAATACGAGTCCCATAAGATGTTGTCGAATTTGAGTAGCAGATCCTTTGTTTCTCGTATGTATGATGGTAGGTCTTTCATGAATGGTTGAAGTTAGTAGCCCTCATTTTCTCCAATCTTGGAAAAGATGGAGTTGATTCTAGCTATGATTGGTCTTCCTGGTGGGTTAGTTTTGTTTTTATGTACCTTCGGAAGGAGGTAAAGGGTTGCCACTGTTGGGTGTTCTATGTATAGGTTATTGCGTTCTTCCAAGGTGAGTAAATTTCGCCTGTACCATAGGTCCAAAGATCCTTTAAGTCCTTTTGTATCTTATTCGTTGGGTTGTTGTCCAGTTCTTTGTAACATGTCTTGTCACTGAGTTGTTTTTGTGCCTCTGCAATGTAATCTTCAGTGCGCAGTTTGACCACATTCCCTCCTTTATCCGCCTCCTTTATCACTACTTCTGGAATCCTGCTGAAATCTCCCACAGCTTTGGTTTCATGGGGTTCCAAGTTTCTTGGTAGGTAGCGTCTCTTCTTCTGGTATTTCTTGAATTCCAAAGCCAGATCTTTACTAACTGCTGTATGGAAGAGATCAATAGTGTTTCCTGTAGGTAATTGGGAACAAAAGGTGGATTTTGAGTTGATGTTACTCTCCACAGCGTATGTAATGTCAATTCCCAGTTCTTCGGCTACAGTATGTGTAGATGGGGATTGATCTTCTTGGTCATCTGCGAGTGTAGTAATCAAGTGAATGTTGTCCAGATCCTGCACCGTCAGGGAGCTAGTGATGGGTGGTCTTATATCTCTGGAGGTAGGCGGTCTATTGTGAAAGAAAGATGTTAATTAAAGTTAAGGAGGAGGAGCCAGCGACCATGATGGCTGCTCGGAGCTGAAGCTCCGAGGTGAACCTGCACGGCAGTATTCGGAGCGGCACGTTGCCATGGTCAAATCCCACCGGAATCACTAGTCCAGTTATCGGAATGCTGGCGGATCACACATACACTTAAACCGCCTTTCTGTGATCCTTATCAGCCAAATTAAGAGCTGCGATGTCCCCGAGAGAAAGTGAGCTAAGATGGCGCCTAGCGGACTACGAGACCGCTCCTGGAGGCCGGGAGATGTGAGCCGCAAGGCCGCTGGTCTCCACTTGGGCGCCCGGTAGCGCATCCCCCTACCCTATCCATAGGTTGGTGTGGCACGGCCCAAGGCTTCGCATTGCCGCAGAGGCAGGTTGGCACCGTATCCACCCCTCTGGCGCGATCCCGGCACGACGGAGCACCACGACGGCGTCACAGGTGGTGGTAAGAGCGGAGACAGCGTGTTGACCCTCACTGCGGTATCTGAGGTGCTGCGCCAGCCTCCGGCACCTACGCCGAGTTTGCAGTCCAAGTGAGTTGAGACAACATGGCGGCACCTCATTCTTAAAACAGCCCGGATGAAGGGTCCTTTCCTCAGAGATCCCGAATTCGGCATGGCTGCCCCAGCAGAGTGGCGGAGAGGGCGGCTGGAACCGGCACCACACGGGGAAGCGGTGGCTCTACAAAAGTCCGGTGAGTGCGGGGTGCTGGGTGCGGGAGACCTGATCCGAGTGAAGGAACTCAGGGCCCATGGGCAGCTCGTAGGTAGCCCATCAGCGAAACTGGCAAACATCACTGTGAGGGAGATTAGCGCAATAAGAAAGAGTGCTACCGGAGGCATGGAGAGCGATACCGGCTGCTCCAGATGGGACGGTAGTGCCCTGCCTGAGCTCAACATGGCGCCCACTGCCCGACATCGTTTAATAGAAGAACGGGGAGAACGCTGCGGGATTCTTCTTCAGCCTTGTGCATAAATCTCTTGTGGACTTCTGAGTGATTTTGGTTGGCCCTACAAACTTAGTCGATCTCTGTCAGCCAAAATTATCCATTTCACCATGCCTGACCCCCCAGGTGGAAACCTTAATTGTCTGTACGTACTGCGGTGACCGAGCAACCTTGGCCAATGCCCGGTGGAGCTGTCCTATGCAGCTATAGAGGAGTTTGGCTCTGGTTCACCCCTCGGCCGTCACCTACCCAGCCGGACCTCGGACATCCTTGTCTCCCTGTTGTGTCTCTTTCTCCCTCCCCTGCCTCCGTGATTCTTTATCTGCCTCCCCTTTCCAGCCCGACCTTTGTGTCCCCTGAAGTACTTTATGCTTAATAATCTCATGTAACTATGTTATACTGTTTTCCCTTTCTATGTTATATGACGCTACAGAAACTGATGTAACTATGTAACAACTTTCTGAAACAATGTCCTACCTCATGTAAAGCACTCTGATACCTCCGGGTCTAGCCAGCGCTATATAAAACTTTTCAAATAAAATCAAATAAATAAAATAAAAGTTTGCGGGTAAATTTGAAGAGATCTATTGTGGTTTTAGTGAGATCCCAAACCGCCACAGGGCAGAAGGAGAGGCCTTGATTTATGGCCATTTCGTGTGATGATGAGTATTCCTTTCCAGAGATGTTGATCATTAAGTTATTTGGTCTTTCGGTTCGGTTTCTTGTCTTTTCCTGGCCCGTGTTATTACTCCTCCTTTTGGGGTTGATGTTGAGATATGTTGTGTGTTTTCTGTTGTTGCTCTTGTATCTTGTGTAGGTTGATTTTTGAACCCCAGACGATGTCCTAAAACTTGTGGTTTTTCCTGTAATGTACAGCCTTGAGAAAGCCCTCGGCCAAATGAGCCCCACGGGCGAAACACGTTTCAGCTGTTTGTTTCTTCCTTTGTTTGTGAACCTATTCACCCACACTAAATAAAAGGACTGCAAACCAAGAAATGCATATTGGACGACATTATTTTTCAGTGCACCTTTCTTCCTCTAAAACCCCGGCAAGCAATCTACTAATATATAGGTCATTTTGCAAAATTAGATACTGGTTGCAAAAGGTTGGGATGCAAATTGTGAGCAATTTTTGCGGCCAGTATTTTGGTACATCCGGCCCTATTTGTGAGAGATAATCAGATCAAACTAGGTCAAATCTACCTATCTAAGTCAACCAAAGTGTGCATTACAGAGATGAAGCACTTTTTATTATGTACAAATTGCAAAAATCTATATGCATAAAGCTTAAAATGCCTACCATAAGTATTGAACCAATGAATGTAGACCTTGGTGGAGGGAGATAACTGTTTCCTTCCATCCTTCCACAAAGGTATTGACACTCGCTACACAAGGCAAATCCTGCTAGGTTCAGATCTATGGCCTACCTATTGCACACAGATCTCTGCCAAGAGTGTTTCAATCTTTGAGCTATAGTATGCCACGCTCACTGGATTTTAGAGAAAGCACAATTAAGAGGCATACTTTTTCATGTTTTTTAGGACAAAAAACATTTGTTAAAATAACTTTTACATCTACGGGGCATAACAGATGCACATTCTTTGCATAACTAGAAAGAAGCTGGTTGCAATTTCCTATGCCGTTAGCACCAATCATCTCATCAATTTAGACTGTATTCTGCATTACCTGCAATTCAGCACCGTGTTTGTCCTTGGCAGATTCAAAGGAATGCGTAGTTCTTCCATTTCTGGCGCATTCAAGGTGAGAAAGGCCCCATCACAGGAAACAGATATCAGAACAAGCTTTGGCTCCTCTAGAGCAGTGATCAAGCCACCATTTTCCTTAGCGACAAGCCAGTGTCTGAAATTAACAGAGATACATTATTGATATTTTAAGGGATTCAAAACAGAGGGCCAGGTTAAAAAAATATTTTTCCATTTTCAGGCGAAGAATGCACATGGCCTAATCACGTAGGGCATTTGCTCAAAGTACATGCACAAATGGGACATGCACAAATTTTGCATGAAGGGGAATGGTCAGGTACAGGCAGGCTCGGAAGCAGGGACATACCCAATTCACAATGGGATGCACATGCTTCTGCAGCAGTCAAGCAGCAGGACAGCAGACATAAGGAGTGAGAAAGGGGACGCTCACAAAGGCCCATCGGATTCCTTCCAAGCCAAAGGATAAGAAAGAGAGGCGCAAACCCTACTGCGTATACCATGGAAGACAGTCTTCCATGCAGGAACTAGAACATATCCTAAGAAACCTTTCATTTCTCCAGAAAAAGCACGTGTCCCCAAAGAATATATGGCCCTGAAGAAGACCTTCCATACAACCACCACCAAGGTCCTCCCCTGAAGGTCGAAATGCGTCAGCGTATTCCGCATAAAGGTCAAGAGCCCAAACGAACAATTAACTAGTGCACGCGAAGCACCCTGCATAAAACGTGTGATTAAGAGCGCTACAACAACCTATCTATTCAAAGCTCTGACCTTATCAGGACCTTAAAATAGTGTCAGTATATAAAAATGTGCGAGGACGCATGGGGATTCGGTCCCAACAATAAACAAGAGTAGGACACATGATACCCCAATAAGGCACTCGGACTAATGTGCAATACATTAGAGAAACAAAGCACTTGTAAATATATGTCATATATGTGTAACGTAAAAAGACATGTCTCTTGGCTTATGGACTGTTTATGTGTAAGTTATGTTGCCATATACTGTTAGTTATTGTTTGAATCGTGATCCTTTCTTAATTATTTGTATATTGTCACAGTGAAGTATGTCATATATTTATGTTACTGTAGAGTGTGTAAATCGTTTACATGTTCATGTGAAAGTATGATACAGAATCTTTAAAAAAAACAATAAGAAAGATAATGAATCACACAAAGGCCCAGCGTAAGAGTATTTATTGAATAAGTTGGGGTGTACTTAAAAATTTGGATACGGGGATCCATACTTTTTGTGAAAAATTGCACCAGAGTAAGAACAAGTTCATTGGTAGAACCTGAGTTGGGAGACTCGTGCAGATCACGGCACTACAACCTATGGTAATTTATGGTCTGGGAGGCATTTCATTGTAGAGACATGCTTCTGCACTCAGCATGGCCTTGTGTGAGTCAGGATTTTTTAATGAGTTAAATCTCAACGCACATGGGGATAGAAGGGGTACCTGTGCATTGTGCGGAGCATGAACATTAGGGTACATGATCTCATATCTACCCTTTTACTAGAGGTATTATTGAAATAAACTACATACCTCTGGACAAACTATTTAAAAGTAAAGATTTTGCCCACAGCTTGGCAGACAGTCCAGGTGATTGCTCTTGTCCTGTCCCTCCACCCATGTAGCTCATGGGAGCCAGTGCATAAGCATAGTGCCCCATACTGTCCTATGCCTTGAGGAATAAGCTAGAACAAAGAAATAACAAGCATTGGCAAAGCCAATAGGTCTCACCTATGACGGGATAGCTGTTGGTTTTGTCAATGTTTATCCATGTTGTGCAGCAGCATGGCTGAAGTTAAATAAAAACGCGATACATAACACAGCCAGAACTGACTGGATCATAGTGCTTTTTTATTGCTGGCTCGAGGAGGCAACACAGATAGCGGTGGTAGGACGCAATACAGACAACATAGTGTGTGCAGAAATATACATGCTATGGCGTGGCCAGTGGTGGCCCTGTCTTAGTCAACTGAAAAGACACACTCTGGTAGAGTGTTTAAATACAACAAAAGAAGTAGTGCCTAACAAAATGAGCAGTGCAAGGATACAAGTAATGCATCCATGCTCTAGGGGAGGGACAAACACACAAAGCGGGAGGAAGCCTATAGCTGGTAACCAATAAGACACAATTAAATGAGAGTGACAATAAAGCCAACCAACTAATGGTAAGCAATGGGCAGCTTCTCAGCCCATTTAGCATGGGACAACACCTGGTGGCCCACCGCCCTCGGCAGCCCACCGACCCCCACGGATCATGCCAAAAACCTCGGCATCGTACTCAACTCATCCCTCACCATGAGCCGACAGGTCAACGCCGTCGCTTCCAGTTGCTTCAACACCCTCCGCATTCTCCGCAAGACGTTCAAATGGATCCCCCCCGAGTCAAGGAAGACAGTCACCCACGTACTCATCACCAGCAGACTGGACTATGGAAACGCACTCTATGCCGGCATAAACAAGTCCCTACTCCGCAAACTCCAGACGATACAGAACACCACCGCCAGACTCGTCCTCGGCATCCCTCGACACGAGCACATCAGCCAACACCTACGAAAGCTCCACTGGCTCCCCGTGGAGAAAAGAGTCACTTTCAAAATCCTCACCCACACCTCAAATGCCTACACAACACCGGACCCGAATACCTCAACGACAGAATCATCCTCCACATACCCAAAAGAAACCTCCGATCAGCGAACCTCGCACTCGCCGAAACCCCGTACATCCACAGAGCCAAAGCAGGAGGAAGATCCTTCTCTTACATCGCTGCCAAGACCTGGAACGAACTCCCGGCAGACATCAGACGCGTCCCCTCCCTTAACACCTTCAGGAAGACTCTCAAGACCTGGCTCTTCGGCTAAACAGCTCTGCTGATCCCCCCCCCCAGCGCCTTGAGACCCTCACGGGTGAGTAGCGCGCTTACAATTCCCTGATTGATTGATTGTATAGAAAACAAAAGATCTCGCAAGCGTCACCAGATGCACTATCTTAGGCAAGACCTAAGAACTTTGTGCTAAGACAAATGGGAGGTTCGATTGTTGATACATAAATGCGCATAGGGGTGCACATTACATCTTTCCATCCTGAGGGTCCAAGCAAGAATTAATATGCGAAGGCAGAATTGGACAATTTCTCACTCAAACAAACCATGCAGACAGATGTATGGATTTGAAATGAAGAGACCCTTAAAATCAGCAGAAATACAGGACTATTGGTATCATTTAAAAAGGAAATTTATGACAGAGCTGCTGAGGAGAAAAGCTTTATTATGCTTTTCCTCTTTCTCATTGACAGACTTGAATGAAAATGTCTCAGAGGTTTTCCATAGGAAAACGTCTGAATATTGTACTGATAACAGTCCATATAGATGCTCTTTATAAATTATTGTGCTGCTGAAGCCCATGAGATTGGTAGGAGTTGCTGAAATGACATTAACGCCATTAAACTGATGGCATCATGGCACATGGGTACCATTTTTCATCCAACAAATGTTTTGGGTTGCCTGAGAGGCAAAGGAGGTTAGCATTCAATAAAGCAACTTACAATTTGTGTAGTCCATTTGGCCACACAATAAGGTCCAGGAATCAGTAACTAAAGTTAAGTGGGTTTATTGCAAATTAATAAACAACCCAACTCAATGCAAATCAAACAACATCAAGATACAGAATTCTAACAGGAAGCATCAGTCAACGACGTAAATTCAGTCTAAATAGCATTAGATACGCAACAAGCACAGTCACATAAATACAAATAGCGAAAAACTGAAATTGATGTTTATTAAAGAAACTCCAATTCTCCTTCCCTAGTAGGAATACATTCTAAAGTCATCTAACCAGAGTGGTCTGATTCTGGAATGAGGATGGTTCAGAATAAAAGGTCTCAGTGAAATTTAGGAAAGCAGGAAGTTATCAGCATAGTGAAGATTTCAGCAAACATCTTCTGAAAGGGAACAAGTGTCCAGCATAAAGCCATACGCTCTCAAGAATAAGGAAAGCAGAGAGGTCTGTACCTCTCAAAGTCCACAAGGATTTGCCCTAACTTCTAATAGTGTATTCATTCATTAAAACAAGCAAATCCTTCATCATCAGCCATATCTCACAACACCCCTTCAGGGGCCAATGGGGTTCAACTCCACAGGTACAATTGCAACACCTCCAGACTTTCCCTTCCCACAGACTCAGATAGCCTGGGCAACCTGGAGTTTCCGTCCGTTCCTGATAAGCAATGAATAGGAGGCTTCTTCAGCTCATAAGCTCTTCACATCTCTGCCAAGATATTCTGCCCAGGCCTCACTAATACAACAATCCTCCCTTCTCTAGCTATGAAACCTTGATAGCGCACCTATAGAGGAGAGAACACGCAAACAACAAAATGCATTTCCAAATTAAGGCCTAGTCCGTTAGCTAATCATCCTAATGTGCTCTTTGAATACATGAATATGTGTGCACGTATAACTTCAGAATAAATGCAAACGTGGATAAATGAATTCATGGTTACATATGCAATATACTTTCAAATGGAATGCAATAAAACTTGAAACATAGGTACAAATATGTATGAAAACTACATTTCTTCATGGTTAATCTATACATCAAAGTGCACACGAATATAAATCTCTAATTTTTATAGTGAATACACTTCAGTAGTGCATTTGAATACTTCACTTCACATTAGTAAAGTTAAAAAACACAGAGTATATGGTGCTAAGTGCATGTACATATTGCACTCTTGTGACGTGTAAGCGTGGAGCCTAAATTGCGCTGCTCCAAAACATTGTTTTTAGAAAGAGTTTTTTTTAGAAAGCCTACTTATATTAATAACATATACAAGTCACACTGAATAAAACCTATGTAAGTGTCATTGGTAAGTATGTTTGACTTATGTTTCTATATGGATATGTTGAATGATATTCAGAAAAATATTGTAAAGAGTTGGTAAATAATTCATGGAATTTACTGGCAGTATTGTCTTCTGAAAAAGTATTCTTGAAAATGTGTTCTTGCTGATGTCTGCTGTATACTTTTGTAGCCATGCTATTAATAATATGAAAGGGATTCTTCAATGAGCTAATCGGTTTAATATCTTGGTGGCCCACACGAAAGAGGATATCTAAACTAAAAGCCCAGAGACCACTCGATAAAGGAGGGATGGGATCTCCCAGTTTTGAGGCATACTATCTAGTGGGCCAACTGTAAGGTCCAATTAGATGGATGAGAGATAACATGGAACTGGAGGGTGGGGGGTGACAAGAGCAGCCAGTGTTGCAGGTACCAGGATACACACGATAAACTTGGGAGAGACAATAGTGAATATGTCTCATCCCAGGTGATTACACCTGGCCAATTAATGCTGGCTGAAATTCTTAAGTAAACAGGGCAATACAGAAGTGTACTCACCTGAGATTCTACAGTGGTGCCTCTCAAGGTACTGCAAGATAATGTGAACACTAACAAGACACCCAGGGTCTGAAAAAGACATTGTCAATGTAGGGGGTCTATACGACAACGAAGTACTACACATGTTTGAGACACCCATAGATACACAGAGGATGGAGCAGGTCGTTTCATGGCATGTAGAGCATAGATGAGAGCAGTAAGCCTAGCATAGGGGCAAAGAGACAAGTGACCCACCCAAACCAGATACACTGCGAATGCTACTGACGCATTTACTACATAGATAGATGTGCAATAACACTGTTATGCATCACTATAAGGCCTATATCCTACACAGATATCACCATACTAAAGAACAAATGGAAAGTTGAAATTGGCAGGGAACTCTTGGATGAGGAATTGCCAAAAACTCTAGAAAACACTAGATAAGGGCCCAGAAATCAATAATTTAAATTGACTAATATCTATTATTTACACCAGACGTATCTGACCTCTGCGAAAATAGCAAAAATATTACCGGAGATATAGGATCGTTGCACATGGTGCCAGCAAGAAGCAGCAGACTTCTACAAGATAGTATGGGAGTGTGCCTTGTTACATAATACTAGAAGAGTATAATATGTGTTATCATTGAAATATCAAAGAAAAGGTTAGATTTGTTGGGTACTTACTATGCCAAATAAACAGACCAAAAACAAAATTATGAATGGTATGCAGGTTTATTGATATGGCATTTAGACTCGCCAAATGCAGAATACCCATGCACTAAAAGGAAAAAGATGTCCCTACATCAATGCATAACTAGATTATTTTTAAAAATGGGCAAGAGCAGAGATAGCAGCAGCAACAGGAGAATATTTTAGAACAGCACCTAAGAGGTCAGGCCGGTAGAAGCCACATCCATGGACAAATATACACAAAATTAATTGGTGAAAAAAGGAATCAGACTGGAAAAAGGTTAATGAATAAATTAATTATGTTAATCTTGATTGCCCAAAATCATAGTCCTCCTTGTACCAGTTCCAATCCCAGTCCTTAATATGCTGAGGAGTCCCATATACCATACAGGTCATTTAAACTAGAAAAGTAAGAAGTTGATAGTCCTCTTTCTATTACTACTAAACTGAGTTGCATAAGACCTCTCCATTACCTCCATGTGATTCTCCGCTAGGTTGAGCTAGATATCTTGCAGCCATTTTCCTTTCCTTCCCAAGACCCAACTTGATTAATTTAGGCAGTAAGCCATATAATAACCCAATTGAGTTTTACCCAACCGTTTTTGCATCCTTTTCCCCTAATGAACGCTTACTGTTCCCTATAGTCCTGAGATTCATGTCTGTATACATTGGTCTGTCTTATTCATTTGTTGGATCGTGGCAAGTTTAATCCCTATTCCAGTCCTTGTTGGCTTTGGTCACATTCGTAAGTCGATTTCTTTGCTCACTGCATGAATCAGTTCACCTGATCTCCACACATTAAATCACTCTCATCATTTTATACAGGGATTGACCACCTACATCTCGAGGTATATTTATCTTCCTTACCTGTTCTGGACCTGCTTTCATTCTGTTATTTATGGAATCTCACAAGTACTATTTATTCTCTTAAGATCTACTCATGCTCTTCAGCTGACTTACTGCCCTAAGGATGACCCTACAAATTTCTTCAGGGTCAAAACGCTATCAACACTAAAGGGGCATAGAGACATAGCTTTAGGAGGTTGGTACTCCAGGAGACATCAAGATATTTGTTGGACCTTTTAGGCTTTTCACAACTATATCCATTGATTGCATCAACCCTGTATATGGACCTCCATACTGCCTATTGCCCTATCGAAGATCACTTTTTTAATGATTTTTATCACAATATTAAGTTGCATCATGTGATCATGTCACTTCACAGAGCTCCATTCTTGTTTAATGTAGATCCTTCATGTAAAGAGTTTGGTTTATCTTGATATATAAATGATTATTGTACTGGATGCAGGTCTTCTTTAATATTCATTTATCTGTGATTCTACTTATTGACAATCTTAAACACTTAAAACATTATGTTGCTAAATGAAACCTAGAGGAGTACTTGTTGCTCAATGTCTATTGTATACCCTAAGCCCTTAGGTATATGGGTACATTCTGTGATTATTACAGATGTAAAGCAATAGCAGATCAGAGTGGTCAGATGAGAAGGGAATGATCAATGGAGTGTAACAGCTTGCAGCCAGAGCTCAGCCAAAGGCATATCTATTGTTAATCCACCAGGGGCCAAAAACTCCTATTTGAGGAATGAATCCCTGAAAAAAAAAAGTTTGCAGATCAAGCACAACAAACATGATACCTACTCTGCAAACTCTTCAGCCATCAAATCCACCACCACAGGTGTGGTTTTGCCGAATACTAACAGCCCTAAATTGAGTGTATCGTCCCCGCCAAAGAAGGCCATAGACTGTAAATGACTATATAAGTCTTTGCCTTTCCCCTGTTAAACAGGTTTTGTCATTAGACAGTGTTTAATTGTAAGAACCTCAATCAGGTATGTAAAATAAAAGTTAAAATTAGGGGTGGATGTAATTTTTAATTCCGCACGTGGAATTGGCGGAATTTGGTGACTCCACATTACTCTTGTAATGCAGAGTTCTAACCAAATAACCCCAATCGCCATGTAGCAGAATTTTTTCCCGTGAGGTGTCAAAAATGTGAGTGAGATTTGGCATCGCCCAGCGTGATTTTCTAATGCGAGCAGTCGCGGTCATAGGGCTGCTTCTCGAGTAGATTTGCTGCTGCTCGAGTAGATTTTCTACTCGAGCTGCAGCAAAATCAATTTGAATGCTTGCGCATTCTTGCACAGCGCATGGTGCCGTTTGTGCTGATTTTCAGTGCAGCTCGCGCTACTGGTGCTGAATTGCAGCAAGAGCAGTGCAATGTGCATATTTGCCGCCCATTGGCGGAACTCTGTGGAAACTTGTGGAGTTTGTATGCAACTGCACGGAATTCTGCGAGTGAAACTTCATGAGTTCTGCCCACCCCTAGAAAAAACTCATATTATAGTCGTAAACATACTTGAATATTGCACAAAATTACACTGTATTCTTGGCTGCATTGGCAAGCAAGAAAAGTCTTTTCTAGAATTCACATTTCTAGAGTCCATCTCAGTAGGATGAGACCATCAATCCAAAGAATAGACACCCAAACAAAAACTTCACTAATCAGTCAATGAGTCTGAGGTGGTCAAAGTCAGAGGCACTGAATCCATCTAGGTGACTCAAAAACAAATGTGGACAGAAACATTGTTGTAGTACCACTGCTGGGCTTGGTGCAGGTTTGAAGGTGGTGAGCACCGGTTCTCATTTTTAGGGATCTATAATTATTTTTCATCATTACACTAGGACTCAGAGAAAGAAAGGGAAAGGCAGAAAAAGGAGAAAGGAGGAAGACACAAAACAGAAAACAGTGATAAAGAGAGAAAGAAGGGATGAAAAACAATATGTAAGTGAGATAAAGAGGCAAAAGGGTTAAAGTGGTAGAATAAAGATTCATGAGGATGAATTAATGGCTACTTAGCAATCCCATCATATCACAGCATGGTCAGTGGGCTCCTAAGAAAAACTCATCACAGATGCTGTGCATCATGGCTAAAGATTTAAAAAAAGCTTCTGATGCTTCATTTTGTAAGTGCATGCACTACGGTTGCAAGCACCTACAAAATGACGTAGGTGCTTTTTTCGGTTTAGTTACTGATCCAAGTTGGATCGGTAACTAAAAAGAAAACAAACACAAGAAAGCATTTTTTTAAAGTGGTTGGGGGAATCAACTGGGGATGAAAGTAATACATGAGTATGCTGGGGTGAAAGCAACACAGAGGGCACGAATGGGGGAGTGAGGCAACGGGTGAGAGTAATGTGGAGTGGGTAGGGGAGAAGCATATGGGTGAGCAAGCAATGGGGGAGTACATGAGTGGGGATTGAAGCAACAGGCAAGAGAGCAGGGTGATGGTAGGGAGAAGCACACAGGCGTGAAAACAATAGGGGAGTACACAAGGCAGAGTGTAACATGGAGGATGGTGGGGAGAAGCACAAGCACGACTGACAGCAACATGGAGTGCAGGGGTAGGAGGTACAGAAAGGAAACAGTGGGTAAAAACATGTGCTCCCATGGAGTACTTCACTGTAATTAAAAAAGTAGTGCTTGAATAGCACGCACTGGAAGCATAGAAGCCAACAAATCAAAAATGATGGTAAAGAGATAATGCTCCATGGGAGGGACAAACACAATCCCACAATATGTCTTGCAACAGTCAGCACATGTGCTGTCTAGTAAATGAGACCTAAACAGCAGGGAAGTAAAAGTATTTGCCTGTGTGAGATTAAAAAGACAAAAAGTAGGGGGCAGGGCTTACTGCCCAAGAAAAATGGCAGCGTCTTGGTGAAGCTCCGTGGACCGGCATGCATGCAGGGGATGTTGAGGCGGTTTCCCTTAGGGGCTCGACCTTTCTGCATTGCCTTGTTGATAAGAGGCGATGTAGCATCAGTGGCCAGTCTTTTCTCACTTGTGGGAGTACGTCCTCATCACTACCAGTGGAGTGTGTCTCGCTCCTCAGATGCGGCCACCATTTTGACAGGATTGGAACGGCACTGCAGGCACTGAAACGACACAGCGCTCATCTATGGACACTCCTACTCCATGCACATAACTCTCTCCAATGCTGACAGGAGGTTTTTAAAGAGCCCTCAGCTCCTTTAGAACCAGGCAAGTGTGGGTCCTTCCTCCCAATGAGGATTCTGTCAGAGATATATTTATTTTCTGCCAATATGCTAAGTCTTCTAACTTTCCTCAGCTGCATGAACGTCCTGATGGCTAATGACGTGTGAAATCCCATTGCTTGGATATTACACCTGGGTTTGTTGCTTACTGTGTGTCAACCACACGGTAGTCAGGCTTTCTTCTCTTCATTGATATGACGCAGAATCTCAGATTCCTCCTATTTCAGAGTGGAAACTTCATAATTTTGCTTTTCCTCCTTTCTCTTCTATGTGGGGACTGCAGGCGTCTACCTATTATTTATAACTTTCTGTTTCTATATATAGTTTTGCTAGTTACCTTTGTACATGGGCAAGCTTGCAAGACATAAACAGCCTCTGAAGAATCTGCCTGTTAAATATCTCAAACATCCCACTGTGGTCCAACAATATATTATATTGGAGGACTCTTCTTCTCATAGAGGTAATTCCTCTGGGTCATCTGCCACTTCTACTTCAATTCCTTAACAACTAACCTCAAATACGTCTTCAACCAAAAGACTCAAAAAAGATCCGCCATCCCCTACGAAACCATCTCCTATTGCCTCAATGAACTTTCTGTTGTAAGAGGTCAGGCAGTTAGACCCTTATATGGAAGAGACAAACGCTAAATGACAATCTCTTGGTTATCGGTGGTCTCATATGGAGGAGCGGATGACTGCAGCAGAGCATTAAATAACAATCCTTAATGAGTCTTCCCTCGAAGTGAATTCTCTTTAGTTACAAGTCCTCACCCTACAGAAGCATGGTGAGGATCTTGAAAATCGAAGTAGAAGAAATTATCTGCAAATTAACGGTCTCCCGGAGGGGACTGAGGGAACTAATCCTATCACATTCTTTAAAAGTTTTCTTCCTAAACGCCTTAATTTTTCTGATGGGCCATCACTTAATATTCAATGAGTGCACAGCCTGGGGCATCTTTCCACTTCAGCATCTACCTCAAGAAAACCTAGAGGAGCTTTTCTTTATTTCCTGGAGTATACTGAGCTACTACTGGTCAAGTCAGCGGCCAAACGAATGAAACGCATTCCCTGATCAAAATGTGATCATTATTTCACTCAAGACTATGCAAAAGACACTGGAGATCGACACAACAAATTCTTAAATATGCGACCAGCGCTTTGATCTAGCTGTGCTCATTTTGGGCTCTATCACCTGTGCATTTTCAAAATCACTTACAAAAATAAAATGACAGCATATGAAGATTCTAGTCAATTAAAGGCTTTTCTTGACTTGTGCCGACTAGACACTATGGATACTTCCAAATCTACTAAGTCTTATACAACATATTTACGTTCACATATCTTATCTATGATTTACAAATACACACACATCTGGCAATAAAGAAGGAAGAAGTAGGATGTATAAAAACAAAGGGAGTGCGCTGCTTAGAGGACAGGAACCCTCACTTACCCAAAGGTGACATGCTTCATCATGGGGTTCCCTCCTCACACTAGGACCACAGGGAACCTAGTGCGGGCTACAACTCTCTTGAGGAGAGGAGCAGAGGTATTTTCTATCAGATGAGCAGAGTGGAAAGTGATGAGTAGGGAGCATGCGTTGCTGGTTGGGTTGACACTCCCCCCTGGACCCCTTGTGCGCATTCATACATGTATTTTATCACATGCTTTAACTCATTTTTATGTTCTTTTCCCACAGATAAAGTTCACCCATGTGTTCTTGCGCTTGTCTCCCGATCAACCTCCTTCAACCTTTCATGTGCCTTGTTCTCCCCGCAGACTGGACGTGCCGTCTTATCAATGTGGACTTCCCCCCACCCCATCACAGTTTACCTAGGTATGTCTCCACTCCTTTGTCTACGTGTTTTTTTCATGTTTACCTTTTTTCCTTCCCTTCCATTCATGTATTCTTCCTTTCCTTTTCCATCTCATTTTTCCCACAGGATTTCACTTATCCTCTCTTATTTCACCTAACATTTTCCAATTATTATTACACTGTTTTACCTTCACAATGTTCTGCTGCTTCCTTCCTACATTGGTTATTGTCCTTCTCTTCTACTATTATGTCTGATTTTACTTTTTATGGTTCTTTTCTAATGGCTTTAAAGCTTATTTCCTGGAATGTGAGAGGTCTAAATACCTCTATTAAGCGACAGAGAGTACTGACACATTTATCAAATCTTGGTGCACATATTGTTTTTTTGCAAGAATCTCACCATATGGAGGGGAAATCTTCAAAATTAAATTAGGGGTTGGGTGGGGGAAGTCTTTTTCTCACCAGGAACCGGTAAAAAGAACGGTGTTGTAATCCTTTGTCATAAATGTCTTCATATCCAATTTATATCACAAGAAATTGATGTTGACAGTCGTTGAATATTGCTCAAATCATTAATTGACAAAGTACCAATTGCTTTAATGACTGTATATACTACCATTGGTCCAGGCTGTCAATTCTGGGCCAATATTACTCAAAAGATCTTACAACACCCGGATGATTATTGTGTACTTGCAGGAGACTCAGTCCTTTTATCGACAGACTCTCTACATCACACTATATACCTAACAAATCGCAGAAGGTATTTCTTCACGCTATTAAACAACACAATCTAGCAGATTCCTGGGGTTGTGTAATCCCACACTACGTGAATATTCATATTTTTACCTAGTGCTTCACACACAATCAGGATTGGCTGCATTTTTCTTTCTCGTAATTTGACCTAGACCTTACATGCCACAGATATAGGTTCTATCCTGATATCTGATCATGCCCCGATTTCTATATAATTAGATATATTACCACAATCCAATGCAGTAGAGATTCAACAACTCATTGCTTGATTCCTCATTACCTCCTCTTTTACCTCTTTCTTTCATGAATACTTTCAGTGTAATAATACAGTAGACATACCCTTTCATAACACCTGGGATGCGTTTAAAGCCTCAGCTTGTGATTTAATAATTAATTTTGTATCCAAAACACTGAAAGTTTCCCAAAATCAATCCAAGCTAAATTTAGATGACATCAAACGATTAAAATATGCATATCACACCTCAGAAACACAACAATTTTTACAACAACTTTTTTAAGGCCTAATTACACTTTAATAAAATATCAACTGACACAGCGTTGTCTTACCTTCTTAAATTTAGAACTACATTTTATGGTGGGCAAAATAAAATGGGGAACCTATTATTAAACTGTCTCAAAGTCAAACAACAGATGTTACACATTGAATCAATTACAGATGAAAGCAATGCTTCTTATCACAAAGACTTAGAAATCCTAAATCAATTTAAATACTTTTATGAAAATTTATATACACCAGAGTACTCTCATTCTACAATATTTATTCCCCATACAAAAACCTCTTTCTCCACAATTAGATTGTTCTCCCTTAGAATCAGATATCATGCAAATGGATGTTCACACTGCACTACTTACATTAAAAAAAAATAAAGCCCCGGGCCGGATGGTTTCCCAGCAGAATTTTATACACACTTCTCTAAATTGCTTCTCCCCAAGCTGCTTACACTAATTGAATCCTTCACTCATTCTTCTACATCAGTCTCCTTATTTGCCCTATCCCAAAGGAAAGAAAAGAACCGCAATATTGTAAAAACTATAGACCCATATCTCTTGTCAATATAGACTATAAAATATTCTCAAAAGCATTGGCCTTGAATTTCGAACCCTTCATTCCTAATCTTCTCGGAAAGGAACAATCCGGTTTTGTCAAAGGAAGATACATTTCGGATAACATCCAGCTGCTCTTTGATATCCTCTCAAAATCCACAATTATCAACGAACCCTTAGCGGCGATAGCTTTAGACGCCAAGAAGGCTTTTGATTGTGTAAATAGGAAATTTTTGTTTCACACCCTTAATTGCTTTGGTTTTGGTCCCAAAATAACTAACCTCGTCTCACTTTTTTATACCTCCCCACGAACTGCTGTCTATGCAAATAGGTTGACTTTTCCCTGTTTTACCTTAAGCAGGGGAGTATGTCAGGGATGACCTCTTTCCCCCTTCCTGTTTGATCTCGCCTTAGAAGTATTTTTAACTCGGCTTAGACAAAACTCAGATCGTTTTTCGTATAACACTCAACAAATTGAACTTGCTGCGTATGCTGACAATATTTTACTATTTATGTCATCCCCTCAGTCCTCTATTCCTGCTTTTTCATCTGAGGTTAATTCCTACGCCTTAGTGTCTGGATATAAATTAAACAATGACAAATGTGAAATTTTACCTATAAATAAATGTAATTTTAAACATGATTTCTAACCTTCTAATTTCAATTGTAAACCTCAGCAAATTAAATATCTTTGCCTTCAATTCACCTCATCCCTTAAAACATCCATATCTCTAAATATATATAATTGTATTAATAAAATAATCTCATTAACTAATCTTTGGCACCCCTTATACCTCTTGTGGTGGGGCCATCTTGATGCAATAAAAATTATGTTGGTGCCCATTATTCTTTATACTATTTCTAATATTTAACTACAAATTCCCCTTAAGTTTTACACAAACATTTATTCCACACTATTCTCTTTCCTCTGGTGTAAAAAACATCGACGTATATCTTTAGCAAAATTCGAACACTCCAAGAATGATGGCGGAGTAAATTTTTTGAGTTCTCAAAATATCATAAAGCATTTTCATTCAGGCAATCCGCACATTGGATCACTTCCTCCTTACAATATTGCCCACTATAGGTTGAGTTAGAGGGCAACTTCTTATCACTTTTCTCCTCTAAAAAATGCATAACACTTACACGTAAGCCTAAAAAGTTATCCGCCCCTATTTTTAAAAACACCTGTAGATTACTAGATACAGTCATATGTGCCTAAAGGCCTTCATACTTTCCTCCATTCTACTGTATGGCATAATCGATTCATTCAATTAACCAATAGGCCTATTGTTACGTGATCAGGATGGGCCCAGTTAGAAACACCACCATTTACATGCTCACGTTTCTTAAGTTGCCTTCTTTTTTACGCACAGTGACTTTTGACATACATTTGCGTGAGTGACCATGCAGGATAACATTCTTTGAATCTACGCTGCTTACATTTCCACTTCGTAGGCACTCTTACACGAAACCTTGAACACTCAGTATGCGCAAATGTCAATGTTGTTACTGTCTGGTAGGTGACGAAGCTATTGAACTGGAATAAACAATTACGGCCTGACTAGGGTTTCAACATGGCCACATGAATGCTGTTTATTATATATACAGAACCACTTCCTTGTTTAGATCAGAGGAGCACTCAGCTGACACTGCATGGTCACTGCATGGTCACTGCATGCCGGAATTCCCGTTCAACTGATTCCTGTTTACCGACATGAGGGATGTCCTGCTCTACATCATGATGGACAGCCTGACGACACTTGCCCACAGGTAATGGGGAAGTCAGAACACCCGGCAGATCACCCACCCTAGGCAAAACTAGGTTAGGGAAGCACTAGGTAGGAATACACTATACAAAGTCCATATATGCTAGCATATATTAATTGCTTTAGCACAATGGTGGAATTATTCATCTTTTTCACTATTCTTGTAATGCTAATTACATTATTCTGTTTCCTTCTTTTGATTAATGCAGCACATGTATTTTACTAAAAAATCACAACGCTTCAATAAATATTGAAACTGAAGGTTGTGTATTTCTTGTGTATTTCTTTGGGTATGCAGAAGAGTCCAAAAGAAAGGGTTCTAGATCTGTTACCGAAATTTCATTGGGAGATCAGGGTTGTCATGTTCTGAGATTACACACCCATTTGTTACCCTGTAAGGATAGGGGTGCAAATGGTGCACTGTGGGCTAGCAGGACTACAGGCCAACATGTCCTGAGGGTGTGCACGGAATCAGTCTGGTACAATCCTGACATTTAAGTTGTCCAACAAACGCACAGTTTTACTTGAGAAAGTACAAGCCGTACAACACTGTATATTGGAAATCCTGGAGGAAAAGAGGGCTGATATGGGTTAATCACTTATTTTGTCAGGAATCTCCTATTTCTTTTCTGCAAGTTCAAGCACTTTTTGGATTTCCTTCCTTATGCCAACATAAATTCCAACTTCTACAGACAGTATCTGTACAGCATATGATACTTTAAAATCTTTTCCCATTACTACACCGGTCCCGCAACATCTCTTGGTTTTCTTCTACATACAAATCGCAAAGCCTCCACCATATACTCATACTTGCAATATACTTCTAATAATAGAGTCAAAACAGATACTGAGTAATAATGGAAGCATGATTTATATATTACATGCTCCATACTCATATGGAGGCAGATTTGAATTAAAATCAGAAAATCATCCCGAGCAGCAAAGGCAACACAAACAATATATTACATTTATAATGGACTACTCCTCACTCCAATATCTTTACAGAAAATCAATTCAGATACAGGACATGTTCAACACAACATGCTGGCCTAAAACTCTTTGGCCCCGATTACGACTCGCAGGGGTGTGGCAATCCCCCGACCGCCCAATTACGATATGGGCAGTGAGACCGCCACAGCCCGCCGCACCTGCCAGGGAACCACCGTTTCCTGGTGGTGTTGTGGCAGTCAGGAGGCAGTAATATGCTAAGTGGGACCGCCGCGGTCCCACCAAGCATATTACAAGTTTCCTCTCCGCCACAGTTTTCATGGCGGTTCCACCGCTATGATAACCGTGGCGGAGAGGAAACAAAGGGGGCCCTACAGTGCCTCCTGGTGCCTCACGCCCAGTGGATGCACACAGGGGGGCACATATGTGCCCCCCTGTGTGTATGCACACCAGTTCCTTCACGGCATGGACCTTTCAGCCCACGTCTTGCAGGAACTGTTTTTGGAGTTCCCATTGCAGTGCCCATTTTCAGGGCACCGCCGTGGGAACATCAAAAACAAAGCCCGCCAGACAGGAGGAAACTCCTAATCTGGCGGGCAGTCTGAGCACGGTTTTGTCGGTGCAGCGGCAGGACGAACCTGGCGCTGCACTGCCAAACTCATAATCGGGTCCTAACTGTTCATGTGTCCTTCCATTTCTAATTTTTGGTTGCAAGTTTGGAAACAAATTAATTCCTTCTTTTTCTCTTCACTTTTCATTATGTATTTGTACTGACCTTTTTACATTTTATTGTCATCTGTTCTTTAAGTATTGAATATTTTATGGTTATGTCGTATGATTATAATAAACCTCTACTTTTTTAAACTTAAAAAAAAGACAGAAAGTAGAGGGTGGTGTAAAAATGGGCAGGAGTTAGAAACAAATTTGGCATCCTTGGTATTTGGCAAAACTGTCTCTTATTGGAAAGGAGCTAATAAGAAAAACTGTGAGCCCATGCACTTATTTCAGTACAAACTGAGCACTGTCCACCTACCTCCCTTTGGCAAAGGCAACACACCTGAAAAGCATATAAAATGTCCAATAATGAAATATGTAAAATGATAGATGTGCACATATAGACAGACAAGGTGTGCCACCTTTGGGGCCGATTACGATCTCGTTAGGAAACTCTTCCGACCGAATCGGTTTCGGAATCGTTTCTGACATACTCGGGTTCTGCTTCCCAACATTGTTCGGTCGGACTCGCATTGACTTCAATGGGAGCCTATGTTCCGAACGAGAACACAGACTCCCTTTGCAAAAAGGGGTGGTTGGGGAAAACCATATACCCTGTGATGGGCAGCCCATGGTGCCTGCCACACTGTGCATGGTTGAAAAGAGGGGCCCCTTTTGGAGGGCCCGGGTGAAGGGAGCCTACTACGGGCTCCCAAAGTCAGACTCTGACAGCCGTTTTGTGTCGGGCAAACCGAATCAGGACGGCTGTCTGAATCGGTCATCCTAATCGCTCATTCAGAAACTGTGTCCAAAGAGCTATACGCTTCGGCTCCGAATTACTCGGGCAGTCCGAATGTCATTCAGAACCAATTCTGACAGCCCAAACGGCTTCCTTGCATTGGAATCGCTCGTCCAGACAGGTGTCCGATTCGGTCGGAAACATAGCGATTCGGTCGGAAACATAGGTTCCGAATCGGATTCGCCGAATCCGAATCTCGTTCGGAGCCTTTCCGGACGGCTTCATAATTGACCCCTTAATGTTGTGATTTCAAGAGTATCATGTAACATAATATCAAAGGTAAGAATATCCTTTTTTTACTTTTTTGAAAATATTGATGTATATAATATTGATTTCTGCACTATTACTGTATATGAAATTTGTAATATATTTATAGCATGTAATAAAAATAGTATTATAATTTCTTTTCAAGGTTTGTTAAGCTTGTAGGTGAGTATAGTGGGAAGTGTTTTAGTGTATATGTTTTGTTATTTGTTAATGTTTGTAAGTTAATTATATAAATGATGTAATTCATTATTTAATTGAGAGGTTATTAATAATGTCTTTGTTTTTCATTTTTATTTATTAATATTATTATATTAAGGAGTATTTTAAGTGTTGTGTATGCACATATTATGTTTATTTTAATAAAATAATTATGGGCCACATGTACGTATGTTAGAAATTGCAAGTTTCTAATTGCGATTCCATGCGATTGTAATTTCAAATGCACGATACTCTATTGAGTTTCATTTACGATTTCCAGTGGGTCGCAAACAGACTTACCTAATTAATATTCATACGGTAGGCCATAATTTGTGACCCATTGGGAAGCGCTAAAAACACAGGGATTGTGGCCTGCTAGGGACAGCAGACCACCATGTCTCTGTTTGCTTTTAAATAAACCAAAGATTTTTTTAAATGCAGCCCATTTTCCTTAAAGGAAAACGGGATGCGTTTCTAAAAGTAAAATTAAATGTTTCAGTTTCATTTTTTAAGAGCAGGCAGGGCTCCATGGGACCCCTGCCTGCTCTTAAAACCTTCCCATTTGCGAATGGGTTACCTCCAAAATGAATTTGGTGGTAAAAAGCAACCGGTTGCAAAACATTCCTTTATGGCACAGCAAATCTATATTAGGAAGAGACGCCCTTAACACGCCCCTTCCTAATAGCAAATCGCAAAAGCCAAATTGCGATTTGGTAACAAGTTCCCGAATCGCTATTTGGGCTTTGTACAAGCCAAAAAGCCTTTTTGCGTTTGCAAAAGGGCTGATTCTGCGAATCGGCCCATTTGCGACTGGAAAAAAGGTTTGTACATGTGGTCGTATAATTTTTTTAGTGCATTACATTTTTGCAGGTTGTTAGGTTTGTATGGGAATATTATTATTATTTTGTATTTATTGAGCGCATAGCTACCCGGAGGCATCCCAGCGCAAGCAGCATCAGACAGACCGCAGACTAGGTAGTTTATGGGATGGCATTTTGAAACAACCAGGTTTTGAGGAGCTTCCGGAAGGGGAGATGATGGGTCACTGAGCAAAGATGTGGAGGGAGGGTGTTCCACAGTCTAGCAGTGTTGTATGAGAAGGAGCAGTCTCCACACCTTATCCTTTTCATTTTAGGGAATGAGGCTAGGAATAGGTTGGCCGATCGTAGGCATTTCCTAGGAAGATAAAAGTGATGAGAGAGTGATTGATTGGGGGCCCTTTTCCCCAGAAGGTCTTGTGAGCTATGCACAGAGATTTTAACTTTATTCTCTCAGTAATTGGCAGCCAGTGTAAGGTCTTCAAAGCCGGCTAGGTGGATTGGGTTTTGGGAATATTAAGCAGCATCCAACTACACAGTTCTGTACGACTTGAAGTTTCCTTATAGTTGACTTCAGGGCCCCTAGATAAAGGGAGTTTCCGTAGTCCAGGCGAGAAAGAATCAAAGCCTGGACCATGAGTCTCCTTGCCTTGGGAAGGAGAGGTAGGTAGGACCTTCCAAAGCAATCTAATAATTCCATAGCAGGTCGCTGCCAGTTTCACTGCTTGGTGGTCGAATTTAAAGGACTTATCCAGCCAAACACCTAAACTTGTAATCTTAGTTTTAGGGGCCAGAGCAGGGCCAAGACAGTTTGGGCATGTCAGACCGAAATCAGAGATGGAGTGGTTGCCTAGAACCATTAGCTCTGTTTTGTCTCCATTGAGCTTAAGGCAGGAGTATTCCATCCAAATTGCCACTTTCTCAAAGCAGGATTTCAGGCCAGATGGGAAGTTCTGCAAGTGGTTCAGGGCGACCACCAGTTGCGTATCGTCAGCAAATGAGATGATATTAATCCCGTATGGCAGAACAATCTCTGCAAGAGGTCTCATATACACATTAAACAGTGTGGGGCTCAGTGATGAGCACTGGGGCACTCCACAGCTGAGCGACAGGCTCTTGGAGGTATTACCTCCTTCGAAAACCTGGAACATTCTGCCAACTTCAAGTATGACTGGGAGTACTACTTCTTCAGCTTTGCCTAAAAAAATGGGGAGATGCCAGGTCAAGGGGAGAGCCTGATTTTACTTGGGAGAAGATTACAGATAAAATATCCAAATTCATGGTAGGGAGTTCCTCCAATAAGTGTTCAATGTGAGGAGGGGGGTTGTCTCTCATAAGAAGGTCACTCGGGCAGGAAGAGCTAGGAAATGTATTGTATATATCTTGGATTTTTTTGTGAAAGAATTCTGTGAGTTCATTGCAGCGGGCTGGGGTGCCCTCGGCTAGTATAACCGGAATGGAAGGTTCCATAAGATTCTTCACTATGCGAAAAATTTCCAGAGGAGCATTAGCTGCTAGATAAATGTTTTCTCCGTAATAAAGTGCTTGTGCTTTTTTACATCAGTTTGGTAGAGTTTTATAGACTCTCTGTATTTCTGTTTACTTGATTCATTGTAGTCTTTCCTCCATTTCCTTTCCAATCTTTTGCAGGTTTGTTTATATTCCCGGAGCTTAGGTGAATACCATGGTGACACTTTTTCTCTAGCTCTTTTATAGCTAGGTTTCAGAGGGATGACTACATCCAAAGAAGACTCTATCCACTGAGTGAATTTTTTTGTGGCTGAGATAGGGTTGGAGTCTAAAGTAGGCTTGGTATCTTTGAGGGCCAAGATCCAAGGTTCTAGGGGTAATTTAGACCATGGACGTTCCCAGCTACTGAGAATATGGCAAGAAGTGCATTAAAAAATATATATATATATATTTCTTTTGAATAATTAGGCAGGTTTTTTAATTATTACATTTTTATTCCATAACATTTATTTTAATGCATTTCTGTACTATGTATAATTATATGGCTTTACATTATTATTGTAATAGGAATCTACTGAAATATTTTTAGAGTAGTTTGACTTGGTTTCTTTGTAAGTATCTAGTTGGTTTTGTATTGGCGCAATTATTTATACTTTTATAAATTGTTTTAAATTTTGAGTTTTAAATGTAAAAGCAAATCTCACCCCCAAAGTTTAGCAAAATTCCTGAATGTTTTTAGAAATAGTAAGTTTAAACCCTCTAAAAATGTAATGTTTTAAAATTTAAAGTTTAAAAAAATCAATAAAAATAGTCAACTAAAATACATTTCATTATATAACATCAAATCACAATATTCATTATACAACTAGAATTAAAAAAAAAATTAATTATTAACACTTTATTTTCTGTTTTGAATATGTAAATAATAATTTGTCGTTTTATATATCCACTTATTATTTCTTTTTACTTTTATTTTTTTATAGGATTATGGTGAGCACCTCACGTTAATTATGCACAGTGTGTCCAGTCTTGAATGTTTCACCCACAATTAATTGATTTCAGTGATGTTATTTTAACTGAGAATGATTTGGACCACACAAAAGTGCATGGCTGGAAGTAGTGTCCGTAATTATCTGGAGGAAGGTGGTCACCCATGCCAGCATGTTTCAATTTTTTTATTTATGCATTTTATTTTTTTCCTTGAGTATTTTAACTTTTTTTTTTACATGTTAAATGTAATTCTTTACAGATGCTTTTAATTCATACTGACTTTCAGACTTCTGGATTTTTTTGTTTACATTCAGTTTTCACTTTTTAAGCCTTTTGGTCGTATTAAAGATATATTATATAAAGAAGGACTTTAAGGTTATAGGTACTTTATATATTTGTGATCATGTTTTTAGGTTTAATTTTTAATGATATTTTATAGATTTACTATTGTGAAATTTGTAGTGCTTTGCTCCATTTCTTTGCTTAAGAAGATCTTGGTGGCATTTCACTCCGGCAGAGTAACAGTCTCCTGGAAAGGAGGCTTTAGGTGCAGCAGTTTGGTTCGTTCTCCTGCTCTTTATTTAAACTCTTTTTTAATCAAGACTTTGTTTCTATTTGTTAGCTGTTTTGGGTTTAGATTTTATAGGTTAAAAGTCTTGGTAGGTTTTACTCATTTTTTGTTTGGACCTTACATGGAAGTCTCTAATTTATTTTTTCAAGTGTCTTTAATTAATTGGTAATATTTTTATATACATTTTATTTATTTATATGGAACTTTATTATATGTTTTTTGGGGATTTGGAAATATTTTAACGTTTAATAATTGTGTTATTAATATTTAGGTTGTGTTGCATTTGTGTTACTGCGATCTCAATATTTTTATATACTATATTTTTGTGCTTGATGATGTTTGTTTCATGATATTTTAATCTCCAATATTTTTGCTTTTGATATCTTTTGTTTGTATGGGGGTTTAAGAAAGCCAGTTTTAGGGCTATCAATGTTGGACAACTCAAAATGTTGTCATACAGTTGACAGACAAGTCACCTTGAGCCTTTCACCCACAATGTGCACAAAAGACTTCAAGAATTTAGCAATAGTTTAATTGCCATTTTCTGTTCAAGGCAATATCCAGTTTGAGGTCTTAATCAAAGAATTGCAGATGAATACAGAAAAATTACAGGAGCAGCACCATCCACACTTCCAAAGAGGTTGTTACAGAGGAAGAAGTAATGCCATCAGTGGTGCTAGAGCAATTTTCATTGTTTTAGGGCTGGCCAGGGTGTGCATCTTCACTAAAATCATAAGGAGTTGTAACAATTGTGGTGTTATCAAGCAAGAAGGTACAGAAAGTTCCAAACCCTCTCCAGATTAGATTGTGAAACACTTTACCATCACCTTTTTGACATTTTTTTTGAAACAATGGGATACAATTTGACGTTTCCACAACATATTTTCAAAATAATACGTGATGCACATTTACAGGGAGCGTGTTCTCTATCTAAATGGCTCATAGTGCTGTAAAGTCAACACATAGAAAGTGTGGACCCCAGCTCAAAGTCTTATTCAGCACCGAATCAGATCTTTATCACAAATTACTGTTTAAAGTGTCTATCATTTTAAAATATATGTAAGTGGCAATTCAGAGATCTCCATGCTCAAGTGAAACTCTGGATGTGCAAAATAGATTGTCTGTTCTCCATAACCAGACTCAATGTTCTGAATACAAAGGGCCACTCACAACTGTGCTACTTTGAGTACCCAGGCTGGTTAAGCACTGTACCTAGTAATAGCTAGACCTCTCCAATGTTATGGTCTTTGGTGAATCAACACATTGGAACAGGCCTGGTTCACAAAACACATAAAAAACTCCATGGTGGATACTGCCACTCATAATTATAGCCATATGGGGGCTTCATGTCAGCCCTCTCCATCCTTTGGTCTATTCAAATGTCAATCACATTTTGCTTCTGCCCACCACTGCAAACAGCATGGACAAATGTATCAGCCCACTTCGGGCATTAGTTTGCACTGTGAGTGCTGGCATCCTACCTCACTGCATGTGCACATATGTCTTCAAAAGAAGTGCTCTTTGGCGCCTTTACTTCCGTTTTCCATTCTTAATCCCTTTTTATTTCTTAACTTTAGTTACAGATGCAAACACAGCAGCAACCACAGCTATTTCGACAA